>CAMZMU010000071.1:8660336-8829929 GCA_947311845.1 Poa pratensis
CCCCGGGGTAGGGTCAAGGCTTGGCATAAAGATGAGTTTAAAGATATGCCGAGGTACGGAAAGGGCCGACCTGTTTGGGCCTGGGAGTGTCCGAGCTCATCTTGGACCTGGAGGATACAAAGGCCGACCTATCTTGGCCCAGAGGGTCCGAGGTATCCGTTGGCCTGGGCCGAGGTTCACTGTCCGAGCTATGTTCAGCCGACCTACTACCTCGGTGCTATGGTTGTATGGTGTGACAGGAGAAGCTGTGTGAAGGAAGTAATATCCGAGAGTGGTCGGATCTTAAGTACAAGACCCGAGGTACGGAGCTCAGCAAGTGCCGAGCTAACCAAGGAGGAGGCGTAGGTCGGGCAGGAGTCAATGCTCCTGTCACTTCCTAGCCTGGTACAAGAGCGCCTGACGCGGGAGCGTCTGTCAGGAGCCTGGCAGAGGCGTGCCCCGGGTTCGGCGGGGCTGCACGTCTCTGACCGCTGACCACGCGGGATCTGGGAAAAGGCTACGAGGTAGCTCTGCCAGGCCACGTCCTGTCCTGTCAGAGGAGACATGCTAGTTCTGCCGTTAGGCAACAGGAGATGGGCAGCCACGTCTTGTCCCTGACAGGTACGGTGATGTGACCGTTGCAGAGGCATGGCAACAGTGTTCAGCGAGGGGCACATGGTAACCGGCTGGCCTATATAGTGGGCTTCACCCCCTCCTGCTTGCCCGAGGGAGATCGATAAGAAGAGAAAGAGAGAAAGGAACCTCGGAACACCCCGGAAACACCTCGGAGTGCCTTCTTCCTCCGCTAGCTCCATCTTTTACCTCAAGTTCTCACCATTGTATCATCATACAGCTCGAGGAGCAGCTTGTACTTGTCACTTTGAGCTATACACTGAGTAGGATAGTGCTGCAGTAGGGGTGTTACCTCCACAAGAGGGCCCCGAAGCAGGGTACATCGTGGTGTGCTTTGTGTTCTTGGTTTCTTGGTTCTCGTTCGTGTTCTTGCGTGTTCTTGCGTGTGCACTTCTTGAGTGCATAAACCCTCCCCGGATTCCCCCAACGACCATTCGGCCCCATCTTAGCCATACCTATGGCATCTGCCGTGATCCCACCACGACAGTTGGCGCCCACCGTGGGGCAGATTGAGGCGTTGGAGGGAGTTTTACATCCGGACGGGCTCAGGCGAGCGTGTTCTTTCCGGGCTTATCGCCAAGATCGGTGAGTTCACCTTCATCAGCGACAACGCGGGGTGTTTCGCCGGCAAGCCCTTCCCCGAGCATGGCTTCACCATGATGCTCGGCAGCTTCGTCATACGTTGCTGTCGAGGTTGTTCGCGGGTACCCGGAGCAGGTGCTCGTGGACGACGAAACTCCTCTCCTCGCGGCTTTAGGTCGGCGTATCACTCGCCCCGAGAGCTGCGTGGAGGTGATGATGACGGTCCGGTTGATGCCGCTGGCAAAGTAGATGCCAGCAAATCCAGCGGGGCCGAGGTTGCTAAGGTGAGATCTGCAAAGCCCAGGCTAGAGAAAGAGCTGCCTGGTACCCCCGAGCTGCAGGGCCGAGGTGCGACCCTGGTAGAGATAGTGAGACACTGGCAGACCCAGTAAATCCAGGAGTGGATGTAGTGGTGACTGTGGCCGACCTAGAGGCAAAGCGTGTCCTGTTGCAAAGGAGGCTGTAGCAATGATAACAGCTAGAGATGAGTTCAATAGAGATCTGCGTGAGTACAATGCGAATGGCTTCACCCCGGTAGCAGTTGATACAATAGGGGAGCCGAGGTGCGGCAGAGAGGCAAGGGGCTCAATGATGAGATAAACAGGGAGGCTCGACCTACCACCTCGGCTAGGAGTGAGAGTCGCGTGTCGACTGGAAGGCCGGTATATAGTTCCCCTGCTAAGAACCTCAGAGCTGCCGAGGCAGGCAGGGCCGAGCTATCCGGGTTGACTGGAGATGCATGGCGTGCGCAGCAGAAGCGAGTCAATGATTAGTGTATGTAGCTAACCAGCAGAATGAGGCTCTCCGCAGAGCATATGCCGGGGCTGGTGATTCAGAGATGGTTTATTCAGCTAGGCCAGTTAGTCAGGTGTCCAAGGGGCAAGCCTCGTCTCCACTCGTCGGAGGAGCCGATCGAGCCCGGAGTGTCACCTCGGGTCAGAACAAGCAGCTGCAGATGTATGATCCGTGTTAGCAGCAAAGCAGAAGGTGGGCCAGGGCAATGCTAGCCGAGCTAAGGGAAACCCCGGCCCAGGTAATGCAAGCCGAGCTAAGGGTAACTCCGGTCAGGGAAATCAGAATGGCGGGCAAGCAGCGTCGGCTGGCCGAGGTAAACCACCTCCGCCCCCGAGGTATCAGCAACAACCCGGCCGCAGGGGCAATATCAGCGAGAGCCGGAGTATGTTCAGCAACCTCAGAATGTCGGTCAAGGCGATGACCGATATGATGATGGAGACTCGGCCATGGCGCGAGCTGGATACCACAGAGTGGATGGGGCGTTGGGACCTCGGATAGGAGGTCGGATGTTAGCTCCAGGCGATGTTCGTAACAAGCTGGATAGAATCTACTTGTCGAGCAACTGGAGGAGGAAGGCCCTCCTGGTCCGGCGTGTTTTGGACCTCGGATCATGAAGGAGCCACCACCACCAGTATCTCAGTTCCAGTTAGGTCGGAACACCAAGCCATACAACGGGAGCACCAAGCCACAAGATTGGCTGACAGATTATGTATCCTCGGTGCACATAGCGGGGGGCAATCGCCGATGGGCGGTCCGGTATCTCCCGCACATGTTGGAAGGTCCAGCTCGGATCTGGCTGAATAATTTGCCGGAGTATAGTATCAACTCCTGGATAGACTTGGAGCTGGCGTTTAACAGCAACTTTGCTAGTACATACAAGAGGCCAAACCGACCTCAGCTCCTGGCGGCATGTAAGCAAGATGATCATGAAACTGACCGAGAATTCTTAACTCGGTGGAGCAATGTTCGGAATTCCTGTGAAGAGAGTTGTAGAGGCACAGGCCATTTCCTGGTTTGCAGATGGTTGTCGACATGGCAGCATGCTGTGGCAGAGGCTCCAAAGAGATATGCCGAAATCCCTAGCAGAAACAATCCGGATTGCAGATTCTTATGCTCTGGGTGATCCGATGCAGCCAGCAGCAGAGGCAGTGGCACGTAACAGAAGGAGGGAGCCAATAAACAACCGGCTCGGACCAAGGTGTAATGACCGCCAAGAGTTCGGACAAAGAGGAGGGAGCCGGACTACCCATACACCTCGAACCAAGTTGCAGCGGTGAACCCGGATCACCCGGAGCTGGAGGTGTCCAGAGGCCGAAAATCAATGGTCCGGCATTTAGTCCGAACCCGGAGCCACCCTTGACTTATGAATCAATGATAGATGGTCCTTGCTGTTACCATACGACCGACCCGCGCAAGCCAGCCAACCATTCAACCCGGCAGTGCAGCTGGAACCGCAGAATCAGAGAAGAAGGGGCGAAGGCCGGAGGAATCAGAGCAGGACCACCTCAGAGATTTCAGCCGAGGTCCCACCCAAATCTGTCCGGAGCAAATGTTACCCCGATAACCACTGCACCTCCTCCGAGGCCTGCAGCAGCAAGCCCGTGAATGTTGTGAATGTCCGAGGTAATAAACAACAATGGTGCCGGACCAAGTCAGCAGTATGAATACCCCGGAAATGACTATAGAGAGGCTCATGCGAGCTATGTGGTCTTTGTGACCGAGCCAACTGACAAGAAGAGCGTGCAGAGGCGTGCCATGGAGGTGAATGCAGTAATGCCGGTGGTGCCGACCTATATGAACTGGTCTGAGCAGGAGATCACTTGGAGCAGGAAAGACACACCTCGGATCATGCCGAGCCCTGGAAAGTATGCCCTGGTGGTAGATCCAACGTTGTGTGGGCCTACAACAATGTGAGGTTACCCGAGTTCTGGTGGACAATGGCAGTGCCATCAACATCATGTACCGAGACACAATGGTGAAATTGGGCATATCGCCAAATCAGTTGATGCCAAGCAGTTGTACTTTTCATGGGATTGTGCCTGGCGTTTCCTGTGCACCCATGGGCAAGATATGGGTGGATGTAGCATTTGGAACCAAGGACAATTGCCGAGTTGAGAGTATCGAGTTCGAGGTGGTGGACTTGGAGAGTGCATACCATGCATTGCTTGGAAGGCCGGCTCTGGCCAAGTTCATGATTTCCACCCATGTTGCATACCTGAAGATGAAAATGCCAGGGCCTAATGGGATCATATCCATCTCGGGTGACTACAAGCGAGCCATTCAGTGTGCCTCGGCGGGGTCTAATCTGGCCGAGTCTTTGGTGATCGCAGCTGAGAAGAAGCTGCATCAAGTGGTGGCAATGGCGCAGTCAACACAGCTCGGCATGTCCGGACTGATGAGCCCGGACTCAACTGCAGCATTCGAGGTGCCCAAGGAGACCAAGAAGATCCCCATTGACCCGGAGCACCCAGAGCATATGGCCATCATTGGGACCGGGCTGGGCGAGAAATAGGAAGCGAGCTCTGTCACTTCCTCCGTGAGAATCGGGATATCTTTGCATGGTCGGCTAAGGACCTGCCTGGTGTTCCGAGGGAGTTGGCAGAGCACTCTTTATTTGTCAGGCCAGAGGTGAAACCGGTGAGGCAACCGACCCGTCGTCTCTCAGACGACCGAAGACAAGTGGTGCTGGACGAGCTGGCTAAGTTGCTTGCAGCCGGGTTCATTATGGAGGTGCTGCATCCGGACTGGATATCCAATCCGGTCTTGGTGGAAAAGAAGAAAGACGAGCCAGCCGTGGTCAAGGTGTGGCGCATGTGCATTGACTTCACTAACCTCAACAAGGCGTGCCCGAAAGATCCATTTCCATTACCTCGGATTGATCAAGTGATCGATTCCACTGCTGGTTGTGAACTGTTGTCTTTTATCGATGCGTACTCTGGTTTTCACCAGATACCACTGAACCCGAAGGATCAAATAAAGACTGCTTTTATTACCCCGTATGGGGCGTATTGCTATCGTGTCATGTGTTTTGGTCTGAGAATGCCGGGGCAACTTATCAGAGGTGTATGCAGAAATGCCTGCACTCTCAAATGGGCAAAAATGTGCAAGTGTATGTCGATGATATCGTCATCAAAACTAAGGAGAAACGTACTCTCCTCGAGGATCTCGAGGAGACATTTGTGAATTTGAGAAAATATCGGTTGAAGCTTAACCCGGACAAGTGCACCTTTGGTGTCCCGGCTGGAAAGTTGCTCGGATTCCTGGTGTCTAGCCGAGGTATCGAGGTTAACCCGGCCAAGATCCGAGCTATTGAGAACATGAATTACCGAAGTGTTTGAAAGATGTGCAGAAGTTCACAGGGTGCCTAGCCTCGTTGAGCCGATTTGTAGTCGGCTGGAGAAAAAGCCTTACCTTTGTACCAGCTCATGAAGAAAAGTACCGGGTTTACATGGACCCCGCAGGCCGACGTGGCGTTCAATGAGCTGAAAAAGATGTTGTCCACTGCCCCGGTGTTGGCGTCACCATTGCACAATGAGCCGATGTTACTTTACATTGCGGCCACAAACCGAGTTGTAAGTGTGGCAGTGGTGGTGGAGCGCGAAGAAGGTGGCAGGTCGGTGCAGAGACCGGTGTATTACTTGAGCGAGGTGATCTCTACCTCGAAGCAGAACTACCCTCACTACCAGAAGATGACGTATGGTGTCTACCTGGCGGTCAAGAAGTTGAAGCATTATTTCCAGGAGCATCCCATGACGGTGGTGTGCGAAGCTCCAATCTCGGAGATCATCGGGTGCAAAGATGCAACTGGCCGAGTTGCCAAATGGGCGATTGAGGTGTCTCCATATGCACCACATTATGAGAGAAGAGATGCAATTAAATCCCAGGCGTTGCCGGACTTCTTTTGTGATTGGGCCGAGATGCAGTATGAGCCACCCAGGCCGGACTATAATTATTGGAAAATGCATTTTGATGGGTCCAAGACAAAGATCGGGCTGGGGGCTGGAATAGTCCTCACCTCGCCAAAGCGAGATCAGCTGAATACGTGCTGCAGATTCATTTCTCAGCATCAAACAATGTGGCGGAGTATGAGGCCTTAATCCATGGCCTCAAGGTGGCAAAGGAGATCGGTATCCGGCGTGTAGAGTGCTTCGGCGATTCCGACCTGGTGGTGCAACAATCTTCTGGAACTTGGGATGCTCTGGATGCCAACATGGCGTTATATCGGTTCCATGTGCAAAAGATATCCGGGTTCTTTGAAGGGTGTGAGTACAGGCATATACCTCGGGCAGAAAATGATGCTGCCGACGTGTTGTCAAAGCTCGGTTCATCGAAAGAGGCAGTACCACCAGGGGTAGCCCTGAATCACTTGAGAACTCCTTCAATCAAACCTTCTCCTGAATCCGAATCTATTTTCATCCCGGCGGAGCAAGAGCCCGGACCTGTTCCAATGGAGGTAGACGTCGGGTGCGTTTGGTCGGACCCGGGGACTGCGTGGCAGAGCTCGGGGACTGCGCACCGAACCTCGGGGACTGCTCATCAAGACTCGGGGACTGGTCGCAGGATGGTGGAGGAAATAATGGAGGAGATTATGGTGGCCGAACCAATGGAGGTGGACGAGAACTTTTTCCTTTGCACCCAGTGCCGGAGTGGGCGGAGCAAATCATGAAGTTCATAACGGAGGGAAGCTTGCCAAGTGACACAACCGAGGCTAGGAGAATCAAAGGAGGGCCAAGGCGTACACCATCATCAACAAGGAGCTCTATAAAAGAAGCGTAACCGAGGTGTTGCAACGGTGTGTCGAGCCAGCTGAAGGCAAGGAGATGCTTTTGGAGATCCACCAAGGAGAGTGTGGTCATCATTGCAGCACAAGAGCTCTGGTGGCCAAGGTGTTCAGGCATGGGTTCTATTGGCCCACTGCTCTTGCTGATGCAGAGGCCATAGTCCGGAGATGTGAAGGATGCCAAAGGTTTGCCAAGCAAACGCATATGCCAGCCTCGGCGCTCAAAACAATTCCTATCACTTGGCCGTTTGCGGTATGGTGTTTGGATATGGTGGGAGAGTTCAAACCAGCCCGAGGTAACATGACGCACATACTGGTGATGGTGGACAAGTTCACCAAGTGGATCGAGGTGAAACCAATCCGGAAGTTGGATGGTCATTCAGCAGTGACTTTTTGAAGGAGATCATTCTGCGATATGGTACCCCCATAGCATTATCTCGGACAACGGCACGAACTTTGCTGTTGGAGAATTTGCTCGGTTTTGCATGAACAAGGGAATCCGGCTGGACATAGCCTCGGTGGCACACCCGGAGTCTAATGGACAAGTGGAAAGATCAAATGCTCTAGTGTTGGCCGGCATCAAGGCTCGGCTCATTGAACCACTGCTGAAAACGCCGGGGTGTTGGATAGATGAGATACCAGCAGTACTGTGGGGTCTAAGGACCACGCCAAATCGATCAACTGGCTATACGCCATTTTTTATGGTCTATGGGGCAGAAGCTATGCTACCCACTGACATCGATATGATGCGCCCAGAGTGGCAATGTACACTGAAGCCGAGGCAAAAGAGGCTCGGGAGGATGCAGTAGATCTGCTTGAGGAAGCGAGAATTGGCCTCATCTCGGTCAGCAATATACCACAAGGTCTCCGACGTTATCATAGCCGGAGTGTCAACCCTCGTGTGTTTCACGAGGGAGATTTGGTGCTGAGGTTGGTGCAGCGCAAGAAAGGTCGGCACAAGTTGTCACCTCCATGGGAGGGACCGTTCATTGTGACCCGAGCTCTGCTCAATGATTCTACTATCTAATAGATGCGCAGGAACCAAGGGAAGATGGGCTGGACAACCCCGGATCAGAGGTCAGGCGACCATGGAATAGCTCTACTCCGACCTTTCTACTCATGAAGGCGCAATGTATGTACCTCGGTTAATCCTTAATGAAATGTCGGCACTCCGAGGTTGAAGCTCGGGGACTGCCTCGCTCTTGTGCTTGTGTTTTATTTCTGTTTGTCATTTCGTTCATATGCCGAACTATTTTGAACCTCGTCTCAAACTTCAAGTAATGTATGCTGTGTAACTAATCTTGTGACTCGACTGCATCGCTAAAATGGTAGTCAAGAGCAAAGATGAAAAAACGTGGGAACATGAAAATGGACTCGGGGACTCGGTCCAAAAATATAGTTCGGCATGTGTCGTTTACTAACCCCTGTCTTTACCTTTCGTTTATGTCGGATGTTTTGAAACACACTCGGATTTGCTAAGTACTGTATGCTATAAACAACAATCTTGTGACTCGACTGTCGAACGCCTAAATGGTAGACAAGAGCAAAGAATGCCAGATATAGTAAACACGAAAGTGAACTCGGGGACTCGTTCCAAAAGGGTTCGGCATAAATTCTTAGAAAAGCATGGTTCGGATAGCAATAATAGTACTGGTAGCAAGCAAACTACTTAAGGTCTGTTACATCTGCACCCGGCATACCGGGGATTTAATGTTTTGCTTGAGACAAGTTCAGGCCTCGGAAAGAAGGAGCCTCGGGGCAGAGGAGCCTCGGGCGCAGGAACAACCTCGGGCGCAGGAACAACCTCGGTCGCGGAAGCAACCTCGGTTGTTGGAGTGGATGCCGGGGTGTCCGTCACGTCGGGGAATCACCTCGGTGGCAGCTTTGCCGGACTTGCCCTTGGAGTTCGGAGGTTCGTCGAAGCTGAAGTCATCATCAGAGCCTTCAGCCACCTCGGTTGTTTTGCCGGCCTTGCCCTTGGAGCTCTCAGGCTCGTCAAAGTCAATGTCCTCGCCTTCAGAACTTTCTTCACCGGACTCCGCTTCC
Organism: Poa pratensis; assembly: GCA_947311845.1. Taxonomy (NCBI): domain Eukaryota; kingdom Viridiplantae; phylum Streptophyta; class Magnoliopsida; order Poales; family Poaceae; genus Poa; species Poa pratensis. The sequence continues at coordinate 8,669,152 of CAMZMU010000071.1, forward strand.
TCGTCCGAGCTCTCTTCGTCCTCAGAGTAGAGGCGCCCGTCATCAAAGGTCCGGGTGTTTGCGTAACTAGCAAAGCGGTCGGCTGCTGCTTGGCGTTTCGCAATGCCATCAGGGGTGGAGTTCCAAGGAGAGCCCCTGCGCAGGGAGGTAACAGTGTGGATCTCATCTTCATACCAGGACAGCACGAACACCAGGGCCTTGTCCGCTCCAGCCCGAGCTGACGAGCATCTCCACTCCCGAAGTCTAGCCTCGGCTCCTTTCAGCTTCGTGGCGAGCTCGTCGATGCAAGTGGGGTCTTACCTTGGGCCAGAGGGCACGGTGGACCTCGATGGCAGCATCAACAAGTTGGTTCCAATGGCTCGGAGCGGCCTGATCCGAGCATTAAGGGCAACAAGGTGGTCCTGGATATCCCAGCTTCGCTGAGAGTTTCTGTCTCAGCCCTCTTTGCCCGAGCTGCTTGAACTTCGCGGATAGCCTTGTCCTTGGAGTGCTCGAAGTTCTCTGAAGAAGACAAAAAGGCTGTCGCTGAAATAAGGCATACGGTGGCACGGGATGTAGGTCGGCAGAAAATAAGGAAAAGGGAAAGAAACTTACTGTCCATTTGATGATTAATCCGAGCGAGCTCGGACAACCAGCTTTTCGAGATAGCTCGGAGGGCTAAGTTCGGCTTCGGCCGAGGTGGCGGCTCTCCAGGGTCTTGGCAAGCTTTTGCTGCTGTTCGGCGGCCTGGTCCTTGACCTTCATAGCGTCCTCCACAGCAGTTTGGCTTCATTAGCCCGGTTCAGCTCTTGTTGCAGCCGAGCTATTTCATCCTCGGCTGTCTTCAACTTGGAGGCGTAATCTTGTCGCTCTGCTCCTTGCGGATAGAAGAGTCCGGTGAGACTTCTTCAATCTGTTGTGATCCAGCAGGAGGTTCTTGAAGATCTTGTCCGAGCATTGTTGCATCCTGAAAAAATAGAGAGATCAGTTCGGATAAATCCGAGGTATTTCTAGCACCCGAGGCCCAATTGAGTCCCGGGGACTTGGCATTGGCCTCGGGGACTCAGCATGGAGAAATGACAAGTTTTTGAGATTCAAGCCGAGCAATTTTAACTCGGTGGAGTGTCAATTGCTCAACCCGAATCTCGGGGACTGGGAGAGTGTATGTTTGTCATTTGTTTCAAAGGAAGAAAGAGAGTGTGTAAAGAAACTTACCGAGGCCTTCTTGCTGCAATCAAGGACTGCAGTCTGCATGTTGTAGATAGATTGGAGCACGGCGCTGGGTCCAACTGATGCTCAGAGCTCGGGTTAGAGGAGACCTCGGCAGTGTCAGCCGAGTTCCAGTCCATGTCATAGTGCTTCTCCGAGCCTAGCTGTTCCCGCTCTTGGTCCGGAGTTGCCCGACCTCCCAGCTGCTGATGTCCGGCTGAGGGTAGCAGCAAAAAAGCTCGGGAGGTGGCGACCTGAGAGCTCGAGGGCGCCTTGGTCAAGGTGGACCTCGGCGCAGGAACATGCGGCACCAGTTGGGTGCTCGCAGCCTTGGGCCGGTGGCGGTGGCGGCATCGGAGTTTGCTGTGGCTGTTTGGGGGGCTCAACGTTTGAGCTGAATCTTTCTGCTGCTGCTGGAGCTTTTGCTTCTGCTGTTGTTGTTGTTTCTTCTTTTGCTGCTGTTGCTGCTGGTTGCGCGCAGCTTGAGACTTGGGGGAGAGCCGAGGCTCCTGCACGGTTTAACCGGAGTCTTGGCGCGATCTGTCTCCGCATCCTTCTGAGGAGGCGGAGGAGTCTGATCTCGGCGGGGAGCAGAGTGCCCCAGGCCGGAGTCAGAGCTCGGCGGTGGAAGTTCGGCGGAGGAGACGCGCGCCGGGGAGGAGATGGTCTTCTCCGGGCTGGTGAGGTCAATGGACCGTTCTGGAGGAGAGGCTCTGGCGGGGCTTCCGAGGTTAACCTCGACCTCGGTGGTCTGAGCTTCAACCACTGGAGGCAGTGGTGAGTGTATCGAGCTATGGCTCTGTTGACCTGCCGAGCCGGGCTAGACGAAAGAGAAAGATTAAGTTAGAGTGTAAAAACTTAACCTGGAGCAGCGTGAGAAGTAAGGAGGAGCAAAGGTGACTTACGCATCTTCCTCCACGGGCCTCGTTTCTTGCGCCTCGCCGAGGTCTTCTTGGCACGCTTGGCTTTGGGCGCCGCAGTCTCCGAGGTCTTGGAAGCCTCGGCATCCGAGGTACCAGGTCCTGAGCGCTTCCGGGAAGCTGCAGACGCTGGATGAAAGTTCTTATATGTTGGAGGAGCATATGAAATGGGAATAACGTTGACAGGTTCCAGAATTTGGCAATCGTCATCGTCATCATCGTCGTCAGACCAGTCTCTGATGGAAGTGGGAACTTGTTTCTTACCCGGGTTGGAGGAGCTAGTCTTTGGGGCGGACCTCGGAACGGCCTTAGGGATCGGCAGGTGATCCTCATTGTCCGGGTCTTCAGTCTCTGGACCTTCCAGGGCGAGGCGGGCAGGCGCCCAGTTCGACGGCTCCGGGCCGTCCTCGATTAGCTGCCGGGCGAACCGCTGCAGGAGTGGCAAAAAAGAATTAAGTTAAGAAGCAACCGAGGTGTGCAAGACCGGAGCGTAAGCTCGGAAAGTTAGTAAGTACTCACTTGCTCCGGAAGATTTTCTCTGTGTGAGGCTCCACGCCCCATGTCCACTCCTCGTCCATCTCAGTCTGAGCAATGGCTTTGACCCGGCGCCAAACTGAGGCCTTGGAGAGCGCCTTGCTGCTGATCCGAGTAGGATCGAGTAGACCTTCCATATGGCAGATCTTATGGGCTCGTTGTTGGAGGGGGCTGACTCTTCGATCCACAAAAGTCCGGAGGATGTCATCGGAACCCCACCCTCTTTTCTTGAGATCCAGCATGTATTCATGGATCTCTTGAACCTCGGCGTAGGCGTCCTCCGGGTTGAAATCCCAATTGAGTTGTGCAGTGGGAGGGCCGAGCTGGAAGTCCGGGAGGTTGATGAGGTCGACAGTACCGGGGTTCCTCACATAGAAAAAGGATCGCTGCCACTTCTTGCAGCTCTCCAGGCCTTTGATCCGTGGGAACTCGGAGCCCAGCCGGGGTGAGATAGAGGCCGCACCACAGGCAGTCATATCCTTGTTCACAACCTCCTTGTTGGGGATGCTTTGTTTCTTCAGCTGGAAATACTTGGCCCAGCCCTCAACGCTCGGCCAGAGGCCGAGGTATCCTTCAGAGAAAGCTGCATAGCACGACAGCTGTAGCATGGAGTTAGCGGGGAGATGGTGCGGCTGCAAGCCGAAGAACTTCAGAAATTCCCGAAAGAACTTGCTGGCCGGAAGTCCGAATCCGCGCTCGAAGTGAGAGACAAACACCACTTTCTCGCCGGGGTTGGTGATCGGTTCGCCGTCCCCAGTGTGAAGTCGACATAGCAGTTCGGCTGGGATTCGATGAGTTTCTTTGAGCCATTTGATATCATCGTCGGTGACGTCCGAGCCATCCCATCCACCTCTCTCACTGGCGGAAACCTCGGCTCGGTTTGACGTAGCAATTGCCGACATGTTGGCACTTTCCTGCAGAAGAGGGAGGTTCAACCGGGGTAAGTACCTCGGATAGTTCAGGATAGCCGGGGTAAAATACCTCGGATCAGTCAAAACAGCCGAGCTAAAGGATTTAGGCGGGAAACATGTTTCTACCGTGGCGAGATGCTACCAAAGATCTACCGGTGAGCTAAAAAGGGAAATAAAATCGAGTTCATCCAGGGGCAAAACTAAAAGGATAGTGCTACGGATGCGTCTGGTGCAAATCTAAGCGAGATCTAAAATGTGCTAAAAGGGCTCGAGGGGATCATCTAGTTCATCAAAATCTTAGGGTTCATCAGGATCCTCGAGTTCATCGGAGGATGAACTCATCCACGGCAATGAAGGGGAAGCAAGGAACTCACCGTGGAGGAACGCGAGGGATCGGCGGCGAGTCGATGGCGCCAGGCGTAGCGCACGTGCTCCGGTGCGGCGAGGTGCTAGACGGTGTTGCAGAACGGCGGCGCGTACTCCGGTGCGGCGAGGCGCTCGACGGCGGCGCTGGAGGCAGAAGGCACGAAGCGGTGAAGTGGGGAAGAGGAAGACGATGAAGTTACCCCTGGGCCCCTATTTATACGCCGCGTGCGGTTACGGCGTGCATTAACAGCGCACTACCGCGCGGTTATCGGGAAGGCGCGGGATCGTGTGCCGATAAGCGCACGGTTGCGCGGTTGGTGGCCGCACGATCGGCCACATCGTGGGCCGCGGAGTGGCAACCGCCAGCCTCGGATTCCCTGTGCTGGTCAGCGCGAGAATCGAGGAGTCGTGGGCGGTCAAGTTGGTCTCGCACTTGAGTGCGCAGGTGCGCTGTTTGGTGGGTCTGGCTGACGAGGGCGGCGTGTGGTCAGGACCTGTCTTTCAGAGGTCCGGGGTTCGAGGTCCGGGCAGAGATTCTTCGCCACGTGCCTCGGAAGATCTCGAGGCAAGATTGTGATGAGTCAAACAGCTCGGAAAGTTCCGATTGCAGATCAACCTCGGATTAAATTATGGTCTGTGGGAAGTACCACGGCGGGCAATTTTTAAGGTCGGTTTTAGAGGTGGTGCCTTGCTTGTTTTAAACCTGCCACGGCCCTCCATCCGAGGTCGTAGGACCGCACCAGCTTCGGGGACTAATGTCGGGGGGCTACCCCCGGGTAGGGTCAAGGCTTGGCATAAAGATGAGTTTAAAGATATGCCGAGGTACGGAAAGGGCCGACCTGTTTGGGCCTGGGAGTGTCCGAGCATCATCTTGACCTGGAGGATACAAAGGCCGACCTATCTTGGCCCAGAGGGATCCGAGGTATCCCGTCAGCTTGGGCCGAGGTTCACTGTCCGAGCTATGGTCAGCCGACCTAATACCTCGGTGCTATGGTTTGTATGGTGTGTACAGGAGAAACTGTGTGAAGGAAGTTATATCCGAGGTGGTCGGATCTTAAGTACAAGACCCGAGGTAAGGAACGGGAGCAAGACCCGAGCTAACCAATGCAGGAGGCCGTAGGTCGGGCAGGAGTCAATGCTCCTGTCACTTCTAGCCGGGTACAAGAGCGCCTGACGCGGGAGCGTCTGTCACGGAGCCTGGCAGAGGCGTGCCCCGGGTTCGGCGGGGCTGCACGTCTCTGACCACTGACCACGCGGGATCTGGGAAAAGGCTACGAGGTAGCCCTTGCAGGCCACGTCCTGTCCCTGTCAGAGGAGACAAGCTAGTTCTGCCGTTAGGCAGCAGGAGATGGGCAGGCCACGTCTTGCCCCTGACAGGAGTACAATGATGACCAGCGCAGAGGCATGGCTACAGTGTTCAGCGAGGGGCACAACGGTAACCCGGTTGGCCTATATAGAGGGCTTCACCCCCCTCCTGCTTGAACCCCCGAGGGAGAGATCGATAAACAGAAGGAGAAAGAGAGAAAGGAACCTCGGAACACCCCGGAAACACCTCGGAGTGCCTTCTTCCTCCCGCGTAGCTCCATCTTTTACCTCAAGTTCTCACCATTGTATCATCATACAGCTCGAGGAGCAGCTTGTACTTGTCACTTTGAGCTATACACTGAGTAGGATAGTGCTGCAGTAGGGGTGTTACCTCCGCAAGAGGGCCCCGAAGCAGGGTACATCGTGGCGTGCTTTGTGTTCTTGGTTTCTTGGTTTCTCGTTCATGTTCTTGTGTGTTCTTGCGTGTGCACCTCTTGAGTGCATAAACCCTCCCCGGATTCCCCCAACGACCATTCGGCCCCATCTTAGCCATACCTATGGCATTTGCCGTGATCCCACCACGACAGATCTGCTAAGAGAGAAAACAGGGCACATCAATAACCCTCACATGGTAAGGGTTAGGCCCAAGTCTGGAAAAGGTTAAACTGATCCCTTGCTTCTAGTGTTCAAGTTTGATGATTTTCAGAAATCTTGTCATCACAGTGCTTCCTAACATACAGTATACCCCACGCTCCATGTCTAAGCTCAAATCACATCAACGAAAACCAATGAGGTAAAGAAACAAAAATGAAGGTTATGTGTAGCGTAGACAACGCACAGAATATTCCAACATCATTTTACCTGCTAGTTTTCGTTCAATAGTTATTTACGTAGTAACTCTTTGGGGCATCGCCAAGCAAACCAACCTCTGTCACTCGTAATCTCGCACATCTAATAGGGCAGCAAGTTATTCTCACCACTACAGTCTGATCCCTTCATGTCAACGTATTAAGAAGACATGTACACACTATGCACATTATACTCACTTGTTTAATTGATCTTTGTCAGGGTAAGGCAGAAAAATATATGGAAGTAATATTCAGGAGATCAACATCCTTTGGTTCCTAAATATTTGAATACCTAGGTCATTCAAATATTCTAATAGTATGGCACCATGCTAAGAAATCAAACTTTCAGACAAGGGAAAAGGAGCTCACTGTTTACTTGCACTGCAGAAAGTTTATTTATGAAAACCTCGTAGCTTTTTCTCAATAACCATCTTGCAGTTTCTTTTGAATTTCCATTGTTTGAAGAGTGAGCCAATATATAGGAAAGAGTAATAACAAAAACAATGCCATCAATAGAAACAGCAGATGCAACAAGGAGAATTTCAAGATAAAATAATATACAGGGACCTAATCTCTACAATATCTAAGCTCCCTAGGATTGGAGCTTGGAGGTTGAACCACGTGACAGCCTCTCATTGGTTCCCGCTAACTACATTGATGTACATCAGATTAAGTTTAGAATAATAATATTTGTTGGTTTAGCTAGACACATAAAATTACCGATGAATTTTTTTACCATCGCAGATGAATCTACGAACCGCTCTTCTATTAAACCATCTCTAATAAGCTAAATATTTTAGGATTTAACTAATTTTTAGGATATTTGAGTCCAAAAAATCTTACTCAAACAACTGTAATTCTACAATATCTAAGCTCCCTAGGATTGGAGCTTGGAGGTTGAACCACGTGGCAGGCTCTCATTGGTTCCCGATAAATACATTGGTGTACATCAGATTAAGTTTAGAATAATAATATTTGTTGATTTAGCTGGACACATAAAATTACCGATGAATTTTTTGATCATCGCAGATGAATCTACGAACAGCTCTTCTATTAAACCATATCTAATAACTTAAATATTTTAGGATTTAACTAATTTTTAGGACATTCGAGTCCAAAAAATCTTACTCAAACAGCTGTAATTAATGTAAATTTTGTCCAAATTTATAAAAAAATAATACTATTTGTTGGTTCAACTAGACAAATTTGGTTAAAAAAATTAACTATCGCATAAAATTTAGCGACGAATTTTTTGACCATCGCAGATGAATCTATGAACCGCTCTTCTATTAAACCATCTGTAATAGGTTACATATTTTAGGGTTTAACTACTTTTAAAGACATTTGAGTCCAAAAAACCTTACTTCAATAACTTTAATTGATGTAAATTTTGTCCAAATTTATATAATAATAATATTTGTTAGTTGAGCTAGACAAAATTTAGCGATTATTTTTTTAACTATCGCAGACGAATCTACGAACCGCTCTTATCTTAAACCATCTCTAATAACTTCGATAATTTAGGGTTTAACTACTTTGTAAGACATTTGAGACCAAAAACCTTACTCCAACAGTTATATTTGATATAAATTTTGTCCAAATTTAATTAATGCAGTGCAAAAAAAAAACACCTTGTGCTGCAAAATACAACACTCGGTCTACTGCTATATGGAAAAAGGTCAACGTGGGCACGCCAACTGCAAATTGAAAGTTTCATGTTGCCCTCCCGTCTCTCCTCTGCCATCGGTTTGGCCTCAAACTGGCCGCTCCATCACAACTCTTACTGATTACACCGTGAATTCACCACCGTTGTTTGAAGGCACATTAGGGATTCAAACTTGAGGGTTGTGTTGGTCTCTCCCCCCCCCCCCCCCCCCCCGCAACCACCATCGCTTCTTGGTTGTCCATAGATTCGGCCGACGAGCTCCTCTCCCTCCTCACCGTGCCTCTTCCTTCCCTACAAGCATGCACACGCGCACGAGCGGTGAATGCAAGCTCTGCCTCCGGATGCACCTTGACCAACCCCGTCTCGCTAAGACTCCTTTGCCTCCATGCACCAGGCGCAGGGCTTGCCTCGTTCGGAGATTAAGAAATTTGAAGTTGTTACTTTTGCATTATATGGTAATGAATCTGCACCTCATAATGTATGTTTTTTAGATAAAGAGTATATACCTCATCATGTATGTATGATCGACAAATTTTATTCAGACAAGCATGTCATGTATCGATCACCACGATAGTACATTTGAGCGCAGCAAAGCGCGCCATCCCCTTCTAGTATCAGTTACATTCAGTTGGATGGGATCCATGTGTTAGTATTTTGGTGCACACTTAAAGTTCGACACATAAATGAATGCTACATACACCATATGTTCTTCGACTTGGTAGCTTGATGAACTGCTGCCGATCATAGATCAGTAGTTAAGTCAATCATTTGAGTTTGATAGTATTCTCAAGCTTATGCGAATATAAAATGAGCAACTGTAATAAATTGTAGAGATTACCTAATAAATATATCCATACAAACGAGTGAGTTCTTCATCAACTTTGCAGTATCAAGGGTCTACATACGGTGGTCAGCCTATTGTTTAGAATGCTCAACCTGGATCTTCTCTCCAGGATTACATGAATTCTTCTGGCCCACATGTGAGACAGCTTACCATTTTTTGAGGAAAAGACAGCTTACCATGATTTTACACATTTTGTGTTGTTATTAGTTATCTCTTTTCCATTCAAGTTGAATCGCCTAGGAGCTGGATTGCCTACTATTATCGCCTAACCTCAGCTGCTGCTTCGAAATAACTGATGCTACTGCTAATATCTATCCTGGTACTTTTACTTCGGTTGTTGCTACCCTACCAGAGAAGAAGTAAATAAGTAGAACATATGAGATGAGAAAAGGAAACTTAGTAGAAACACCATGGATTTTATGTAGTTGAATGTTTCCAGGCTTGGGTTGCAGTTTCGACTTAACAGATTTATCCATGTACTTAAAAGAAGAAAAATCCATGGAAACTCAGGAAATAAAACTGTGTGTTGAATTTCCTCTACTTATGAACACCACAGTTCGTTTCTCTCTTTGTAGATATCAACAGTCAGATGTTTACCCATGTCACTGAACCTGCACCAATGTTGCTCAGCAACAATTTAATACTAAAATGAGGCAAGAGGAGGCCGCAGTTGTAGATGCACAGAGCTCTCCAAGGTTTATCTCAATTATCATATAAAAAATGTTCGCCAGAAATGATTATAATGAAGATACAAGCGTGCAACTGTAGAAAAAAAAAAGCTACAAGACAAAGGTGGACCACTGTTAAAGCATCTAGTTCTTATCACAGAAATTCAAAAGATCATGCAGACAAATATTGGTGTGGATCCAAGAATATACATGTTCTCAATAACCATGGAGCCACAGATTTTGCGCTAGAAGATTTGCTACAAAAATATTGTGAAGTAATTGTTGGACGCTTTAACTGGTGAACAGGGTGGAATATCTTGCACACTGCAAATTTGGTTGTTCATAAAAAACACTCTAAGATGCCATATAGTGGATGTGCTTCCCGGTTGGTCAATACAAAACTATGCCAAACACAGGCAATCTGACCAAAAGTGATTGCTAATTGGCAGCTTGTGAAATAGAACTACGAAACTTCTCATGTATGATGAGTATATCTCTAGGTTCTAGGCCACGTTTCTCAATTGATTTCTTAATATTGACGGGGAAAGCTGCGCCACCTTTATCAATTGCAGGGACAGCTGACAAATAATAATTTCTGATGTGCTAGCGGAAACACAAAATTCTTGCAACAAAGCACCATCTAAACTGAAAAAAAAACATTTTCAATGCAGCAAAGAACTGCCTTACCTCACACTTTCTTCCTTCCAACATGTATGTCAGCATGACACGAGGATGAACAAGCTTATAGCCGTGCCATGCTTTCTGCTCTAGTATCAGGGAACGAAAGTATCACTTTAATAATTCATCAGCCCTTAGCAATGACGAAAGTAGCATGTAAGAGATATACAATAGCAGACAACAAACACATCGTCAGGCAAGAACAATGAGACATGAATTACCAGCTTACAGCGCAGAGCTAAGTCTTTGGTGTGCCAAACACAGTTACCAAATTTCATACCCACTATTGGTTCATGTAAATCTGAATCTGGTCGTCATTTCCCCTCGGCAAGCTGCTGCATAGTCTTCAGCGAGGTACGGGGCAGCTTCCTTGTGAGGGCATATGAACATCTCCATGAATGCCTTCTCGGTCATCTTGACTGCGCCATAGTAGTCCCGGTCAAGATCTAACAATCCATTTTCCTTAAGAAACTTCAGAACATAGTACCGGGGCCTCAGCCGGTCCTCCAGGCTAAAACCGAGCATATCGGCCGATGAATAACGTACGCCGGTTCTAACCCCACATCAGAGATAAGGAATTCTGATTTGCTCTGCAGCATGTCCTTGGACCCTGTCAGCACCATTGGAAACTTACAAACAGCAACGCCCACCTCAGCATCCGAACACCGGAACGTGTTCTTCAGGTACTCCACTTTGACAGCAATATTCTCCTCGCTGCGGAATGCGACAGCCTGCAGAGCAAGCCTGAACATCCCTGAGCCGAGGGGCACACCTATAGCTTCGGCGCGCACCGCCATCACCCGGACATGTTCTGGTTTGGAGCCAAGTAACCGTGGCACAGCGAGGCACAGCGAGGCAATACCACAAGCATCTATCCCGCACTCCTGCAGGAAAGCAACATTGGGCTTGACCGTCTTCTCGAGGCTGCCCGCGAGGAGAGTGGAGCAGTGATTGATCGCCCGGAGGAGCTTCTCGTAGGAGCCGAAGAGAGGCAGGCAGTACTGTAGGTTGGAGACGACGGGTCTGCAGCGGAACCTGTCGGGGACGGCCGAAACGAGGCGAGCGACCTCGGAACGCGATACCCCGAGGCCGGTGAGCCCCGCGGCGATGGGGGCCAGGGTTCTCTCCACACTGGCGCAGAGGAACAGCGGGTCCTTGGCGACGACGGCCGCGACATCGGCGGTGGAGAGGCCGAGGCCGGCGAGGAACGCGAGGACGGCTTCGGGCTTGGAGGGGCACTTGAGGTGGGAGAGCTTCCCGGAGGCCTTGAGGGCCTGTGGTCGGGTCAGGCCGCAGGTCTTGACGAGGTACTCCTCGACGGCGAACGCGGGGCTTGCCGGAATGGGGGGCGCCGTGGTTGAGAGGAGGCGGTGGAGAGGAGAGATGGGATATCTGGCAGACGGGAGACGGGCGCAGCTTCGCAGGCGGAGCATGGTGGCAGGCGATGGCGCGGCGGCGACGGCGGCAACCCCTTGTGGGTACACGCACCAGAGCTGGAACTGAGAGAGGGGAATCGAATTGTGCAGAGATGCAGTGATGGGCTACCATCGTCTAATTTCACGGCACCATGGACATGGGCCCCCATCACGACTATTACTTTTTAATCAACAGAAATTACCGGTTTCCCTAAAAAAACAGAAATTACCGGTTTTAAGTTTAAAGGACACTGCACAATTCTCGTGCGTTGCATTTGCATGGTTAAAGTGCCCTAAAAAATAAAGCTTGCATGATTGGAGTACGTTTTTTTTATTGCGGGTAAGTTAGAGTACGTGTTTAACAAATCTTTTAGCAAAATAAATATACTTTGGCCTAATTGAAACCCAAATGATCAACGAATACAACTCGTTCTACCACATCTAAATTAGAACATGGTTGGTAATAGAACAAAAAAATACACTAACATGAACCTATTTTTTGCACTAGAGAAACAAATCGCGACTACAAAAAATTCAGATAAGATAAACAAAAATTATCGCACCAGGAAAAATCACGATTTCGAGAAAAATATTGGATCGGGTGGGACTAAATTGTAGTGCGCACGGAAAATCATTTGCAACCCGAACAAACATTTTGGCCTTAACGGCAGAGCAATGGAACATAATTTTGCACTAAGTGGAACAAAATCATGGCTACAAATTGAGACAAAAAAAATAGCCTCGAAGGAACAAATCACATTTCAATAGAAACAAAAATAGAACGCATGGCACAACAAATCAGTGACTGTGGAACAACAAAAATAGTACAAGGGGACTAAATTGTAGTGCGCACGGAGAAACAAATCGCGACTACAAAAAATTCAGATAAGATAAACAAAAATTATCGCACCAGGAAAAATCATGATTTCGAGAAAAATATTGGATCGGGTGGGACTAAATTGTAGTGCGCACGGAAAATCATTTGCAACCCGAACAAACATTTTGGCCTTAACGGCAGAGCAATGGAACATAATTTTGCACTAAGTGGAACAAAATCATGGCTACAAATTGAGACAAAAAAAATAGCCTCGAAGGAACAAATCACATTTCAATAGAAACAAAAATAGAACGCATGGCACAACAAATCAGTGACTGTGGAACAACAAAAATAGTACAAGGGGACTAGGTGAAAAACTAAATACAGTTTTGGTATTCATAAGTCGAATCATGACTACAGGACAAATAATATTGACAAAGTGGCAAAAAGTCATAGCATTTGGAACAAAAGCGAGTACAAGAGAAACAAAAAAAAAAATAGTCTTGTGGAGCAGTTTCTAGTGATTGCCTAGCCAGCTCCATCCGCCTGGAGATCCTGTGAGGCCGAGCCCAAGAAAGGTGGGCTACCAGGGCTCGTCGGGGAGCTCTCCAGGTCCAGTCCTCCAAGGCCGAATGCAGCCCAACCGAAGAAACCTGTTGCGACCGTATCAGAAGTTCAGAACGCGAGACGACTCCATATGCGAGCATAGGCATATCAGACCCCGGACAGGAGAGTTAACCACAGTACTTCACAAAGGAATTTTTGTTACTAATCGTCCAGATGACCCAACAAGCGGCAACCATAATTCAACATGAAAACTTGTCCTTGCCACGTAGGAATTTGACCGCCTCGATGTGACCCCTCCATTTTTATCCTGTCAGTGGTAACCTCCCTCACTAATCTGTGCTTAGCAAAGTCGAGTAGGTCAGCGTTGTTCTAGTACTCCAATAAGTCATTCTGTGTATATATGATTAGCCCATGTAAAGTTTTTAGTCAGCCCTTGGGGATAGTATACATCTGAATTCTGATGAGCTGCTTGTCTAGTTATATGAAGTTTTCCAGGAAAAAAAGAAGGTGATGCGATCAATCTAGACGCAAATAGGAAGAATAAAAACAAAATGATGATGAAAACCGACGGGGGGACGACATGGCAGTGCAGGCAACAGCCTGATCCCGCCATGGACGGAGCACGAAGCACGCCGGAAAATCCACTCAAAAGGAAGCGACCAAAACGAACGGGGCGCAGCGAAACTCGGTGCCAGAACTATGCTATCGATTCACGATTGATTGGCGACGTAATTTTATTCCTTTTGGAGGATTTCTATGTCCGTTATGTCTCCGACTAGTTCGTGGGTGATCTGGGAGAGGATGTAGCTGCTCCTAGTAGCAGTAACCTATCGCGGGTGCGTTCCGATTCAACGGTGATCTTCTGTCGTCGGCCGGCCGGGCGGTGTGCGACGGTGGGTACGTACTGCTAGCCGGCCACGGCGAAAGGCTATGTTCGTGTGTCGGTGTACACATCTTTTGTCCTCGAAATTCCTCTGTCGGCTCCGTCCTTGGCCCGAAAACACTCTGCTACAGGCACCTGCAGCGTGGTGTCATGCTCCGTAGTGCAGTGAGATCACTGCCGAAGATAATATTCAGAAGAGCAAGTACTCGCAATCAGCTGACAAAAGTGGAAGCGGACAATTAGTGTTTTTTGCGTAAGTGTAGAGATCATGTCAGAGAGCTATATCTGAGGTTATTATGTGTATTCGGGCTGAATCTTCTGCCTTTTAATCATACCAACTTGATCTGCGAGTATATATGAAGGCTATGAACACATATGTGGGTAGACAGACATGAGTAGACGCAGGAAGTTCAGCTGTAGGTGCACCTCGTTACGTCTGGTATTTTGGCGCACATATATATACGTATACGAGGGGCGCACATGGCATGTGATGGTGTGTGACTAGTTGCTTGGTTGACGCATGACTGTACCATGATGCAGATTGTCCTCATTCCCCAATTATATGTGCCTGCATTGCTTCAGAATGCATGATCGAGAAGACCAAGTTGAGGCCTGTAAAGAGGGGAAGCTACAAGGACCTGTCACTAGTATACTCGAGTGTCAACCTCCACTGATTTGTGCGTTTTCATCAGTAGGGGTCACCTTCCAATGTCCCCAACTAATAATGAATGTAAGTACTGAACTTAGGAAGTTGAGTAAAGTCGCTCTTGGTGGCAACGAAATATCCTAGAATCAGATGATCTAATCATCCCCTATTGTCATATCCCCTCGCTCTTGAAGGCATCGTCGTGGAACCCGGCCCTCTCCACACCTCGAAGGCCAAGGTTTCTTCGGGTGAAAACCCAAACTCCTATGGAGTGGGCGGTGGTGGCGTATGTATACGTCGTTATCTTCTTGAAGGCACCGCCTTGAAGAACTTGGTACTTGGAGGGAGCTCGTGTAGCATAGCTCGCCGCCGAGGTTGGAGGATGCCGGGGTGGCGGCCCCGGATGGTGGTTGTGCGCCGAGGCTGCGGCCTCAGAAGAATTTTGTGGCTTTTTATTTCTTGGGTTTTCTCTTGATCTTCTTTTCCGTTATTCATTTGCCAAAGGGCAGCTTGTACATATTCTACTTAGTACTATTAATCGAAAAGCCAGCAATTGCTGGATCATTAAAAAAAAATTGTCATATCAAACCCCTCAAAAAAAGATTACCCCGGACAGATATGTTTGATCTTGCCATTTGCCTTTTCCGCGCTCGCGATTAGATGGAAGTATAATGTTTAGTTCGTGAATCTCGATCCTCAAAAGGTGAAAACAACCGAGGAGCATAACGGTTAGGTGTGCATGCATGTTATTATGTTAGGTGCTAATCTTAGCATAATCCGCAGAGAGGTTAGTTGGCAGTTTATTGTCGAATCGAACGAAAGTCGAAAGAACCAAACAAAACGAACAACGCATGCACGTAGTCGATCGTAGGCTCACACCAGCTCGCTCTTCTCTTTCGTTTTGCTTACGACGCAAGGGCCGGGAGGGAAGATCGGTGAGCGAGAAAACAAAAATTGAAGGAGTTTTCGCGAAGAAAGGAGCCAGAAAACAGAAGGCCCTGGAGGAAAGCTGAGACAGAAAGCGGGTGGTAGATTCTGCTGGTATCGTGTATAGTAGACCCAGCGCAAGGACAATTGCCTGCTGCACTCGTCGTCGAATGATACTATGATTATCCTTTGGCTGGTAGTGTCAGGCTAAGGCTATATATATATGTGATACTATGATTATACAAGATTTTTTCATTTTTGTGTAGGTCATAATTTAAAGTATTTCGAACCAAAATTTTACACGTTTGGGAAATAAATCATTTACAACATGCATGTCCTTTTTCAAAATTTCTAAATCTTATAAATATGATTTTTTAAATTTTACACGTCGGACACCGCTCACCTGGCACCTACAGACATGCATGCGCTCCAGTGGCGGAGCCAGCATGTAGTGATTGGGTTCAAATGAACCCAATGATCTTTACCTATTCAAGCCTAAACTACTGCATAGTGCCTTATGTCCGATTTTTCAGCTTAAACAACAAAAGATTTACTTCTCCCTCAGAGAGTATGATGATTGATACAACATGGCGGCCACAAATAGCTTAAAGCTGATGTCCTCTTTGCACCATAGTAACCCGTGTGTTGTAATGTAAGTAATATAAGCCGGCGTGTTGTAATGTAAGTAATATAACATGCAAGCCCTACTTTATATTTACAACTTTTTAGCTTAGTTGTCATATCACGCGAGTGTATGAAAGTAGATACTCGTACCCCAGTCGATCACCGCCTACAAGTCAAATCAACATATCACTCATCACTACACATAGAATTAATGGCAATAGCGCACATTGTCATTGTGGTTCGGTGGCGGTGGCCGTGATGATTGCCAGTTCACCTTATGTTGGCCGTGTCCTAGTCGGAGAAGCCAGCCAGCTAGCATTTTGGTTTCTTCCAATTTCTCACCTTGCATTACAGATATTCTAGTACAATCGAAGAATAAGAATAACAAGGCGCAAAGATCGGTTCCTAGCTAGCTACCTTGACATGCAATCATGTAGCAAATGAAACCAGCTGCGGATATATATAGAAGCTTTCGTTCCGGAAACAATGAATGTTAGTACACACATATAACCTTGATCATGCAATAATTTGAGGTAGATAAAGCATGATAAAGCCTAAAATGCATGAGTACATCACAAAACTGTTCTCCACAAAAGTTAGCATGATCAGTTCCGATAAATTAATCATCATAACTTTGCGGTGTGTCTATCATGATATATCTTGTTTGCTTTCATCTAGTAATGTTTCAACAGAAAAGGGGAGACACCATATAATCATGCCTAATGGATGCAGAATGCATGAGCAATCCCGTTCTACATTGGTTTAAACAAGTGAAGTATCTCACATGACTAATGTATGCTACAAGGTACGATGCAAGCGAGTAGAAAAGAGTGACGAACCGATAGAAATCAAAATGAGAACTTTGTTGTGGTTGGAAGTTATTGCAAGTTCCATATAAGAAAGGCACATGGAGGGCGTTCGAGAGAATATCCAGTGATACAAGCTGCTAGGTGATACAATGCATTTTAAAGAACATGGGCCGTTGGATCATGTACGTGGGGATATGATTAGTCCACTTACCCCTTCACATCCCACTCATGGTCGTTTTGCGCTTGGACCCTTGAAAGAACCTCCGTATTCACAAGACCAGCTCATCTGTCCCATCGTTTTTTTTCCAGTACCGCATCTTCTCTCTGTTCTCTCTTGTTTGAGTCCCAGATTTAAAATCCCCTGTTGCATGCACAAGACCAGCTCATCCGCATCATTTTTTAATATGTAGCGAACACTGGAACTAAACGAATAGGCGGCTTGAAATCCTATGTTTAACTTGGTTTCTTAACGAAAAACAACAGATTTTAATGTACTTGGTACTTCTTTTAAAACAAGCGGAACATCATAAACACTAACATACTTTTACAATAATTATTAATCTCTTAGAGTACATCAGAACATCAACGACATAAGCTGTTCGCAAAGCACATGTTGCTTGTAAGTTCAGAATAACTAAATATTATACTACACTAAGTATGTACCATCTTGTTCCACCGCCATCCACATCCAAGCACAACAACAAACCTACATGACAAAAGCAAGAATAAGAAACAATCATATATTCGAAACAAACCATCATAATCAGCGAAATAAGAAAATTACAAGCCATCTATTTTATAGTTCCAAGTTAATGGTTTAAATTAAAAGCATCTTTTCATAAAGTTCAATAAGTAGCCTAATCTGTACAATCAGCATGTGAACTATATACACAATTGATCAGTTATTTGTCTACTTAATGAATAGCTAGAGGCCCTGGTCCTTGACTTAAAGAAAAAACTGAACTATGCAAATAACCCAGAAATTCCTATCTCACTCTGGTTATCCCAGCAAATTCAATGTACTATAATTGATCAGCGTAGCAAAGGATGTGCTATCCTCACTCTGGTTATCAGAATCGCAAATTCCTATCAAACTCTGGTTTGTGATGCCTTCAAGGATCGTGCCAGAACACAGCTTCAGAAAACATATTAAACAGTGGCATTATTATGTTCGGATCATGGTAAAAACAATGCCAAGGGATGAACTAATCAAATTGACTATCCCCTTTTCAAGATTCCAAAAGGAAGATATCAATCAGTGGCATGCCTCCGTCATTTTCAAACACATCTAATAGTTTTGACCAAAAAAATTGCAAGTGCGAAGAGGCCCCTTCTATCACCAGAAATGTCTGAAACACAAAAATTAGCTAAACGTCTAGATGTGAAAAAGGATGTACAGAAGCATGCTGACACACTATGCGGTACTTTAGTGTTGACATACGAGAACATTCCTTTTCCTGCCAATGCAACATTTTGTGGGAAGACCGCAAATACACCTCCTCTCATTTGCAAGATCAGAAGCTGCATACCTCAGAAGTAAGGTATCACACATTTCTATAGCTTAGAACCAAGTACGCTCAGAAAATATATGAGGTGAGCACATATAGAAGTATGAAAAAGTATCAATTTAGCAGGTTCAGGAGAAACAAGTACGGACGTGAGATAAGGGCATGATGCAACTAATGGCATCCATAGTTTAACCTTCTATTGTCATTTGAGTGATGAATCCACATCATTTCAAAGGTAATGAATAAATAGGACAAAAGAGAAATTACTATCTGTGAGGAACAACGTCTACTGATGGAAACATGATAGATAAAAGATAAAAGATTTTTTTTTTGCAGAACTCTTATTTAATATAGCTCTCCTACTACTAGGAGAAACATTTGAAGGCTGCTTAGTTTTGGGCATGGATGGATTTCACACGGTCCGCAAACTGTAGTTTGACAAATGAGATGTTCTGACGACCACGTGCGAATAACCAAGCTTTTGATTAGAAAGTTGGAGAGGTCTCACATAAAGGAAAGCAACATCCTGGCATTACCAGCTCAAAGATATAGTCCTAAAGGAAAGACTAGTACCCTATTTTCACATTGAAGTTTCAAATGACATTTACTTTCAGGTGGCACCTGTACTGCAATCTCTATTTGCCAATCTATATCATATAACAGCAAAAAGAAAGTAATGTCCGATGCCTTCTATTTTATACAGCTCTCCTCTCCAGATTCTTGGCAATAGTCACACTAGGCAAAACAACACAACTCCCCATAATGGTTCTAGAGGAAACCAACAGAAACTATATACAGCTCTCCTCTCCAGATTCTTGGCAAAAGTCACACTAGGCAAAACAACAGAACTCCCCATAATGGTTTTAGAGGAAACCAACAGAAACTATATACACAAGTTGGATCAGCATTTTAAGTCATTTGGTGTTCATTAATCAAAAGCTCAGGTTAAGAAATAAGAAGATATTTCCCTGCAAAACAAAACAGACCATACTTGCTACGTGACCATCTGGTGGTTAGAATTCACATCCCCTACCAATATATATACACAAGTTGGGTTTAGGATACCTCTATATACACAAGTTGGATCAAGATTTACTAGTACGATAATGTCCCACACTCTAAAACAAAATTTGTGCTGTAACATCATTACCAATCAAATTGAAGACCAATAGTAAACTTTATCTACTAGTTTTGAAGTTTCCATAGAACTCTGTAAATGTATGTACCAATATTACCCATAGTGAACTTTATCTACATTCATTGAAGCATTGTGAGTTTGTCAATTTTCTTGGGCACGCCCAAACCTATAACTAGCTACTGCAATCGCATCTGAAAGATAAATAATCCAGTTTGTTCCCACGAACAATTGGCTGTCACAGTAAAGAAGTTTCAACATGTTCGTCCCCTGAATTTACAGATACAGTAACATCCCATAGTCTAAAACCAACAAATTTTTAGCTTTGAAAAAAAATCAGCTACTGCTAAATACACAAATTTGGAAACACACAACAGCCCTTGTGGGCATCAGTAACTGAACAAAGAATTGCATACAACACACAACATGCACTCTGATTCTCTGAAGAGTACATTTGCAATGCAAGAGAGTATATATGCCTAGTACTAGCAGTATCATTTACTCCTGAAGTTTCAGTGTACATTTAGTAACATATGACATGATCTTGGTGTTCTATTCGCAAATTCAGGAGTACTTTTATTTTTGTGCAAATTCAGGAGTAAGCAAATTCACTGAATCTTGTTGCTGTTGCATGCAAGTTCATGAGTAATAAAGGCATTCAGTGGAAAATTTGCAGAACGAATAGGCATGTACTAGCAGATATCTTCAATATAGTAGCAGCGTTGCAAAATTTAAAGGGATGAACTAACCAAATTGACTTCGTCTCCTCCAATCTTCAAGCCACTTCCCGAGGAAATCGGTTGGTCGTACAAGGTGAGCCCCATTACGGGAAGGTCTAGCGCCGCAGGTGGAGGGGGCGGGTCCAGATTCGGCAAACTCAAGAGGCGCTTCGTGCTCCGGAGGCGGAGGCCCTAGGACGAGATGTAGTGATGGAGGCGGAGGCCCTGGGACAAGATATAGTGACGGAGGCGGAGGCGGAGGCGGCGGCGGCGCAAGCTCCTGCTCGGGCTGCATCTGTGCTTCCCTATTGTAGATGACCCAAAGCTAACCCTAGAACTCGATTTGGCTTTGGAGGCCTCTCTTGCTCATCTGACAGGAGGTACACGAACAGGTGTACAGGAACAGGAAGAAGACGCGTTTCTTTGCTCAATATTGACGAACCCAGGGTGTCTTTTGCATATCAGGCAACGAAGCAACCGAGGTATTGATCCTGTCCCTACGTGCGAGATCGAACGGTCCACGTTCTTTGAAATGCATTGTACCAGCTAACAGCTAGTAGCACTAGATATCTTCTCATAGGACGCTGGCTAGCTCTCAGCGCATCAAACAATCAAGCCCATGGAGTATACAATTCCGATTGCAAATATTTTCTTGAGAAAAAAATCATTCGAACTTGAGAGATCGGAGGAAACCAAAACAAATCTGAAGAGAGACCTTTCCTTCCCCTCACCAAGTTATCCATCTCCGGAACTTTGTTGTGCATGCGGGTTCTAGGCGCTTTCTTCCGCGGCGGTCGTGGAAGGGACCCACTACATAAGGAACAAAGAACCCGTAACCCTACCCATGCAACAAAGACAGTGGATAAAACCTATAGAGAGAACGATTGCATTAGCGGCCCAGATGCCTCACATCATTAAGGTTGTAACTATTGAGTGGATCTTCATTAATGCTTACATGTCTACACCATGCAATATTTCTTTAAAATAAAGATTTACAGTTTCTATACATTTGTCTCTAACTACATGACACGATGTTAATATTCATTTCTTCAATGTACTAATGCTTTGTACAATCAAGACCTATTTGTTTGGCACTCGTGCTAATCTTCCAAATAGGAGCACCCTCCTTAGTTATCAGCTACTTCCTCCGTTTCACAATATAAGATGTTTTAGGTGTTATACATATTGTCTAGACTCGTACCAGAATGAATGGATATATATACACTAAAATATGTCTAGATACATGTGTGTCAACATTTGAATGTGCCAAAACTCTAAAACATCTTATATTGTGGAACGTATGGAGTATTACTGAAACTTAATCCATGTTCTATATCCTTTTTTTTAGAAATGGGGAGAAGCCCCAGCCTCTGCATCGAGTGATGCACACAGCTTTTTATTAAAATTATTCGAGTATTATACGTTTACATCTCAACGATCACACAAGGTTGAGACATGTATCAACCAACGAAATAACAACATAACTCAACTACGAAAGTCGACTAATATGCTGCCACGTAGGTCGGGAGAAAAAATCACGTGCCACCAACAGGAGCCGCGCACATCCAGAAAGCATAAAATCCTGCTGGTCCGAATGTAGCAGGGTAGCCCATAATTAGATCCAGTAAGTCGTCATATTGATAACCTGTAAGACATGAAAGTTTGTTTTCCTATCAAAGACAATATTATTCCGACAATTCCAAATAGACCAACAAATAGCTGAAACACCAATACGCGAATTCTAGCTTTGGTCTTTTTATCAATCTCATTCAACCAATTTCCAAACATATTCGAAACATTGGAAGGTGGAGGAATGTTATAAGTTCAGAAAACAAAACGCCATGTGAGTCTAGCAAAAGGACATGTGATGAACAAATGATCTATGGACTCCTCACATCCACAAAAAGAACATTTGGTACATCCATTCCAGTTTCATTTTACTAAATTATCCTTAGTGAGTAAGACTTTTCTATTAAGGAACCACATGATTTTTTTTATCTTGAGAGGTATTTTTAACTTCCATAAGTATTTACGCAAGAATATAGTATGGTCATTCATTAAATCCTCATACATAGATTTTACCGTAAAACTACCGTTAGTTGTATGTTTCCAAACAAATTTGTCAGGACAATCTGACAGATTAATATCCATTAGTCTAAGTCATAAGTGAGACCATGCATCCCACTTATCACCAACTAAAGCTCTCCTGAAAGTCATGTTTAAAGGAGGCACTCCGTTAAACACATCATGCACAAAGACATTCTTCCGCTGCGCAATGTTATATAACGATGGATACTGTTGTTGTAACGGTACGTCACCTAACCAGATATCCTCCCAGAACCTAGTAGTTTCACCATTGCCCACTTTGAAAAGTCCTTTATTAAAGAACTCATCTTTAACTCTGATAAGACCTTTCCAAAATGGTGAATCTGTTGGACCAACCTCAACTTGTGGCAGCGTTTTATTTTGTAGATACTTGTTTCGCAAAAGTTCTTGCCACACTCCATCTTCGTTTAGGAGTTTGAACAACCATTTGCTAAGTAGACACTTATTTTTTAGCTCTAAAACCTCAATACCAAGACCTCCTTGGTCTTTCGGTCGGCATATAATATTCCATTTGGTTAACCGGTATTTCCGTTTATGCTCATCACTTTGCCAGAAAAATCGTGATCTATAGAAATCTAGTCTTTTTCGTACCCCTTTAGGTATCTCTAAGAGCGACAACATGAACATCGGTAAACTTATCAAAACTGAATTAACCAGGACAAGTCGATCTCCATATGAGAGCAGCTTGCCCCGCCAGCACCCTTGTTTGCCGTCATGCATTATATATTGTTGTTGTTGCATACTCTATGGTACAGGTCGTGCAACGGCCGGCCTGCTGCCTTATATTAAAACGATACGAATCTGTCCCATGTGTGATCATTGATCCTTAGCTTGCCTTGGCACACAGGACATGACAGGAGAGAGGGTGATCAATTTTGTCTCGGATCGGAAGACCCGGCCCGGCTCATATATACGCACATGCATCGTCCTTGAAGCTAATCAATGAACATGTACACAAGGCTCAAACCAATTCCCAGACCACACCAAGTTGGTAGTGTACCAGATACGTGACGTTGAGAAATGCGGGTAGTTAAAAATACACTAGTTTGGATTATGATGTTGCCCTTGAAAATTAAAATAATTTCATGATACCTTCATAGGGGGTTATTCTAACAAAGGACAACCTTGCAAACAAAAAATTGCAAAGAAGTAACAAATGCCGTGGAAATTTAAATTGACTCCCGAGGTGATATGCTCCTGGTAGAATAAAAATTAAACAAATAGTAAAACATTAATATGGTCACTGTCTATGCAGGGCCGGCCCTGAGCAGTCGGGGGCCCTGGTGCGAGACATAAAAATGGGGCCCTATATTTTTTTTTATAGCTCATTCAATATTTTGATAGCAATTTACATATTGAACACAATGAACACAATTCTCTCTATATTCTTAATAAACTCATTATCTTATTGGTGACAAATTGACAATGTTCAATTGAAAAAGCGACTACATTTGTCCAAAGATAGCATCACAAGGTCGGGATCTCCACTCCAGCTCACACTCCATCAGCTCGCACTCTCCAGCTCTGCGCTCCAGGCCTCTATCGCTCAGTTTCCAACTTGCAGTTTTAATGAATCTTGCAAAACAGTGCAATAGCCAGTAGTTATGTAAAGCCTTTTCTTCTAGAATTTTTTGAGGCAAAATCATTGATAATTGTATCAATATTAACCTTGTCTAACAGATCCTTTTCAATGCATATGACTGCAATCATCTCAACAGTAGCTAAGAAATTACCATTGTTAGCATCATAGAGCTTTTCAGTAGATCCTCGAAATGCTAAATTACGTTTTCCTAGATATTTTACAACAGCAATTATTCTACGCAAAACTTGTTTCAAGCGTTCTTTTTCCTTTGCAATTTGCTGTTGCAAATCTTTGTCAATGGTTTGACCCTTTTCTAGCCTTATTCTAAACTCATTCCAAGTTCCCATATTACTAATATGCTCAATACTTTTTTCGTGCTGTGTTAACCTCACACTGATGTGTCTCCAATCTCTAACTCCATCGGTTGCTAATGCACTCTTGTGATTATTAGACTTGAAAAGTTTACAACAAAAGCAAAACACCTTGTCAACAAGCTTAGAATATACCAGCCATTCTCGATCATGGACTTCCCCATTTCTTAATTCTATGGAATAATGAAAGTACGCAAACTTCCTAGAATCATCATCCAAAGGAAAATCAAGATTTCCCTCTCTTATAGGACCCTTTTCCACTAAAATCTCTCTTGCTTTATCATCTAAATGACCCCAGTTTGCTGGATCATAAATATTTGCACGAAAAGGTTGTTCTGTTTCATTATCATTACCATCTAAATTTTCATTCCCACTCGCAGCACCAGCACCATCGCCTGAATTTTCATGACCATTAGCATTGTTATCGCTCTCATCTAAATTTTCATGGGGGGGTTCATAAATTACAATAGCTAGTTCCTGATTATTACAAGCAGTATTTTTAGTTGGCCTAACAAATTTGTCGAGGGCTCCCTTTTGGGATGCTATAAATTCATTGTCTCTCTTTCTTTTTAGCCTCTTCTCATAACCAAATTTACACTTTCTAGATGACATCGCACAACACACCAAACAAAGACTGAAAAATTTAAGAAATTAAACTGAATGTTGGAACAAAAGCACCTTGAGAGTGGAGACTGCCGATCTGGTTCACTTGTACAGAAGAATCCACCAGCCGTACCGGTACTCCAGCTAGGTGCAGTAGCAGCGAGCACTCCAGTACGGCAGTACCCCTCGTCCCCCAGTCCCAATCTCGCTTGGATGCTTGCCGCCGCCGCTGCGCGCAACTCTCTGTGTCTCTGTCCAGCAGGCAGCAGCAGTACCAGCCAATTCCCCTTGCAAATCGGAGGTAAATCGAATCAAGAAGAAGACTAGGTGCGGTGATTTATAGATGGGGATTAGGGGATTAGGAAATACTAACCGTTGTTGATTGTCTCCTCCATTTAATCCACCCAAACGGCTAGAAGTGGCAATCATCAGCGTGATTGGGGATTTGGGGAGGAAGGAGAACGAGGAGTCGAGGATAATGAGGGATTTGGGGGAGGACGGAGAACGAGGCGTGATTGGCGAGTGGCGTCTGGAGAACGAGGGGTCGGGGGCGACAGGGTCGATGGTCGCTGGCTCGCTGTGAGGGGCCGGAAGCTCGGGATGTTTCGCGATCAGTTTTTCGCCAAACATGCGATGGGCTTGACGTCTGCAGTTTGGGCCTTTTTTATACGTATACATGTACGGTATACCTACCTAGATTGGGGCCCCTGACAAGCGAGGGCCTTGTGCGGCCGCACCGCCCGCACCTGCTCAGGGCCGGCCCTGTGTCTATGTTGAAATGATATGATTTTGAATGCTAAACGTTCATCTCTTGTGCATGCTATTTTCCAATGTGCACACTGACTCCAGGCGTGGTCTATTCTTCAGAAATCGACACACGACACCCTGTTTGCCCAGGTTGGCTCGGTTGGAGCAAGTGACGAAAGATGTATACCCGCATGGGTGGCGGCGTATTCTTGTCATCGTCCCACCTCCTCCTTAGGTATCTAAAAATGTGAAATAGCAAAGGATGTTCTCACCACAGAAGAGGACGACTTAGTCTATTGGTCGACTCTCCCTTGCCATGTCGCACATATATATTGTGACTTAATCGTTCTTTCTTTTCTATGCCCCTCGTCTCCTTTGTGGGTGGGTGCACCCTGTCGTGCAGAAGGCCGGGTGTGCGCTCCTATTTGTCTCGTCTCCTTTGTGGGTGGGTGCACCCTGTCGTGCAGAAGGCCGGGTGTGCGCTCCTATTTGTATCTCGTTGATGCAGAATTTGAGTTTACTAGAACACCATTTGTCACAAAAAGGGAGATGCTTTTGGCATAAATTGAATTGAGATTGTAAGAAGCATTGTAGTTAATATAACCATGTAGTTCATCCTTGGAGATGATCAAACTTTTAATGTGAATCCTAAACTTACATACTCAACGAGTTATAGAAAAACTACCATTGTTGCATTCATATTCTTATATAATACATTTAAACCTATGGAAAAACTGTTTTCCAAAATCGAGATATGTCAATTAATAGAAATGTGGTACATATTTTTATTTGACTTGAAGGCTGTAAGTAAACTACACCCCTTTGTTTCCAAAAGAATTTGTTTTTTATGGTGGTCTATATATATGTTTATTGTTTTTGTTTGACCTTCTCTTGTTTATTAGTGGGCATGAAATCACCTTGAAATAAATATTCATTTATACTAAATGTTTTTACTTGTTTGTAGCATGTTATATCAACACATGACTTTAACTTATGTCTTTGTATTACATTTAGAAAAATCGCACATATAACAAGAACGGTAAATATAAAGGTACACACCATTTAAATTATATTTTGAATTAATGAAAGCGACATTATGTTTATCTATTTTGAAACAAACACTCATCCAGAAGAAAAACATTTAGCCCAATTTTTCTAAGTCAGCATAAATAATTAAAATTATAAATTACATTTTTAGACAGATTAGTTTGTTTCACTCGAATGAAATGTAGGTATATGTATGTGCAATATCTTTAGTTGGCTCTACCATCTAACAAAATCTAGAATGAGGTATTTTAAGAGCACGATTATCTAGCTATGTGTAAGCAAGTAGAAAATTCTAGACCATATATATCCCAAACTCCCTTTTCTAAAAAAATAAAAATATATATATATCCCAAACTACTTAGTTTCATGGAGGCGTAGGTAGTGCCATCACCTCGAGTCTCCTTATGTACTACTTATAGCCAATTTGCAATTAATTTCCTTCGGAATGGCTTAGAATAGCTTTTCCATATTGAGAAATTATGTCAAGTGGCATTCCATCACAGAAGCCGCTAACAACAACACAAATGACAACAATTTGTTCTTCAATTGGAAGTGGTTCATATTGTGGTTGTTTGGGCACTTCTGTAAGCCTTACACCTCCAACCGCTTGGCCATCTCTGCTACATACTCTTATTATGGAAAATAAACTGAGTGAAGAGCGGGTATTCTTATTTCTGCAGTACGGGTATAACCACAACTGTTCGGGGGGTTCCATAGTTTTCTTGGAAAAATTCTTTTGATGTAAGTGGAAGGATCTTAGGATTTTATTTACTACAAATTGCGCTCCTTACAAAAGTTGGAATAGGAATAAAAAAGTATAGCATTCATTCTGATCTAATTCTCACTTGTGCTAGCTCAGCTGGTTAGAACAAAACAAGCAACAAATGGTGCATCTAGCACGAAATCCATCACGCGTTAGCGCATCCGTGTTCTTGCTGGATAGCAATTTTTTTGGTTGTTTCAATGGGAAGAGAAAGGACCATTGCCCTTGACCTTCAGTTGTTCGAATCCACATCTAGGCGTCTTCTTTTGGTATGCCGCTCCGCAAGCAAGGAGCGCCGCGAGGAGAGCAACTACACTACCAACACAAAACTTTACTACTAAAGCATTTTTACAAAACAAATACAACGTCGATCAGTATACATACATAGTAATAAAAATATACGCAACGTCTATATTTTTAAAAAATACAACTTTTACGAAAATTTAAAACTATTATCCTCAAATTCTAATTTCAGCAGTATTGCACCGTCGTTAGTGGGACGAACAAAAAGTAGAAGTGGTCCGACCCCGTCAGGTTTAGGGGACTAATCTTTCATGGTAAGTACTTATCGTCTGACTATGATAAGTACTAATCGTACTTGCGCAAGATTACTACGTATCATCCTATAGCCGGACGATTATTCCTCTAAACCTAATGATTAGGGCTTATTGTGCAGCGTTTACATGATTTCTACCTTTCGTTCATCCCACTGGCGATGGTGCAATACTTCTAAAATTAGATTAGGGTGATATAAGGGGAGCATCATGTGAACCATTTGTTTAGCAGTGAATAGAGTATATATACTAGGGCGCGTCGAGAGAACCATCTCGAAGGAACTCGGCAAAATGACCACGTAACGTCGCGAGAAGGGGTGGTCTCTTATCTTTCTATTTCTTTCTGCTAGCCTACTTCCAAAGGGTGGGAAGAATCTTGTTCACTACAACAACGAATCTGCTCTTTGTTTCGGGATAATACTAGTGAAATTTATTTTAAATAATATTTTAAAAATCAAATATGCACACATCGAAACGAAAGGACAAACTTCAACATAATAGTAGTTGACTCAAAACTTGTTGCCGATAAATGAGCTACTGTTCAATTTAGTTACTCAGATTGCATATCGTGTTTTGATTTCAAATGTTTGTGCTGGAGAATTCACATTGGTAGCCAAAGATGACCTTTTTTTTTTTTGGATCTCCACCTCTTTTGAAGTGACAATTCATACGGGTCACTCTTAAATTTTTTGGCCTCGAATATCCTATGCTCATGGAAATATTCATGGATTCTCTTCCAAGATACGTGTCCTTTTTGCTCGCCCCCATTATCGCATCTTGTCCAACTTTCATCCATGCCTCGCAAAGCATTTTGTCCTCAATCACTGAGTACGAGGCACTCCTCTCGGTTTGTTGCCTATTTTGCGACCGGGCTTGTTGAGTTGGCTCATCGGCGAACAATGTCTCATCCTGATGTGGACGCCCTCTTGGGGTTGGATCTCTTGGCCGTCGTCATGCTCAGTCCATAGGGCGCCCTCATCGATGATGCCCGCCAAGAAACCCTCCCATAATCCCCACCATTGTAATGTTCCTAGTAGTACCTCGGGTCGTTAAGTGTCGGTCCTGACATTTTGTTGAGCAGGTTGCGCGTGTTGGGGATGTTGCCGGAGGGATGACCCGCAACGATTTTCTTTGCGTCACGAGCGAATCGCCGGCCAGAGGGAACCACGTTGAGATCGAGCGTAGGCACGGCGGGAAAGACAATCGGCTTGGAATCGCCGATTTTCGGCGAGATGGAGAAGCGGGACCGTACTACTGGGCCGGGGCCGTGTCCGGACATATAGCCACACGGTTAAGAGTGCAAGTGGATGTAGGGAATACCACGGTGCCGGAAAGCCCGTCTCGCGAGAACTTGCCTGTGGCAAGATGGTTAGGAGTGTGGTTATACCCCCAGCCCATCAGAGTTTAAATCCTAGATTTGACATTGGTATTTCTCATTTAGGCGGAATATTCTTCGGTGGGAGGCGACGTTCCCGTTGACAGCGAGGCGCCTGTGATGACTTCGTCAATCTCAAGACCCGACCGCCGGCTCAGTCTTTCGGAGGTGCTCATAGGGGTAGGATGTGCGTGCGTGCGTTCGTAGGGGTGAGTATGTGCACGTGTATACGAGTGTCTGCGTTGTACTATGTTTCGAAAAAAAAAACCATCTCGCAAAATACTGATGAGGAGGCTAGCGGCAACGAGTATTATTTTGTGGGACTAAGTGGGCATCTAGTTGACCCACTTCTTAGCCCGTATATCCTGCAACGTTAGCAGCACAAGCATACGACGACGTACAGGCCCTAGTACTGCTGGTGTTTGCCGCTAGCACTAGAGATCAGCGTGACGCTGATTGTTTGCTACGTGCGCAAGCCGCTTGAAAGGAATCGATCGATTTTGTGTGAGCTAGCTTTGTACACACCTTCGATCGATTTTGTGTGCGCAAGCTAGCTTTCTTCCTTTTGGCGAAATCCCGTTAGCTAGCTAGCTTCGTCGTGCTCACCGGAAGTTGAACATTATGTGGGCACATGCGGGCACCGCATGAGTGCCGTCAGTGCTTAGCGGACTGCCGCGACATCCCATGTAATTTACGTGGGTTTATTTGGCCCGTACGTGGGCGCCCGTATCGCCTCCCACTTACTGCGTGAGATACAGCAATTAGATCACCGTTAAGATTCAGAGATGCAACTATCTGGTCGTTGCAGGGGACAAGGTGTTTGATTAAAGTGGAAATGTCAGCTCAGCTAGGTTTATATACTACAAGTGCATGCAGTTTCTGCTACGAAATCGGCTGCTCTTTAATTCTTCCACTTGAAGAGCAGGTAGACATATACTCCCTACCGTTCCACAATGTAAAATATTTTAGATGTTACATATGCATGTCTAGACACCGGCGAAGCCACGGCAAGCTAGCCGGATGCACAGGGCACCGGCTAGAAACAATTTTCTTTGTAAAATCTTTTTTTTTCACCATGTGTGCACCCGCTAAAAATATTTTTTACGTGTTGCGACACCCTCCATGACCCCTGGTTCCAGATGTTGTAGCTCCGCCACTGTGTCTAGATTCATACTAAAAAGAATGTACGCATACATTTAAACGTGTCTACATTCATGTGTGTGCATATAAATGTGAAAAAAGGTTAAAACATCTTATATTGTGGAACAGAGCCCGACATGATTAGACGGAGGAAGTTTAGTTGGTGATGCGCAGCTTGTTATTTCTACCCGGCGTATAGAGTGCGCACATGGCAGGTGTGATGGGTGTGAGCCTTATTGTTGGTTGAAGCATGACTATACCATGATTTCGGTTGTCCTCGTTGGTCAATTATTGTTGGTGACGGCTGGATGTTGGGCGGAGCGGGGAAGATGGTGTTGTGGCCGTACTCGTTCAGCGAGACTAGGTTTCGTCGCGGCGCGGCGGACGGCTTCTGTGGCCCTCTACAAGGTGTGGCGGCGCTTTCTTCCCGGCGGTGAGTGGTACGGCGTCGCCGGTGGCAGCTAGGAGCTTGGGGTGCGGTGTGGATCCATTTGCGCTTTCTTCAGCTGTTTCGAGGGGCTTGGTGCAAGTTTTCTGGGTCCTTTTGTAATTTTCTTTCTTCTTCTGGACCTTCGTGTAATTTGTGCCGAGTTTCTGGGTTTTATGATTTGGATCCTTCCTCAAAAAAAAATTATATATGGATCGATTTCAGAATGATTGATCGAAAAACCCAAATTATAGGCCCGGTATACAGGGGAAGCTACAAGGATGGCGTGTTCAATTGGAGTGTCAACCCCCTCTCCTGATCTGTGCGCTTTAATTATCAGCCGCTGGCCACCGTACCGTCCTATATATGTGCCCAAGATGACAACGGCTGATTTCTCTGAAAAAGGATGTTTAACTTCAGATTTTGTGCTGCGAGGAACAAATTCCCTAAACCCGATTATTAATGTACCATAACTCCATAATGCTAAACAACTCGAGTCGATCCAAATTATGTGTCCTTTTCGGTAGCCATAGAAAAGTATATTATGTGACCATAATGTATACCTACCGTATAGGTATGGTATAGTACACTAACTTATATGATATCCTTCTGTATTGCCACCGAAGGGGTTTTTCCTACCCTATATAATATGCAACCGGATCCCTGATCAGGGGGTACCGCTGATATAATCGACCATGCCATTAGCCTTTTCAAGTGCTTGAATAGATGGAGGAACTGACCATCCATTTTTGTGAAAATCTCGATTCCGAAAACGACAAAAAAAAATTTAGCTACGCACGCATGCATGTAAGCTGAACTTCCACATATACCAGTTCAGTTATTTAGTCCAATCGAACCCCAACAAAAGGAACAACTGATTAATGCACGCATAAGCACAGACGACATCGATCGGATCTACGTAGCTAGCAGCTCGCCTCACCTCGCGCTTGTTTTATTTTGCTTACAAGGCAAGGCCAAGATCGACGACATGGGAGTTTTCGGTTACCCGGTCGATATCATGCTCCATGCGTCATCCACTGCTGAAGAAAAAGAGTGAAAGAGCTTTCGAGAAAAAGGGCAGCCGGAGAAAGTAGATTCTGCTATCATTCACCAGCATCAGCATGCATGCATAGTATCTCCCAACCAAACAACAGTTGCCTGCTCTTGTCGTCGAACCGTGGTTCTGTCAGGCCGGCCATCGAGAACTATCATGGCACCGGGCCACCGGTGGTTGCTACGTGCATATCCTACGTTGATACTGTCGACACTAGAGGTGGCCGGCAATATTTTTTTTTTTTTTGGCGTAGCTCAACAAATGATGAAATCTGAAAGTTCTACTACCTCCTATCCTAAAAAAGTGTCGTGGGCTGTAACATAAAGTTGTACGTGGCTAGTTCATTTACTACGACATTTAAACTGGATCGGAGGGAGTATTTAGTTTAATGCATGTTGTGTATAATAAGTGAGAGTGAGACTAACCTTAATCTCACATTACTCGTTGGTAGAGAGTTGATTTAGATTATACAATTAACTCTTCTACTCTCATTAATTGAGTGGGCAGTTCCCACACACTCCTCTTTCAATGGCCACGCCTAGCTTCGCTGCACGCACGCACGTTGCGCTTCGCGAATCGAGAAACGAGTAAGAGTTTGTTTTTACTAGTGTGTACGCGTGGCACTTGTATTTTCTACCTCTCCAGGCTATAGACATAGAACAGGCAGATCCAGAACAAATACTGGATACCACTCTCCGTGTCTCTCCACTGTGTAGTTCATTTTGGTTGTGCTGACTTCAGCCTTATCCATCCTTGCGACCGTGTGCATGGCCTTCCGGCAGAGCAGGCATCCGAAATCCCGTCCCTTAAAATTCTGCACCAGAAAAGAGCCGATAATATTTTTGGAGAGCGTCTCGCCGTGAGTGCTCGCTTTCTGTCGACTTCACTACGCATGTTGGTCTGAATCATTGTAACCGCCATGACCAATTGTGGTGTGGTGGGATCTTCTCGATCAACACGTATGTATTAATTCTCTATGTTTGTCATAGTATTTGGCCCAATGCTAAATTTATCTTTATGATATGTGGCTAAATCTACTTATTCGGGGATGTTTCGTTTGGTAATTAATCCCGTTACTAAATATTTCTAACAATTTTATCGATATTCCTTCCAGGCCTCCGAACGGGTTTGTTCCATGGCCAAACGGCAAGAAGCCGTGCACAAAGCTGTAGCACCTGAAAATCAAGGTCGGCTCAGCGTCGGTGCGTTCACGACACGATGGAAGGAGATGACAAGCTACGACGAATGCCCGACACTTGTCCCGACTCCTCCTTGTCGGAAACTGTGGTGCCTGAACCTCTGAGTCTGTGGGTGCCAGTTAACACTCTACGCAACGGCTCACCGGAGACGACGGCTACTGGTGTCGATGCACACCGACATGCCATCGGTCGACGGTTTGGCATGGGCAGCGACGGGGAAGAAAAGAAGGTTCTGCCAGGCCTGTACCGGAGATTACAAACAGTACCTTGATCGGCTGATCGCCCTGTCCTATCAGTCTGGGCGCTCAGATTTCCAGTCGGACTGCTCCTAGTTAATGCGGCTATGCATTTGGCCCCACTTGCCAGAACTTCAGTAACGGTAGTAAGTCAAAGTGAGAGATTGGTAGAGAGCAATGATCACCTAATCATTGGTCATTGCTTGCAGTCGCTAAAAAAGTAGACTCGGTGCCTGCACCAAGAATGAGCACGCGTGTGTACAAGTAACAGTACCGCGCTGCATGTACGCACTCTCAGCGTCATAATCGATCACCGTCAGTTTTTTTTTTGTGCCGGCCGGTAGCACTGGTAGCAGTCCCAAGCTACCTACTCCTTCCGTTCCAAATTAGTTGACTTGGTTTTGTCTAAATATGAATATATCTATACTTGTTTGGTGTCTAGATACATCCATGTGTAACCAAATGTGTGTCAATTAAATCCGAACGGAGGGAGTACTTCGTTGTCGATCCGGGTAGGTAGGTGAGCCCGGCAGGTAAGTGTCCGAAACGTATGCGCGCCGTGCAGGCACTGGATCTCGTCTACTTCGTTGTCGATCCGGGTAGGTAGGTGCACACGGTCATGCCCAACGCGGCCGATTCGTCAAATACTTGTGCCGCAGGCATTGCATTATTGTTGCTTAGTATATGATGCCGTTCGTGCAACGGCCTGCCTTAAGTTCGTGCGCGCTTGCTTCTGCGATCATTGATCCGCCGGTGCCTTTGCACACAGGACAGGCGGAGCGGGTGATGATCACCTACTTCTTCTGTTTCCAATCGGAATACCGTACGTACCAGTGCAGGCATGCGGCTTAATTATACACCATATATATGCACTAGTATAAATACTTAAAGACAATGAATGGGATGTGTCCTCTCCTGGTGATTACATTGCATGAGCGTACACGTACCCAAGGGTCGCAATTTTTTTTGCGACTTAATAGGGCTTTATATTGATTAAACGACAGGATTACAATCACTCCGAAGAGTATGTGCGAGAAAACTTGGGTTATAATTAATCCACGAGCATCTCCTCCTATATATCAACACTAGCTTGCTTAACACACAAGTGAGCTGCGGCTTTCCCAATAAAAGAAATGCTACAGCTAGCTAGAAAAAGCTCCTCTATGCGAGCTTGCGTTTGCAGCACCTGGTCGATCCTGGAGGAATTTAAGACGGTCACACACCGTGTCTAAGTCCGCGATGGAGTACTCTGATCGGAGGCAGAGCACTCGTCGAGGCCAGCAGGAGGCAGCTGTGGTAATAACAAGATTCACCGACGTACGGCAAGTCGGCAACGCGCCCGAGCATGCTCACGCGGATCTCCACTGACCCTAGTAGCGGTAGCGCCTACCACCCTCCTCCACTGCGGAAAGCGGAACGCTGCAGAGAATCCACCCATCCATGTAAGCATGCATGATCCACCAAACCACGTCGTCGGCGGAGCCCGACCGCTGCCCTTTCCGCACGCATCAGAGTATCGTACGGCGATCAGGGAACAGAACAAACGCCCCCTCCAGATTTTTTTACAAATATAGCCCCTGTCCAATGCAATTGTCAAAAATGGCCCACTCTGAATTTTTTTGTCAAAAATAGCCCTAGCGGGAAGGCAGCGAAGCGACACGTGTCCTCCCGCCATTCCAGCTGGCGAGAAGTCTCTTCCCGCCATACAAAGTGGCGGAAAGTATCCTCCCGACGTACCAAGTGGCGGGCAGTGCCTTGGCACCGAGCACCAGTCTGCGTCTCGTCGTGCGGACCCCACCACCTCCCGCCACTCCAGATGGCGGTATGTGCCACGTGTCGCCGCAAGAGACTTCCCGCCATTCCAGATGGCGGGAGGACACGTGTTGCTTCGCTGTCTTCCCGCCAGAGCCATTTTTGACAAAAAAATTCAGAGGGTGCCATTTTTGACAATTACATTGGACAGGGGCTATATTTGTAAAAAAATCCCCCCCTCCAGGCGCTGCTGCCCTACCTGCAGAGCTAGCTAGCCTGCACTGCACCCCAGGCAGGTCGGCACGCACATACGTGCCTCCGTCCGCTCACTCTGTCTCCGGCGCCTGTGTTTTCGTCCCCACCAGGCCACCCAAATACCATATCGCGTTACTCGGTCATCCATCGCCACTGATGTGATTACCGACGAATGCTTCACTGACTCTAACTGCTACTCACACTACCTAGGAGAGAATGTACATGTGTACCGGAACCAAACGGTGAAACATGTTTCGTTTGTACGTAGGCCTTTATTTTTCTTGGAATACTATTCTATTCAGTCTTTTTTTTAGGTTTCTAGGGTTCAGAAATTACAATGATACTATATGTCCAGTAGCAAAGAATTTCCTTCCATCGAGCCCAATTAGTTGATTTTTTTTTTACTTTCATCTATCTCCCCCATTTGGTCTCACTTAAATGTAAGAGCTGAACCGTCCGATCTTTGCAAGAAACCCTCCCACTCAAACATATTTTGTATCTACACAACGTCACTACAAACAAATCGGGGTGAACCATGAAAAATGGATATAGAATGTTGCAGCATTTCATACATGCCCATGTCACATTTCTTCTAACGTATGAACCAGATACACATCGGTCGCACCAAATCGTTGAGAAAATCGATTTGAACCATATGCAACAACACGCAAACGACTTCGCAACATGAGCACAACAGCTACAGCCTGCAGCGGACGTCCAAAGTCTCAATTTGCCAAAGCTTCAAAATAATTATGGGGTTACCACTGCACTCCTTCCCAGACAATTCATTTTATTTTATATTACAGTGACCATGCAAATATTGCATTTGTATGGTCAAGAAAACAAACAATTCAATGCTCGCATGATTTAACATGTCAAGCCATCTTAATACATTTTTGTAACCCTTTGAAGGAAAAGGCTAGCGACGCACATTGCCATCCTGGCCTTACTGTACCATCTAACCATCTTTAGTTAAGGAAATGAAATACATTTCAAAATTTTGTCACTCTATCAAACCAATTCATTTGATTAAACTAAACTAAAAGGACTCGGACGGTATTTGGGTGTCTCGAGTTTGTACCTCTAAAATAGGCCGTAGAGACAGAGATATGTTTGATTCTAGTTGGTTACTCGGCCACAAAACAAAATACCATGACCGATCTAAACATTTGGGCCCAAGAGTAATTAATTTAAATATATTTATACTAAACTTTTATATTTATCTGTGACTTAATTTAGTCGTACTATGACAAATATTTGTTTTATCTATTAATATTCATAGGTAACCACGTTTCGATGTTGCCAATATTAATTATATATTTATTTATTATACAATTGCAATGTATATCAATAAAAAATGTGTTTTGAGAAATTTAAATCGATGTTATAAAAATATTGTCCTTAATAGTTTTGATAATGATATCATTTGCATAGTGTATATGTATATATTTTTATCTATTTATGTGGGCGTGTGTGGTCGAGAAAAATTTAATGTCATTTATCATGGTACACTCTGTAAATAAATAAATATATTATTGGTTGTTTCTGGTGTAATATTTGATAAGCTCATTTATGTAAACTTCTAGATTTAAATTCAAACATCGTAATGCGTATTTGCAAGTTTCGTTGCTAACAGGTTAAAAATATACATATGCTTTCTACTTGGTAATGAAATAGTATCAATCATAAGAAAATAGTAATCAATGCATAATCTTATATGCTCGTTTGCAATGTGTTTGACATCATTTGTTGTATGCAACGATCTATTTTCTAAATAAAAGGTGAATCACAAAATTAAACATTAAAATATTGTTAACATAGATTTGAGTACAGTAAGTAGAACATGCTCGTGAGAGAGAATAACAATATAACTAAAAACTAATGTTCACGATCAATTAGTTTGTTTCCAAGTGGTACACGAAACACGATGTTGGTCCATTATATCAACTTGCTCCTGCAAACTGATATTTTTTCAGATATTTAAAATTTGTGTACTTATATGGTTCAATATCGGACGCCCTTTTATTCTGAGGTCTAAGGCGGTCAGCCTGTTTGCCGGGTTTATGGTTGGCCATGTTGCATCATCAGGACGGAGCTAGGGGCACGCTGAGCCATGGCTGTCCCCATGGTGAATTTTTTCTGAACACCCTTGTATAAAATATGGATTTGGTGCCTAAATTTGTCAAATTTTGCCTGTATGCCCCCCTTCAAACTATACAATGTTCAGTTGGCCCCTTTGTCTAACTTTCTGCATCATGCATTTCTCCATCGGGTTTATTTTGGTGTTCCTTTATTTTGCCTATAATATGGTCTCGCTTCAGTGTCTAGGTCAATTTATTCGGCCGTGCATGCATGCGCGCGTGCTTATTCCGGGCGTTGAGCTGTGCCCTTCAGTTCCGACCTAATTAAATTCGAGGTGTACTAATTCGCCGGATAACCACTATTCTCCAGAGCATCGCCTGCTAGCATCAGACCTAGTGTTTTATGGAAACGAATTCAACTCTCTCCAATAGCGTGTTAACTCGAACTCTAAGCACACTTCTAACCAACTGAAGAAAAATATATAACACCAGTTTGCGTGCATGCATCACACACTTATAATTTGGTGATACACACCAAAGCGCACAAGATGTACATAGATAGATCTACTCATGCATGTTCTTGTTGAGTTGTTGTTATTGTTGTTGTTGTTGTTGTTGTTGTTGTTGTTGTTGTTGTTCTACACTACACCACGCTGCATTAAACTTTGCCTTTTCCTCTCCTCTCTAACAACTCTCCCCGATTGCGATTAACATATACACGAACCACAAACATCCAAGGAATGAGAACAAAACCATCAAGCGCACCCATCATGGCATCATCTTCCTAGCTAATTAAAACCAGCACCGATGGCGTTGACCAACCCCCTCCTCCAGGGAACGTTTAGGGGCTGCTTGGCATCAAAGTATTTTTAAAGTATTCAACCATTACGATAATTTTAAAAATACTACAATATTACATATTTTGATGTTTTGAATGCAGTGAATTCTGTGATTTTAAAAACTGAAGTATTGTCCAAAATCAATTTTTTTTGCTATATTGAAAACTTTAGCCCCGATCTATTTTTTTCTTCCAAAATGAAGTATTTTTTGCCTCGCGGTTAAATACTTTGATTTCCAATACTACGCTAATAAAAATAATCAAGCTACTACATTATTCCCTCGGTCCCTAAAAGATTGTACTTCCAACTTTTTTGAAGGTCAAGCTTTTCTATATTTGACTGTGTTTATATTAAAAAACACTATCAAATTAGTAGCATTAGATACATGATAAAATAGGTTCTCATCATATACGTACTAGCGGTCTTCAGGACTCACGCGGTCTTGACGCCGACGAAGATGCATGTGAACGAACGTGGTTAGCACCTAGAAGCCGCTGTCCACAGATTATAAAATATATAGATCCGCTTGGATCCGAACGGCGAGTGACGGAACGGCGAGGACGCGTGGCGGCGGCGGCGCCGGCGACCTCCGGCTTGCGCACGCAAGAGGAGTGAGGGAGGGGGTTGTGTTCGTGTTTTTTTTATGGGGATCCAGGAAGTTTCCGTTTGTTTCTTCTAGGTCCTTCTCCGTGGAAATTGTGGGATTGCGGTTTGATTTGTGGATCAGTGAGGGTTTTTTTTTAAAAAGCGGCAAGGACGTGTATTGTGGACCGTTGGATTGTCGTTTGACGGGCCAGATCGATTAACTGTAGACTGCTACAGTTATGAATAGTGCGCAGCCACGGGAGGAGCGCGGAGAGCGCGGCGATTTGCACCTCTTTTATATACGCGCGGCGGCGGCGCCGGCGACCTCCGGCTTGCGCACGCAAGAGGAGTGAGGGAGGGGGTTGTGTTCGTGTTTTTTTTTATGGGGATCCAGGAAGTTTCCGTTTGTTTCTTCTAGGTCCTTCTCCGTGGAAATTGTGGGATTGCGGTTTGATTTGTGGATCAGTGAGGGTTTTTTTTAAAAGCGGCAAGGACGTGTATTGTGGACCGTTGGATTGTCGTTTGACGGGCCAGATCGATTAACTGTAGACTGCTACAGTTATGAATAGTGCGCAGCCACGGGAGGAGCGCGGAGAGCACGGCGATTTGCACCTCTTTTATATAGTAGTTAGGTAATTTGGTTTCACAAATATTGATAAATTTCTATTTTGAAATAATTTGATTCTCCAAAAAAATTAGAAGCACACTTACAAGGACCGAGGAAGTAGTAGTTAATCCTTGGCCACCGTGTCAAAGAGGAAGACGAAGACGAAGGCGTACGCTACGCAGAGTCGCGAGAAGAGCAGTGAGAGAGTGTGGAGGAGGACGGACCAGTCCAAAAGACTCCACCTAGCAAGCTCCTCCATGTAAAGCTAGCTGTATCCACCAGCACCACCGTCACCACACGTCCACACCTCCTCCCTCCCTCTCTCCTTCCTCTCACTCTCTCTGTACCCACTTTCTCTCTCTACTCACTCACTCCAAGATCTGTCACGCACACGGAGAATTCAGCTTGCTTCTCCCGTGAGGATGCCGTCTTTACGGCGGCTGCTGATTCTTCTACTGCCGATCCTGCTCGCCTCCTCCTCCTCTCTCGCCGCCGCCGGGGACACCGCGAGGCGGCAGCTGCACCAGCCCTTCGTCCCGGACCAGTCCACCGCGCCGCCGTCCCAGACCCCGCCGGCGCCCGCGCCGCCCTTCTTCCCCACGCTGCAGGGGCCGCCGCCGGGCCCGCCCACCTCGCCGGAGCAGCCGACCTACCCGGCCCTCGTCATCCCCAACAACCCCTCCGCCTCCGGGAGCGTCTCCGCGTCGCCCGCGGAGGGCGACGGCGGGGCCGGCGCGCGCAAGCCGGCGTCCAAGAGCTCCTCCAAGCTCGTCCCGGCCATCCTGCTGCCGCTGCTCACCGTCGCCGTGCTCGGCCTCTCCATCGGCTTCTTCTTCAAGCACCGCCGGAGCAATGCGGGCCGCGGGGTCGGCGGCGGCTG
Source organism: Poa pratensis (assembly GCA_947311845.1). Lineage (NCBI taxonomy): Eukaryota > Viridiplantae > Streptophyta > Magnoliopsida > Poales > Poaceae > Poa > Poa pratensis. Next base: position 8,709,333 of record CAMZMU010000071.1, read on the forward strand.
CGTCGGCGGCGAGAGCAAGTTCCTGCACCCGGAAAGGGCCAGCCTTTTCGCGCGCGACGAGTTTGGGGGGAGCGGCCGCGGCGGCAGGGGCGCGCCGGCTGCGTCAGCGACATCCGCGCCGACGGCGTCCTCGGCCGAGTTCCTCTACGTGGGACGCTGGCCGGCAGGGACGACGGGAAGAGCAGCGACACCACGTCGTCCGGGGACGAGGCGTCGCGGAGCTCGGGCGGCTCCCCGGAGCTCCGCCCGCTGCCGCCGCTCGGCCGGCAATGCGGGCCCGCGGGGCCCAGGAGCGCCGGCGGGTCCTCCCCGGCGTCGTCCGGGGAGGAGGAATTCTACTCGCCGCGAGGATCGTCCAAGACGTCCAGCTCGCAGCGGACGCTCGCCGCGGCCGTCCACGCCGCCGTGGCCGCGCGCGACCGTTCCAGGACCGCCTCGCCGGGATCGGCCGTGAGCACGCCGTCGTACCCGTCTTCGCCCGGAGCGACCATGTCCCCCGCGCCTTCCTCGCCGCCCCTCTTCTCCAGCCCCGGCCAGTCCGGCCGCCGCTCCGCCAGCAAGGCGAGATCCGACGTCTTTGGCCTCCCGCCGACGCCTCCACCGCCACCTCCTGCGTTCGCGCCGACACTACCGCCGCCGCCTCCTCCTCGCCGGAAACCACCATCGCCATCGCCACCGTCCTCTCCACTCGAGAACATATCCGCAGCTATCAGATCCGCCACCGACACCATGTCGAGAAACCCATTTATCCAGCCACCAACCCCACCGACAAGCGCGCATCCACAGCCTACTCCGCCTCCGCCGCCGCCTCCACCGCCGGTGGGATATTGGGAGAGCCGCGTCCGGAAGCCCTGCACGTCCAAAGAAACACGGTCGCCGGCGCTGTCTCCGCCGCCCCAACCCGCCAATTTCAGGAGCGTTCCACTTCCACCCATCGACGAGTTCCCCGGCAGGCTGCCGGACAATGGCGACAAGTCTGAGGAGACGACGCCGCGGCCGAAGCTGAAGCCCCTGCACTGGGACAAGGTCCGGGCCAGCTCCGATCGGGCCATGGTGTGGGATCAGCTCAAATCCAGCTCATTCCAGTGAGACCTCTGCAAAATTCTTTGCAAACATTTCACCCAAACCTGTCCTTGTTTGGTTTTCTAATCTGTTTAGCTGAATTTCTCCAGGGTGAATGAGGAGATGATCGAGACATTGTTCATTTGCAATCCGGCGAATGCGGCACCCAAGGAGGCGGCAAGGAGGCCAGCTCTGCCGACGCCCAAGGCGGATAACAAGGTGCTGCTGGATCCAAAGAAGGCACAGAACATTGCCATCTTGCTGCGCGCTCTGAATGTTACCAAGGAGGAAGTCTGCGACGCGCTCTGCGAAGGTGAAGAAGATCATCATCTCAAACTGATCACACCAGTTCTTCAATATTTTCAGTCATTTTAAATGAGCTGCATACAGCATTGTGTCGAGAATTTGAGATGTTTGCATCGTCTAGCATTCACTAACGTTGCCCAATTTGCCATGTCTTGTTACAGGTAACACAAAGAACTTTGGAGCAGATTTACTGGAAACTTTGCTAAAGATGGCCCCTACCAAGGAAGAAGAGATTAAGTTGAGAGATTTCAAAGAGGAGGCATCTCCTATTAAACTTGGTCCTGCTGAGAAGTTCCTTAAGGCTGTTCTTGATGTGCCTTTTGCTTTCAAAAGAGTGGATGCAATGCTTTACATTGCTAACTTTGAATCAGAGGTTAATTACTTGAAGAACAACTTTGATACCCTTGAGGTGAGCAATATGGTTTCGAACTTCGGTTTCAATCTCATTTTATCACCTCTACTTTTACTCACCAATGCTGCTCTGTTTGATTAGCTAAACGGCCTTATAAATCAAACAAGTAGCTTATCATCTTTTCTGTAACTAAGTGTCTGCAACTTCTTGCTTCGACAGGCTGCTTGCGACGAGCTTAGGAATAGCAGACTATTTCTGAAGCTACTTGAGGCTATTCTCAAGACTGGCAACAGGATGAATGTTGGCACAAACCGTGGCGACGCACATGCGTTCAAGCTCGATACTCTACTCAAATTAGCTGATGTCAAAGGCACTGATGGCAAGACGACTCTTCTGCACTTTGTCGTGCAGGAGATGATCCGAACAGAGGGTTCCCGTCTCTCTGCCAGCAGCCAATCAACGCCAAGAACTCTCGCAAATCCTCTACGAGATGAGCTTGAGTGCAAAAAGGTTGGCCTCCAAGTGGTGGCCGGCCTTGGCAACGAGCTGAGCAGTGTCAAGAAAGCAGCGGCAATGGATTCCGACGTGCTAAGCAGCTACGTCGCGAAACTTGCAGGAGGAATAGAGAAGATCACCGAGGTGTTACGGTTGAATGAAGAGTTGAACACGAGGGATGACGCGTGGAGGTTCCATGATTCAATGCAGAAGTTTTTGAAGAAGGCTGACGACGAGATCCTCAGGGTTCAGGCTCACGAAAGCGTCGCGTTGTCGCTCGTGAAGGAAATCACCGAGTACTTCCACGGCGACTCTGCGAAGGAGGAGGCACATCCTTTCAGAATCTTCATGGTAGTCAGGGATTTCCTGGCCGTTCTCAACCAGGTGTGCAAGGAGGTCGGCAGGATCAACGACCGCACGATCGCCAGCTCCGTGCGCCATTTCCCGGTGCCCGTCAACCCGATGATGCCGCAGCTGTTCCCGAGGATTCATGCGTTGAGAGCTGGAATCTCCGACGACGAGAGCTCGGTCGCGTCATCGCCCTGACCACTGGTAGTCTGCCAATAGATTTTTTTCGCGGACTATCAACAAGAAAACTGCAAGAGGGCGGGAACTAGGGATGGACTCAACAGCTTGGCAGCCAGGGACAGAGCACCCCTGGCACTGGAACTACAGCCAGCTAGCACACCTGCATCTATCCGACGAGCAGTCCAGCCATGGCGTCAAGCTCAGGTGAGTTTGGAGGTAGCTGAGCACCCCAAACACGTTGCCCGACGCTCGTCACCGCACGAACAACCGATGGCGGCAGTCGGGCTGTTCATCCTTTTCTCCTAACTTTTTGTACCTGTAGATTATAGAATGTACAAGAATTTTTGCAAATATTTATTTTCATATATAAGAAAGGGGGCAAAAGCTTAGACCAGAGGAGAAAATAAGTTCATGTATGTATGTATGTATGTATGTATGTATGCGGTCCTACTTCTGGACATGACATGGAGCAGTAAGTAAATCAGATATCGATGTATTTATGCAGTAACAATTTCAAAATGCTGAAATCTGCACAATGTAGTCACAAATCTGTAGTTTTATGCTGAATCTGTACAATTGTATGGTAGCTGAACTCACATCACATGCACCTGAGCAATAGAACAAAAGAGCATGAGACCGATATCTGGTGGTAGTAGTGCCAAGGAGAACAGAGCAGAGCACTCAATAATGTTTTGTTTTCCTGCCTGCACAAATGGTCCATACCCCAGAGCACTAGCAGTTAGTCTTACCCACCAGATGCAACCATAGACTTTTCCCTGACAGTAGAAGTGTAGAACAGTGCTATGTACCGTAGGTCTGCATGGCAGAACTGCAGAAGCAGCCTGCTGTGTAACTTCAGAAGATCTTCATCTCCTGCAGAACCTGAGCAGTTTGTCACAGTGAAGCCATGAGTGAATGTGGTAAAGTGTGCAAGAAACTTCCAGTTTGAGCATCTGAAACCCAGCCATGTTGCTTAACAAGCCGGGCTAAAACTATAGTTTCCATGGCACCAGTGGCACATATGTAGCATGGGGAGGGAAAGAAATATACCCTGGTGGTTCGGGTGGCTGCCCTCGCCAGGTCGCCATCCCCATGTGGGCGTGACAACCATTGCCCCGGACGGCGGAAAAAACTGGGGTGGGCACCGGGCTCACGGTGCGCCCCCGCCACGTGCGCCGCGGTGAGCCACCTGCGCCGCGGTGAGCCGCGCCGCGATGCGGACTCGAGCTTCCCGTGCGATCCCAGCCGTCCAAGACGGGGACGCACCGAGCGTGGGGTGAGCCCGGTGCTCACCCCAGGAGACGGCCGGACGGCATGCATGCATAGCTCGTTCCATTGGCTTCATTTTCCTACCCAACTCCATTCTTGCCGTTTTGCAGCTGCAAGCCCCTACCACATGGCCCCTCTCCTTTTGTCTCCTGCACGACACACCTATGGCTGTGGATGCTTTGCTCTAATCTAATGGCGTCGAATTATTGGCCCCCAGATGCCAAGAAAGTTTCTAGCTTAGTGTAAAGAAAAAAAGAGATGAGAAAGTTTCTAGCTTTTGGCCTCCAAGCACAAGCATTGTTTTGATTAGGGTACAAGTAAGTAGCATATGTCAAGAACTATGTATGATTCGCATTTAACATGAACCATGGACCATTCAAGGACCCAGCAATGGCATGCTTGGCAGCAAGATTCTAAGTTGGGGATCCGGAACACGTTGGACCTTGGACCGGCTCCTCTCCCCATCCACTGTAGAGAGGCGATTTGTGAGCGAGCTTGCGTGTTCCACCGTGTCGCCGTCGATTCGGCGGATTCGCCGCCCTCCGGCAGCCGCTACGGCGGCGGGAGGACGGGGAATCCCCGGATCCGGCTTGTACATAGCGTAGGGGTGCGTGGGTGTGACGCGGGCGGCGCTGTGGAGACGGCGGCGGCGTCGGCGGTTTTTGTGGGCGGCGGTCCTCTCCTCGATTCGAGGCACTCCGGTGTCCTCCGTCGATCTGCTGCTCGCGGCGACCCCGTGGCTCTACGGAGTCGCGGCCGTCGTCCTCCCCTCGCCGGAGTCCGTGGGATGGCGGCTCCGGATTTTGAGGTTTCTAGAAGGTTCTACCGTGTTACTGCAGGTCGTCTTCAACTGCGGCGAAGGGTGGAGATCTTTAGGGGTCGAGGGCGTCGACTTCCCGGTCCGCGGAGGGGCTTCGTCCAGTTCCAAGGCGTCGTGGAGAAGCAGCGGCGGTGCGCCGGCGCACGTCCAGAGCTGGAGGTTGAAGATGGGGTCTAGGAGGGGGCTTTTTGTATTTTTGTTTGTCTTCTGGGCCTTTCTGTAAGAAGCCTGTTGTAATTCGTGTACCTTCTACCGCAAAAAAAAAAGATTCTAAGTTGGGAAGGAGAGACCAGGTAAAAGGGGTGAAATTTGACAAAATTAACCCTTTTTTGAAACTTCAACCAAAAATAATCTTTTTTTGAAAAAAATTCTGAAACTAACCCTTTTTTGTGGCTCCAGTAACGGGGGCGCCACACATACATGTGCAACGCCCCAAGCTAGGGCGCCACAAATACATGTGCAACGCCCTAAGCTGGGGCGCCACACCTCTGCACGTGTGGCGCCCCAGCTTGGGGCGTTGCAATGTATGTATGGCGCCCCCGTTGCGGGAGCCACAAAAAAGGGTTAGTTTCAGATTTTTTTTCTTCAAAAAAGGGTTATTTTTTGTTGAAGTTTCGTCAAAGGGTTAATTTTGTCAAATTTCACGTAAAAGGGTAGGTGCTAACAACTACTGGAGTACTACCATGTCCTTGCATGATCTGGGAATGACCAACAACGCAGTGGGCAATGGAAGCCAACTGCAGTGCCACTTGAACCGCTACCCAAATCTTGCACTGACACCAATCATAGTCCCATGACGAGTTGCACATGCAGATGACTTGTGCTGGTCTGTCAATGATGCATCCTATGGATGCACTGTTGGCTGTTGCACTGCATTTCCGTCAGGATTGTTTTTTCAGGTTCTCTGGATTCTTTTGCAGTGAATTGCGTATCCAGTTTAATAATGTACGTACATGCAGTTCATTCCACAAATGATACAAAATTAACGGTCTTCTAGCTAAATAAAGACACCAGGTTCTTGACATGAAGCTTCTGAAAATTCCTCCATCATAGTCTCATGAGCAGTTGCACATGCAGGCTTGTGCTGTTCTGTCAATGATCCTAGCTGTTGTACTTCATTTCCGTCAGGGTTCTTTGTATACTTTTGCAACCAACTCTTTATCTCCTTAATGATGCTACATGCAGTCCATTGCATAAATGATAGTACTGTACATTAACGGTTTCTTAGCTAAAATTAAAAAAATGAAGCTGTTCAGGTGACCTATGTTGCTGTTTTGGCCCAAGCACACAGCAACCCATGCAAGAGAGGCATCCTTCGAGCTGAACCTAGTACTTAATTCTTACCTACAGTACTTTGCTTGAATTGCATATCACACAGAAGAAGTGATAGTAATAAAGTACAGAAGTACGATCATTAGTACTTGTCTGGAACATAGAAAAACTCACCGATTCACTATGTCATACTATGAAGTTCCTTCAATATTCCTGCGCTATGAAATAGCCGGGCCGCAAGGTTTAATCAGGATTACTGTGGCTGGCATGAACGGTTTGTGCATCACTCTGCATGCACATTGTATGAGCGAATTGTGCTGTTTCATTCACGTGAGACGCGAGATGCCCCACGAGGCCACAAATGATTCGTGACGAATCGTTCAAGCTTTACATTATGCTTTATTTAACGTCCAGTCGTGGTAAAGTTGCAAAGTACCGCCTTGTCTAAGTTATCCCTAAAGGCAGGTAAGAGGTACGTGCTGTCCCCTGAACGGCTCGATGCTTCTGACGAGAATATAGTTTTCATGCTGCACTACTGCCTCCAACGGCTCAAAGTCTCCAGGAGCGATCAAGTGCAGGAGATGGGGAACAGATCTGATCGGCCTCATACTGTTGTGGTGGCTCACCCTTGTTTCAGCTCAGATATACCTCTCGCCGCCGCCGCCCCTCTTCTCAGTCTCCGGCAGCCTCTCCACACCCCCTCCTCTTGCTTGCCACCACATTCCACGACAGAAGGCGGCGTCTACCGTGCATCTCTGAAGCAAAAGAAGAGAAAAGAGCAGAGGAGCGAACAAGAAGAGTGTATCTATCAATCATCAGGACCATCATCACATTCACAAGACACATCTCGATGGATGCTGTGATGAACACCTCTCAACGGCCTGATTCCTATTCCAAAGCTGGGAATGCAACGGGCATCAAAGCTCCAGCAAGCGAGAAGCGATCATTGCACTGCATTGCATGCAGATCCTACAGCTACAAGAATAGGCCCCTCAACCGAAAAGAAAGCGGCCCAATAGCTTCTCAAATGCTTTCACCAGCCCTTTATTTTCTAATGGGGGGCACATTATGACATGTCACTTTGTCTTTCACCAATCAACAAAATGGTTTCTTTGGGTCTAGACTCTAGACTCCATAGTGAAAATTTCAGTAAAACATAGACAAACATTCTGGTTACTGGTGATTTCTTATTGGGGCCTATGAAAGGACAATCAATATATACCATTAACACAGCAGCAGGGGCCATGTATCACACATACAAAAGTGGTCACTCACCAAAAAAAAAAAAGTGGCAGCCCCTGCTTTCTGAATTCAAGTTTGATAGTACTACTTATGTATGTTTTTTTAATACAACAATAGGGGAACCAATTACTGCCAATCTCAGATGGGGCACAATTTCTATCTTGTGTACATAGACTGGCAGCAGTTACAGTACAATACAACAATAGGGGAACCAATTACTGTGTAATGTTCATCTACTTACTTTGGAATGTCGCAAAGCACATTTTTAGCATTCATAGAAACAGCTACAGCATGATTCTTTAGCGCCTTGGTGAAGGCGGGCTTAGTTTGTGTCAGGTTTGCTGTCAGCAGCCTCGCCGTTCAAGAAGCGTGAGAACCACATGGCTGATGCTTTAGGGTGTCGAGAGAAACCGTTCTTGTAATCGACATAGACAATCCCGAACCTCTTGGTGAAGCCCTGCGCCCACTCAAAGTTATCCAAGAATGACCATGCAAAGTATCCACGGACGTCAGCACCATCCCTGTATGTCAACAATTACCAAAATTAGTGGTGTCACTTTTTTGGTTGTTTTGATTACATGGTGCTAGTGATACTGCGAGCAGAAACAAACTTACTTTATTGCTTCTGCGACTGCACCAACATATCCTTTGAAGAAACCAACCCTCTTTGTATCATTTAAGAACAGATCACGTGTTGCTGATGGATCGTCTTCATCATCCATGCCTAGAGAAAAACAAGGTTGGTCACTTAAGAATTTAGTTAGCAAATATTACATCAAACAAACAAAAGTATGCTAAATATAAGAAAAGGATCACTGGTCACAAATTTATTACATAGGACTGGTTTACAGTTTGTGATAAACAAAACGTTATGAACAAAACGACATGTTGTAGGGAAGATGTAATTGCTTTACAATTTACATTTCAATATGAAGGAGCATTATGTTCCAAAAATGAATTTATCTTTCTGTCATTATGCATTCCCATTCTGTATATTTGTAATGACTGGCTCTGTGACTATTTCGTAATAAAGGTTCAGGCTGGCTGAAAGCCCGCTGAAGGTGCAGTGAAAAAAAACACATGCTCTATATCATGTGAAGTACATAGGTATGGGGTTCAACCAATCTACATCTCTACATTAAGTGAAGTACATAGGCATGGGATTCAACCATTTAACCCACATATGTGGGAAATATTATATCCTGTACGAAGATATGACATGTGTATTAGAAACTTGAAGGGTTCCGATGTTTGATGAATGATGAAGGTTCGCATGATTGGTGAAAATTCTCGATTCATTCTAAAATATAAAAAAAGCGAACAAGCAAAATATTAGGAGCATGGACGCCTCACCATTCTCTGTTACATATATTATTGGATTGTCATATTTCTTTGCTATATAATTAATCATTTTCCGAATGCCCCAAGGAACTATTAAAAGCCACTCAGAGGCAGCCTGCATGATTATTGAGATGAAATGTTAGAAGATATCCATGGAGCTACATGAATGAAAAGTTCTCAAGTATTTACTCTTTCACCAATTTCTTCACCGGTACTCCATTTTTCTGCCAAAAGGAAATGAGTGTCAGCATCACTATACTAATCTATAAGGATAGGATAACTTGCAAGGTAACTTTGTATATATCTAAAGTAGGTACTGAATATTCAGGCCAAACTGAAGCATAGTACCGATTCGCTCAATTTGCCAAGCTTGAAAAAACTGGATCTCTTTTGGTTGTGGGTTCTGCTGATTAGCAACGAATCTTGATGTATAGTGATTTAATCCAATAAAATCAATTTTGTTCCTGATAAATTCACGATCTTTCTCTGAGAATTTTGGAAGACGATCGCCCAATCTCTCGCGCATGCTTTCTGGGTAATCACCAAAGTATATTGGGTCCAGGTACCTTCAAGAAAAACAATTATAATCAGGACACATGCATCATATCATATGACATCATAGGCTTCATGAATCTGAAGACGCCTCTGCATTATATGACTAATACTACACGGAGCAAAAACAAAAATATGGGTTCTAATGAAAAAGTTAAGAACTATAGCACACTTTATATGTACTCCTTGAAAAGGTGAGCATATATATTACCATCCAAGTAGAAAGTCAACGTGTCGTGCCGCAGCAGCCTGGTCTTCCATTTTGTTGGACGCTGGCTCTGCCCATTCACAATCAACAACAAACCCAACTTGGCCACCTTGTACAGCCTGTTAAATGTAAATCATCAGCAAAACAATGGTAATGCAAACAATCTGATGCACAATGTTACTTAAAATGGAAACTTAACAGGCCTTGAATTTTCTTCTGTAGACATCAACAGAAGAAGCATGAGCTAAGATCTGGTGATGGGCAGCCAAGAAAGGTTCACCAGCTTCACCTTCACAAATTCCAGGTGCAAATATTCCAATCCCATAACCATGAAGGGATGTTTGAAGAGGTTCATTGATTGTTATCCAATGCTTAACTCTGTCTCCAAAATTTGCAAAGCAGGCTTCTGCGTACAATGCGAAGTACTCTCTGAAACATTTTGACAGTCAATACAATAAGATATAGGAACATCAGATTAAACAGGAAACACTCAGGTAAACATGCCTTGTAGTATCTTGTTGGCATTTAACTATATTTACAAATTCATAGTCTAAAGTTAAGAGCCTGCATTGACCTACACAATCTTGTCCGAAAGCCAACCCCCCACAGTCTGATGAAGATTATGTGGAAGATCCCAGTGATATAGAGTTGCATAAGGCTGAATACCTGAAGATGGGCAGAAGGGTGGTGAATAACTTGATGCATAGCAACTTGGGAGACATTTAATAAATCATGTGCCACCTTTCTCAATCATGAAATCTATAAGGTTGTTATAGAAAGCAATTCCTTGCTCATTGATCTCCTTTCCTAGGCCATCTGTAGGAACAACAAACTTATAAACTCAGATGAGGAATGACTGATAATAATAGACAAGAAGAACATATGAAGGGGAAAGCTGGAATTGTTCCATCTAATTTTGGAGATATATTATTATGTGAAGCATAATCCAACAAATGAAATGTACCAGGAAATATCCGTGACCAAGATATGGAAAATCTATAAGCACCAAAACCCAACTTGGCCATGAGCTCAATGTCTTCCTGTACCCAAACAATTCAAACAAGGAATTAAGGATGTAGGAAACAAGGTAATTTTGTACAAATGCATCAAAGAGCTAGGACAAAACATAATGATAAGATAGCTATGGCAATGAATACAATAATAACACCTTATATCGATGGTAATGATCAACTGCAACTTCTCCAGAGGTTCCGTCTAGAATATGTTCTGAAACAAGCTTTTGAATGTCAAATATTGATTAAATCGGTATATTTCAACAAATTAAAACAGAATTCAAATGAGACAAACCTTTGTTATCTGCAAATACATCCCATATGCTATCGCCTTTGCCACCTTCATTTCTCGCCCCCTCGATCTAGATAGAAGGGAAAAGCCTAGAACATAACTACATGGCTAAGATAATGTATAGTTGAAGAGAAAAGGAAAAAAATAGATCACAGAAATCAATTTGTCTCCCTCGTTTTGTTTCTTTTGGTAATCATCAAGTAGTCAAAACTCGTGAAATTCACGATTTGTCATCTAATAAACTTAATCTCCCACCGAGATTTCAAACACTATGATGATTCTCTCATTTCTCTTCAAGGTGGAGGACATTTATGCAAACAGGCGAGTTGAAAATTCCCTCTCCATTTCTCCCCTTTCTCAGTTAAATTAAGGTTTCACCAAATAGACCTTTTCCTGTCAACCTTCCATTCCCTTGGCGGTGTATAATCCTTCCTCTCAACTCAAGCACATGCCACCTTCATTTGCAAATAGTGCTCAATTTTGACTAGTTTGTTCATTCCCAATTACTTGTGATTGCCCATCCGTACTGTAAATTTCCCAGAGTAGCTGTATTACATCTGTCTGCGTAGAGAATTAAATTCATCTATTGCTTTCTACCTCCACACTTCCCTTTTCGCTTGAGATAATTATTCCTAGATGGCGTTTGGTTCAATTGCAAACAGTCAAACAGATCATTACTTCCTCAGCATAGGTGCTTCAGCCCAAAGTAATAAGTGATAACTAATGAGTATTTGGAAATGGCGGCGGGGCACGACGAAGAGTGCCGCTTGAAACTACATCTAGTTTTGGTGGAGTTAAACAAGCAATTGCTCCGTCACTGTCCTACTTTTTTTGGTTCTAGCCTCGCCTGGTTCAGAGCCGAGCCTAGCGCACGGCACGCAGTGTAAGCGAAAGTTCATTGGTGTAGGGGGCTACAAGCTTTACCGTACCACCCGACAGACACGCAGCAACTTTGGCCGGCGTGGGAGCAGCCGAGCAGGAATCAGCGGCGGCCGCGGCCGGGATGCGACCCAGTGACCCACCTAGGCACCTAACTAAGTTAGCGCTAGTACTAGTAGTACTAACTAACCTGATAGGCGGAGGTGGCGACGCCGAAGACGAACCCCGCGGGAAAGTCGGCGCGGGTCACCTTGCTGCCGCGGCCCGTGCTCCCCATTCCCGGCGCGCCGCGAGTCGGGAGTACAGGGTGGGCAAAAATTTGGAAGTATGCGATAGCTAAGCTAGCCGCTAGTACTAGTACCAAGCAACTGACCTGGTAGGCGGAGGTGGCGACGCCGAAGACGAAGCCGTCGGGGAAGTCGGCTCGGGTCACCTCGCCAGCCGGCTCGCCGCCGCGCCCCGTGCTCCCCATTCCCGGCGGCCGCCGCGCGAAGTGCGTGCGGTATGTTTGTGATCTCGATCCGGCGCGCCGTGAGTCCGGTGGGCCAAATTTGATACGGAGGGAGTACGTAGTAGTACAGTAGTAGTATATCAATATTCCCCTTCTTTTTTCTATGCAAAATTAAAGGTATAGTAAGTGATTCCATAAATCTATGTTGTTGTGCAAGAATTCACTATTCTTGTTAATCAATGATTTCTTATGTAGAGAGAAAAGCCCTCACATTGCAAATACTAATTTGTTACGGATTAATCGAATTGAGATCATACTGTCCCTGCTGGCTAGACTCACTATATTCGCGAGATTTGGGCCGCAATTTATATCAACCAACAAATAGTAAGAATCCCCAAAATGCAGTTTGTTCGCGAGATTTGTGTCCTTTCAGGTTCTCTCAATACTCTAACGCCCACACCGGATATGTACCGAACTGTCTCGAACATCCCAACCTTGGAACCACCTATAATTGCAGGTGGTGAATAGCCGACATCGAGGTGCCAAACCTTCCCGTCAATGTGAATTCTTGGGAAAGATCGGTCTATTATGACTAGTAACTTTTATCCGTCGAGGATCCGTCCACTCAGCACCGTCGGATCACTAAGGCAGCTTTTATGATCTCTTCCCGAACCAAACACGAATCTTTGGATTCATTTCGCTCTTACACTTCTTTTTTTCATATTTGCTTTTGCTATAGCTATTTGCATTGTTTTTTGTTTTTTGACTTTACCATCTGGTAACACAACCGACATAGCGACATGTTGCCCACCCATATGGGGATGGAGCGACAGAAGTATATAGAAAAGGAATAGGTAGCGACAAGATGAGCCGTTTAGCCAATTTGGACATGTTTGGTTATCTAGGCCGCAACAAGATTTTGACGAACCGTAAAGCACTATGTGGGGCCGTTCCCTTAAAGCCACGCTCATCATGTGTAGAGAGACGAAACGTGTCGCCGAACTCGTGCAACCTTAGAGGTGGCGCGAGAACTTGCATTAGAAATGTATACAATGCCTAGCGCAAAGCCCTATATCCACCTTACATGCGCACATTCTGGGCAGGAAAAGAAGGATTAGAAGATTTAAACATCGCACGCAGTATGGAACTGCACAGAAAGCATATTATGCAAACGAACGAATTAATCAACACGTCTGAGCTATTGTCATAGCGATCTGTTATTCTGTTTTGACAAGTATTTGTCCCGTCTGTATATTGATATATATAGTAGTAGTTGCTTTATTTATAAACCGGTGCCAAATACTAGTATTTCAAAACCTAATGAGCATCATCCATGCGATCAGAGCCGGCTATGCTGATTGAGGCCGAGATACTCCGCGGTGAGAGGCTTGAAGAAGCGCTGTTTGTCGGAGTCAATAGCAGCGGCCAGCCTCGGCCAAATGGACATGCTGAAGATCCAGGAGCCACCGGCGCCGTCGTCATCTTTCGGGGGGCACGCCATGATCTTCACGAAGCCGCAGCATAGCCTCCGGCAGTCCACCCACGTCGGCATCGCCATGGCGGCGTTCCCGAAGCCGAAATCAGTGTTGAGACTGAAGGACACCAAGGAGGTCACCGCCAGCACCGGGCTGCCCAGCCCGATGGTCGCCGTCTCCACGTACTTGGCGGCAGCATTCCCCTTGCCCTTGTTCTCCTCCACCCAGTCCACCAGTTCCTGGAAGTGCTCGTGGGTAGCCGTCGTCTTGATGGACTCACGAACCATCGACGCGATTCCAGTGAGCGGCAGCCGTTGGATCGCGTCCACGCTCGCCTCCGCCACCGCGAACGTCGTGACGTTGCCGACGTAGTCGCGCATCGCTCCTTCCTTGTTGGCCAGACGCGGCCGGCCATTCACCCGCCAGCCCATGCGGCATTTGTCGTCTGACGATCCCACCACGGAGGCGAACACCTTCCGTAGGTACGCAGACACCGCCTCGACACGGCTCGCGCCGCGCCCCTCGCCGGCGCTTGCCTGCGCGCGCAGCATGGCGAGGTCCCGCTGCTCGACGTAGTAGGTGCGGACGACCAAGGAGCTCGCGGCGGTGAGGGCATTGACGAGATGCTCGTTCTCCAACGGCTTGAACACCTCTCCGAGCCCTCTATACGACGGCGGGGCGCGAGGACGGAACACCGAGCGGTCGTGGTTGGGGACGGCAGCGATCTTCCTGGTCATAGACCGCGAGAGCTTGGACCACGCGTCCACGATCATGCACAGTGCGCTCCCGTCGACGAGCACGTGGTTGGTGCTCCATGCCACCACGAACCCGCCGCAGGCGAATGACACCAGCTGCACGGACAGCGCGACGGCCGTTGCGTACTGGACCGTTACGCCGATCCTCGCAAGCGACGCGTCCAGGTCGCCGTAGTCGAGCTCTGCGCCTTGGTTGTCGCAGTGCACCTCTGGGAGCCCCGAACGTGGGTTGGCCACGATGCGGCCTGTGAAGTGGTCGAGCAGGGATGGCAGCTTGGCCTTGAAGACGGCCACCGCATCGGCGAAGCCGCCGCCGGTCAAGGGCTTGCGGTAAACGCAGATCATGGAGAGCGGCATGCTGTGATACAGCAGGTCGAGGTTGGAGACGGCTAGCACCTCGCGGGGCCGCGCCACAGAGGCCTTCACGATGCTCTTGCTCATCACACGGACACCCGAGTTTGCCATTTCCGTGCCAGTGCCGCTTACTACAAACTGGCCTGCTTTGAGATGTGTTTCTCTTATATATAGCTAGGTCTCACTAGTAGAAAAGTGGCCTTAGAGGCGGACCTTTAGTTGCGGCTCGTTTCCGAACCGCGACTAGAGGTCTCGCGGCTCCGACAGCTCCAACGGCTAGGACAGGTGGCGGTTTGTGCTGGAGCTTTGGTCGCGGTTGGAGCCACCAACCGCGACTAAAGGTCCTCCACCTGCGGCCGGAGCCGCGCGGGACCTTTAGTCGCGGTTGGTGGCTCCAACCGCGACTAAAGGTCGCACAAAAAGGCCGCCTGTCCTAGCGAGGACCTTTAGTCGCGGTTGGAGCCACCAACCGCGATCAAAGGTCAGTCGCCTTCATCTTCCACCCCGAGCCAGCCTTGGCCATTTCGAGCTCGAGTTGAATCTCCATTTTCTCTCCACCGAGCTCGATTTCATCCACGATTTTTTGCACCATTTGTTAAGATTGACGGTGGTGCATCTATCCAAGGGTTAGCAACTGCAAACTCTCTCTTTCGGCGCCCGTTTCGTTGGTTGTCTAGCTCAATTCATATTTGTAGTGCTAGGTAGGTGTATGATGAAATGCCTAAGTTAGCTCATTTTGCTTATTTAGCTCAATTTTGTATTGTCAATTTGATCTTAAACTAAATTATGTTTTTGTATTTCAGTGTCACAACATTCACCTCCTCACCGTCGTCGATAGACCGTCTCGTCACCGACACCACCTAGGTGAGCTTTCTTTTTTATTTAAAAAAAATCTATGTTGTATGATTTTGTTCCATAATTATTATTTGTTTTTTTGTATAAGTTGTATAATTGTTTTATATATATATATAGTGCCATGGTTTTCACAAATACCCCCACCGGCTCTCGTCCGCTCTATTATTCGGATGTGGTATGACTTTTAATAACTATATATTTGTTTCGTTTCGCGTTTATGACAATCATGCGGACCAACTTTGACATAAATATATATTTGTCTAGGAGGTAGTTGAACCGGAAATTCCAGTGGACCCTATTGTTGAATATTTTGTGAAAGAAAACGATGATTTGAAAGCTAAATTAAAAATAAGTGAAGATCTCCGCAAAGAAGAGAAGAAGGAATTGGAGGTTAAGCTTGTCAACATCATCGATGAACACCAGTTCAAGCTTGCCGACGTCGTCGATGCTTACGAGATCAAGTTGGATGGGATGCGCTCGAAGCTTGCCGACGTCGTTAATGCTTACGAGATCAAGTTGGATGCGATGCGCTTGAAGCTTAAAAAAATTAGAAGATATGCCATTAGTCAAGAGGCTTGGTATCATTATGCTGTTGGTTCAATAGTTACCTTAGTTGCGATTCTGATCGCATTTGTTGTTGGACTTAAATTTTTAAATAGTTCAATGTTAGTTTAAATTAATGGATATTTAATGCTACAATGTATTACATTTGTCGCCACTCTACTTTGCTTGAATTATTATGGTCACTTATCTATTCATTACTGGCATGCATAATTTTTTTGATATACTTATATAATGCAGATGAGACGTCAATGGATGTACGGTGACCGAGTTTGTGCCGAATTCATTACTGGCATGCATAATTTTCTCCATGTGGCTGAGACAAGCAAGCGAAAGGATGGTTTTATGTGTTGTCCATGCAGTCTCTGTATGAATAAGTATACATACTCTTCCACAGACAGGCTTCACGAACACCTGTTGCGAAATGGTTTCATGCTTGGTTATTATTGTTGGACCAAGCATGGAGAAAGAGGGGTTATAATGGAAGAGAATGAAGAAGAGGAGGATAATGACAACTATCCTCTGTTCAATGAACACGCTGATACTACAATGGGGGAAGACGAAGTTGAAGAGGATGCCATCTTTGATGAGCCCGACGATGATCTTCGTCAGGCCATTCATGATGCACAAATGGACTGTGGAAGTGAAAACGAGAGGTTGAAGTTGGAGCGCATGTTAGCCGATCACAGCAAATTGTTGTACCCAACTTGTACAGATGGCCAGAAAAAGCTCGGTACGATACTGGAAATGCTACAATGGAAGGCAGAGAGTGGTACTACCGACAAGCACTTTGAAAGTTTGCTGAAAATAGTTAAGAAGATGCTTCCAAATGAAAACGAATTGCCCTCTAGTACGTATGAAGCAAAGAAGGTTGTCTGCCCTCTAGGATTAGAGGTGCAGAAGATACATGCATGCATTAATGACTGCATCCTCTACCGCGGCGAGCACGAAAATTTAAATGCTTGTCCTGTATGCGGTGCATTGCGGTTTAAGATTGGGCGAGATGACCCAGGTGAAGTTGAGGGCGAGCAAGGTTGTCCAAGGAAGAGGATTCCTGCCAAGGTGATGTGGTATGCTCCTATAATACCACGTCTGAAACGTTTGTTCCAAAACAAAGAGCATGCCAAGTTGTTGCGCTGGCACAAAGAAGAACGTAAAAAAGACATGATGATGAGACACCCCGCTGATGGGTCCCAGTGGAGAAAAATCGACAGAGTGTTCCCGAAATTTTCGGATGACGCTAGGAACTTAAGATTTGGTCTAAGTACAGATGGATTTAATCCATTTGGAGAGCAGAGCTCCAGTCATAGCACTTGGCCTGTGACTCTATGTATATATAACCTTCCTCCCTGGTTGTGCATGAAGCGGAAGTTCATTATGATGCCAGTGCTCAT
Organism: Poa pratensis; assembly: GCA_947311845.1. NCBI lineage: Eukaryota > Viridiplantae > Streptophyta > Magnoliopsida > Poales > Poaceae > Poa > Poa pratensis. Next base: position 8,726,809 of record CAMZMU010000071.1, read on the forward strand.
CCAAGGCCCGAAGCAACCTGGCAACGACATTGACGTGTATCTGAGGCCATTGGTGGAAGAACTTTTACAGCTGTGGAGTGATGAAGGTGTGCGTGTGTGGGATGAGCACGAGCAAACGGAATTTGATCTACGAGCGCTCTTGTTTGTAACCATCAATGATTGGCCTGCTCTTAGTAACATCTCAGGACAGTCAAACAAGGGATACAATGCATGTACGCATTGTTTAGGTGAGACTCAAGGTAAACATATAGGTAACAAGATTGTGTACCTGGGCCATCGTCGATGGCTTGTACCGAGGCATGCAGGAAGAAAGGAAGGCCGACATTACAAAGGTGAGGAAGATATTCGGCGGAAGCCTACTCGACCTTCTAGTTCTGTTATACATGATATGGTCAAGGATTTAAAAGTAATATTTGGGAAGGGTGCTGGAGCACTATCTGTTCCGAATGACGCTCAGAACCACGTTCCCATGTGGAAGAAGAAATCTATATTTTGGGAGCTGCCCTATTGGATAATGCTAGAGGTTCACTCTGCAATCGACGTGATGCACGTGACAAAAAATCTTTGCTTGAACCTGCTTAACTTGTTGGGCGTGTATGGAAAGTCAAAAGATACACCGGAAGCAAGACAGGCCCATCGACGTATGCATTCACGAGACGACGATCATTCTGATAATCATCAAGGTCCTGCGAGCTATGCTCTTACGAAAGAAGAGAAGAAAATATTTTTTGAATGTCTTCGCAGTATGAAGGTTCCATCTGGCTTCTCGTCGAATATAAAGGGAATAATAAACATGGCAAAGCAAAAATTTCAGAACCTGAAGTCTCATGACTGTCACGTGATTATGACACAATTACTTCCGGTTGCATTGAGGGGACTTCTAAGAAAATGTTCGAGTACCCATTGTGAAGCTATGTGCATTCCTGAATGCAATTTCTCAGAAGGTTATCAATCCACTTACTCTAAAAGATTTAGAGAATGATGTGGTCCAATGTCTTGTCAGCTTCGAGTTGGTGTTCCCACCAACCTTCTTCAATATTATGACGCACCTTCTAGTTCACCTGGTGGAAGAGATACGTGTTCTCGGTCCTGTATTTCTACACAACATGTTCCCCTTCGAGAGGTTTATGGGAGTCTTAAAGAAATACGTTCATAACCGTGCTAGGCCAGAAGGAAGCATCTCCAAGGGCTATGGAACTGAGGAGGTCATTGAGTTTTGTGTTGACTTTATTCCTGATCTTAAGTCGATTGGTGTTCCTCAATCGCGTCATGAGGGGAGACTGCGTGGAAAAGGCACGCTAGGAAAGAAAGCAATCATATGTGAAGACGTGGATTCTTTCACTCGAGCACACTACACAGTTCTGCATAGTTCCATCTTGGTGGCTCCGTATATCCAGCAACACAAGAATGATTTACGCTCCAAATACCCAGAAGATGAGATTGATGGAGTACACATCAGGACTTTTGGCGGTTGGTTACAGAAAAGACTGATGAATGTCACCACAAATGAACTACAGCTATACTTATTGGCCAAGACACCGTCTTCGACTATATTGACTTTTAAAGGGTACGAGATAAATGGAAATACATTTTACACGGCCGACCAAGATAAAAAGAGCACCAACCAAAACAGTGGTGTCCGCTTTGATGCAATAGATGGCTGCAGTGGGGAAAAGGTAACATATTATGGTTACATAGAGGAGATATGGGAACTGTCCTATGGACCTTCATTTAAGATTCCTTTGTTCAAGTGCAAATGGTTCAACCTAGATGGCGGTGTAGCCGTAGACACACGGTACGGAATGACTACAGTGGATTTCAAGAATCTTCATTACGAGAACGAACCATTCATTCTAGCCAGTGAAGTGGCTCAGGTTTTCTATGTGAAGGACATGTCTACCCTACCAACAAAAAGAAAAGATAAGCAAGCGAATACATCAAACGATGAGCCAAAGCGCCACATAGTTCTTTCAGGTAAAAGAAACATCGTGGGAGTGGAGGACCACACAGACATGTCAGAAGATTACAATAAGTTTCATGAAATTCCGCCCTTCAAAGTGAACATTGACCCAACCATCAAGTTACTTCAAGAAGATTGTCCATGGTTACGGCGCGTTCAAAAGAAAGGGGCACACAAGAAGAACAAGTGATAATGTATTAAACCTTTTATGTAATGCATTAAGATAAATGAATTAATAATTTCAATCATTATCGCATTATATCCACGACTCATTAAGTTGGGACCAAGCGTTGAGTTCCCTTTCAATTAAAATGATAAAGAAAACAAATACAACAAAAGAAAAAAGAAACAGCAAAAAATGTAAAAAAGCCCAATAGTCGCGGTTGCAGCAAACAACCGCGACTAAAGGCCCCCCGGGCTTGGCGCCAGAATTTGGGCGGCCCAGGTCGACCTTTGGTCGCGGTTGTTGGCTGCAACCATGACTAAAGGGTCTTTGGTCGCAGTTGCAGCCAACAACCGCGACCAAAGGTCGATTCCGCGCGGTTTAGTGTGGGAGTTTGTGGAAGTTTTTGCAAACTCCCCCAAATCGAAGCACACAACGTCTCCGGCCTCCCACGACGCACAACGCCGGCGAAGCCCTGCTCTGGCCAGCCGCCGCGCCGTGGTGCCCATCTCTGGCCAGCCGCCGCGCCCGCACGCCGGTGCCCATCTCCGCCGCGCCGTGGTGCCCCTCCAGCAGCCGCGCCCCTCCCCTGCCTCTGCCGCAGTGCCCCCTCCAGCCGCCGCGCCCCAACGCCAGTGCCCATCTCCGCCGCCGTGGTGCCCCTCCAGCCTTCGCGCCCCCACGCCGCGCGCCCCTCCCCTGCCTCGCGCGCGCCGCCGCCGGTAGGTCTTCCCCACGCCGCGCGCTTCCCCTGTACTGAATCTTCTTATCACTCCTTGCTAAATGTAATCCTTCTCTAAATCAAAGTAGTCCTAATTCTTTTTGTATCAATATTAGTGGTACACAATGAGAGATAGCAATAAGTAATTTGATCTAATTTTAGAAAGTTCCACCGTATATTAACTGAGCATAAATTTCATAGGAATAGAGGTCTAGAGGCTAGTGTGTACCTTCTGGAAACAACTAAAATCATGTAAATTATGATAAACAAAAATACCATTTTAATATTTCATACTCTTTTAGAAGTGTTAAACAATCAATTTAACATAACTAAATATTGTTTATATGATTTACACACTGTGTGAGGTGGAGTTACAATGCTTTCATACATATTCTTTCACAAATATGCACCATACAAATATGAGGCCAAGCCCAGACTTTTTACAAGTGTCATAACGTGTAGTAGAATCTTCTTATCACTCCATAACGTGTAGTAGAAAATTACAAGTGATTTTTTTACAAGTGTTATTGTTAGGTGTAGTAGAAAATTACAAGTGTAGAAATATTTGTTCCGGCCACCTCAATTGATTTTTTTACAAGTGTTATTGTTAGGTGTAGTAGAAAATTACAAGTGATTTTTTTACAAGTGTTGTTAGGTGTAGTATAATGAGAATAACCCGACCGGTGTAGTAGAAAATTACAAGTGATTTTTTTACAAGTGTTGCTGTAATTGTGAATGAATACTAATTATGCAAATTTATTGCGTGTAGGAACATTCCCCCGTCATCCCCTGCCCGAGTCCCCAGGAATAAGTAAGGATTTTAGTCATATGTCACATTTTAGTGAAATAGAATTAGTAGAAATATTTTTCAATTGAGTTAGAATTATTTGTCAAGTTAGTTAGGTCAATTTGCTTAGGTTAATTTAGTTAGATCAATATAGTTAGAAATCATTTTATTAGTATATCATAAGTTAGTTAGGTCAATTTACTTAGGTTAATTTATTAGTATATCAATATAGTTAGAAATCATTTTATTAGTAGATCAATATAGCTAGGTAAATTTATAGATATAAGTAAGGATTTAAATTTGTAATTGTTTATCATATATACTTTGTAACTTTTTGTATCAAATTTGTTAAATTTGTTATTGTTTTTGTCATACTTTGTATCAAGCACATGTGGATACTTTGTATCATAATTTGTTAAATTTGTATCAAGCACTTTAATACTTTATATCAAATTATTGTTTATCATAATTTGTTAAATTTATTGCGTGTAGGAACATTCAGCTATGGATCACCCTTTAATTGTGCGAGACGAGGAAGGAGAAAACTTATTCATGCAGGATATTTTTGAGCATCGCGATGCAAATGCTGCCGGTGGAGAAGGCGCCGCCGATGATCGAAATGAAGATTTTGAGCAATTTGCATCACAATTTTTAAACCCATCTGGTGAGGGTATAGAGGAAGAAGAAATAACAGCCTCCACCTCGAACACCCTCCACCTCGAGGTTTATATATGAATTCTATATTTGCTTGAACACAAAATGCATTAACTGATTTGTATTGCACTTATTAACGCATTATATTTCTTACTTTAGGCGTCCACCTTGCATAAAAAGGCTAAGAATCAAGCTCCTCGAGGCCCAGCGAAAAGAATGACTAGCGAAGATGCAAAGTTACCAATCTATAAAATTGATGTAGATGGCGATCCGGTGGAACCGATAGAGAACCGCAGAAAATATATTAGTCAAGCTGGAGTTATTGTTAGGGACGAGGTCCCGATCTCCATAGCAGAATGGCATAAGCCAGCAGGCGTTGCCGAGGATGACCCTTGCTATGTCCACCAGCATTATAAAGATTTCTGCTTTGACACACTCTTGCAACATTTTAACCTCCCGGATGATATTGAGCCCGCCTTGAAGTTGAAACTCAAGCACTGGACTCTCTCCAAGATGGCCGACGCCTTTCGGAAATATAAGCAAACATTATGGGCAAAATATGAAAAGGTTGATCCAGATTTCAGTAAAAAAAAACTGGTGAAGCTAAGAGATCACTGGGAAGCCTTTAAGGCGTATAAGACCTCGGCTGCGGCTGTGGCCCGATCGGAAAAAAATAAGCTAAATGCTGCGAGTAAGACACACCACCATAACTTGGGGCCAGGTGGCTACAGGTCATCCATTCCTAAGTGGCTAGCCATGGAAGATAAACTCGTGACTGCAGGTTTCACTCCACAGACATATAGTTGGCCCGAAAGGTCCAAATTCTAGTTGTTCGCGCATGGCGCAACGTTGAACGAGGAAGGGAAGATTGTCCCGAGGGTTGAAAAATACAAGGCAACAGTAGTAGCCATGGTCCCAAAAATTGAAGATGCAATAAAGGAAGTTCTAGCGGGTACGTGGGAACCCTATAGAGAGGAAGACGAGCTGGCACGGGCCCTAGGGAAACCTGAACACTGGGGACGTTTACGAGGCTTACCCGGCGGTGCCACCTTGAAAAAACAGTATCCGCAGCACGCTGACACTTATAGAAGCCGTGCAAGAAAGAAGAAGCAGGGTGAAGAGCGGATAGCGAATTTGGAACGCCAGATGAAGCAATTCATTAATGAACGCCAGGTGCAGCAGCCCCAAGATCCTGAAGTCGTGGATGCTCGATCTCAGCTTAGAAGCAGCGTGGGTTCCACGCAACTAGAACTCGATGCTCGCTACCCCGTGGATGATATCACGGAACCGACACCATGTGAGCTACATACGCCTGTGAGCAACATATCCATGAAGGTGGCGGTCGGCTATGCTTTACCGATTGTCGACACAGCAAGCTACCATAATGGTGTCATTCATCCTGGCTATGCTGTTGTCGGGGTGGATGAAATTGTGCCGGGATCGGAATCATTGGCTCTTGAGATTCCTGGAGGTAACGGTGAGGAGGCATTGTGCGATGTCAAGGGTGGTTTCGTCCAGTGGAACAAGAAATACATCAAGTTCTCAAAGCCACCGACTCAGCAAAGCCCACCCTGCCGGGGTATCGATGAGACACATCCATCTCCGGCACCGCGTGACAGGGACCCCACACCGGAAAATAATCTAGAGGACCATCTCAGTCAGCAAAGTCCATCTCCATCTCCATCTCCGGTACGGAACCCCCCACCGGAAGTGTCCGTACCGCTTAAACGGAGAAGGTGCACGTCTTCCCCGGTCAAGAGGCGACCTGCTAAAAGGGCCACAACGCCTGATCTGAGGCAACCTTGGCAGAAGATTCTTGACCAAAACTAAGCAGCCATCGAGGAGCATAATAAATCATTGTTCGCACCGAAAGTGCCGCCGCCAACATTTATTGAGGGCTATACTGCAGCGGCTTGTCATAAAGTCATTGACAACTTATATGTCCCTCCAGAGAAGCCGCCATCTGACTATGTCCGTTCTATTCAGAAGTCATATGACGAGGTGACGGCGGCGGAGGCGCCGAAGAAAGGTGAACAAGACGCAGAGTCAGTCCCGCCGCCGGCGGCAAACGAAAAACAAGCAGCACCATCGGTCCCGCCAGCGAAGGAAGCTACAAAAGCAGCACCATCGGTCCCACCGCCGCCGAAGATAGGTAAACAAGTTCCCCAGCTCGGAGAACAACCCGTACGTTCTGTCCCCCCGCTAATTGTCCCGCCGCCGACGAACAAAGATAGTCGAGTTCCCCAGCGCGGAAAACAACCAGTACAATCTGACCCTAAAGAGCCGATGGTGTTTGACATAGAGGTAATCCGTCGTCTTGCCGCCGAAGCGCAAATGCCTATAGATGAATATGCTTCGAGATTGAATTTTGAGACTGCACCACCAGCTCCTCCAGTAAGAAACTTCGTTCCGGGGAAAGCTTTGGTGCAAATCAGGGGCCTTCCAACAAAAATGCATACTCTGCATCAATGGTACATGAAAACTGCAAAGAAGACATCTGCTATCGTTCTGAAATGTAGGGAAGACGATGAGCACTTCTTAGAAGACTACAATCACACTGTTACGTTTAGCGAACTTTTTCAGCTATACAATCTGCGGGCACTCGACAAATCTATCATGAGTTCCTATTGCCTGTAAGTGATTTATTTAAGTCTTTACTTAGTCTCGTTCATTGTTTGTAATTATTCTCACTTTAATATTTTGTGTGCTATATTATGCAGAATGAAGATACTCGAGCTCAAGAAGATCAACCAGCATGACATTGGGTTCATTGACCCGGATAAATATAACGAAGCAACCGTAGTAAATCCCTTGTATAACAAGAACACAGAGGATCATTTGCTAAGGTTGTTCAAGCGATACAAGGACAAAAATACTATATACTGGCCTTACGGCTTCGGGTAAGTTTTAGTGTCTTCTACACATTCTAATTTGCTCACCCGATGTTAAGTTTAACTGATGAGTTATGCATGACTGTGCCCAGTTACCACTGGATTCTTCTTGTCATTAGACATCACGAAGGACTTATTCATTCACTTGACTCATTGAGGTATCATCCTGACACTTACAGGAGTTGTTTCGACTTACTAGCAAGGTACATTCATTTCTTACCGCCTCTGTCATTCATATCTTGATGTCAAGTCATTAAAGAATAACTCATTTGTGAATGTTCTTTGTCGGGCAGAGTTTGGGAAAGGTTTCGAGCGGAAGATCCTGAAGGTGGGTGGCGCCAAAAGCTGGATTGGAAGTTAAACCAAGTAAGTACTGCTACCTCTACGTCCACACAACATTTCTCATGCATACTTCATTATTATTGACTGAAATCTATTCTTGTATAGTCTTGCATGGAGCAACCAAAGGAAAAGAGCATCTCGGCTGCTCTTTGCTCATCCGCTCCTTCTCTTGGTTTTAGAAGCTTCCTCTTAATGTCTAGGTTTCTTTATTCTGTTTTCTTTCCTCCTTAATTTTTTGACGGCTGTTTTTGATGTAATCTGAAAGGAAAAAACCTCTGGTTTTTTTTCCTATTATTATAAAATCTACACCGTAGGGGTTTCCCCTACGGTAACGGCGTCAAAAAAAAGAAAGGATGCAGAGTTGGCAAAAAAGCGCGAGAGGCTACCACTCGACCACCGTTTCAGAGCAATTGGAGAGGAATTGGCGGGATTTTACCTTTCAGAGGCCTTACAGGAGAAAGGAGAGTACTACGATGCTGAAAGCATGAAATCGTTAAAGTAACTTGTTGTTTTGCTTCAACTCTTGTACTACGATAACTCTTGGCGCATCAACGAACTCTTGTCTACGATCTTCAAGTATTACTTAATTTAATTGTATGTGTTATAAATATGTGCATCGACTTCATACGACACGGGAACGGTTACGACATCGAAAACGTTATGGTTACCGTAACGGTAACCGTCACGGTTACCATAACGGTTACCGTCACCGTAACCGTCATCGCAACGGGAAGGGTTACCGTTACCACGGGACACGGGAACCTAGCTATAACCAAACCCCGGCATATATAAACCCTAAACCCTGCAATTAAATCGAAAAAGAAAAAAAAAACCTTTGGTCCCGGTTGGTGCTACCAACCGGGACTAAAGGTCCCAACACCCCACGTCCCCCTAAAGCCCACGTGGAGGGACCTCTAGTCGCGGTTCGGAATCCGCCGCGACTAAAGGGTGGGGGCTTTAGTCCCGCCAGCCTAGTCGCGGTTGCCCAACCGCGACTAAAGGTCCTCTGGAACCGCGACTAGAGGTCATTTTTCTAGTAGTGGCTAGTACTCTTACTCTTATGATGAAGCTGATACTTTTATTTTTGCAACTAGCATGGTGGCCCTCGCAAATGCGAGGGCATAATCATTAGTTTTTTATTAATAGAAAATATTATTGTTTTATAACCATCATAAACGCTCTGCTGTCCAAAAAATAATTTTACTGGAGAATTTATTGTTTTTATATTGTTGATACAAATGGTTATTCACAAATCCATTTCCATAAGCACCATTTAGTGAACATATGTGTCAATTGTGCATTACATAAGATGAGTGTATGAAATTAAGGTTTTGAGACCATGTAGTTTCTTGATCAGGTCTTTATGGAGGTTAACATTCAACTGTGTGATGCTGGTATCAGTTGTATACTATGAAAATCTGTATGAAGTGGTTCAAATAATAAGTAGGCTCCCATCCACTTGAGAATTGGACAAATGATTTTTTTGATGGTCTTTCGAATGGAATAGCAATGTAGATTTGCCTCATGAACTGAAATTATATTATAATTGTTAATACAATAATGGATATGTAACATATATCAGTAGGATAGTACGTTATGGGTATGATTTCGTATGATTTATAGTCTGTGGGTACGTTTCCAAATTAGTCATGGCTTGATATGTGTATCCTTTTGTGTACATGTGTTACCCGATTAATAGTTAGATAATTAAATAAATAGGTATTATTCTATATCACATATAATTATAAAGTATGACTCCCTTATTCTACTACTTTTATACATCGGTTACCCGATTAATAGTTGGACAATTCAGTAAATAGTTCGGGTTCCAGATAACATAAGAGCATTGAAAGGTATATCACATGAACAGTACTAAACTCTAACTCTCTTATTCTATTATGTAAGTTTTCACCGAAAAATAAATTGTTGAGCTTACTTCCTATGTTTTATATGTGTATTATTAATTTTTTATTCTATATGGAACATATTATTACCACATGCTTGGATGATTTGCTAGAAGTAGATAAGAAATGGCCATTAGCATAGTTTTTTTTTTCTCGTGGGCATCTTCAAATGTGGGTGCCAAGTGTTCTCCCGGATATGGCCATGTATTGCAAATTTGCTTAAAAAGTTATAGAACTCGACTTATTACTATTGGATAATTTTATAATATATTGATAAAACTGTGTGTTTAGGTACAACTTCGTAGATCTAACGGTTTTGATATGTTCGGGTTTTTTATGATACTTTATTTATTTTTTTCCTTGGTTATAAATATTTATCATGAGTTATTATCTTTGGTGGCAGAATTTCTAGCATATCTTTTTATTCACATTGTGCTTTCAAAATAGTGAGTCACTTATGTACGTCCAGTTGAAGTTGAGATGAACTGTTTGAATGGATGTCTTTAATCAAACGTAGGAAAACTATTGGGTGTGGTATACTAATAAGTACAACGTCCATTATATTGATGGTTGGATGTATTGTTTTCCTTGGGAATTTCTAATATAAAACTTTTTTTTACATATTTATATTTAATATCGTTCAAATGGTCATTTCGTAGACATAGTTTCTATCTATTTTCTTTAGGATAATCTGCATGTTTAGTATGTTATTATGTTGGCCAGAACCTTAATCTTAATTAAAAAAATGGACGATCAAATGCTTTTTAGATTTTTATTAATATTTGGAGTTTTAACAGTTATTTTTTTATAAGTGTGGATTTATCAATTATAAGTAAGACATGCGCCCATTGAATTGCCCAGCATTCCACACTCAGTCGGCTCCCTCACCTTTAGAGAATGATGAGGCGACGGTAGGTAATGGAATCATTTATCAACCTCTAGTGTATATTTAAGTATATTATTTGGTTTCAGTGTTCATTGAAACATCTTTTGGGTCGTGGATATTCCACAATACAAAATGATGGTCTCCTAGTGTCATCCTATCTTTGCTCGATAGTGGTTGTCTACGCTGTAGAGCTAGTAGTTCTCACATGTAGCTAAACTCTGGCATACGTGAGGTTTGCCCCATACCAAAGTGCATTAAATGATCTTATCGTCCCTTTTTTTAGATTTGCGGCACGTGGCCCTATTAAACCCCGAGATTAGTCTAACTTTTGCATATTTGACATCATCTTATTTTCTCGCTGCAAAAGGTGGTGAATATTGGAAATTGACTTCGTGGGACTTTGATGGAGCTTGATTTTATTAAACAGTTTAGTTGTTTGTGTTCATTCGGTTCCACTTGTCTCGATCTATTTTACTTTTTGTAATTGAATAAAAAGTAATAAATTTTGTTCAAAAATAAGAGTGGCTTACGAAATATTTTAGGAAATAATTTCTTTAACATGTCTTCAGGTTTGTAGCCTAGGTCTCGGTCCACTGTGTTGTATTAATTTGCTTACCGAGATGAAAAAATATTCTCTCGTGACCCAGAATTAACTTGTGATCAAGTAATTGTAAAATTGTTCATAAAAATCTAAAGAAAACATTTTATTTCAATAATTTGAGAACATAGCAGAAAAACATGCAGTATTTGTTCCTTAAGTAAAAAATGAATCTTACAAGGATTTCTATGTCGTATCGACGGTTCTTTACGTCAACTAATCATGAGGTCAATTTTACAAAAGAAAAACATACAGATCTAAATTGACATTGTGTTGTAATAATTAGCTAACCTTGTAGACAAATGTGTAGTATTTCATAGAAATGGATTTTACACGGATATCAGTGTCGTATCATTGGTTCTCTTCGTCAACAAATAACTATGACATTCTTATAACGCTTAGAATTAGTGAAACCAAAACTGTTTAGCCCATCATTTATTTTATTTGCCGCCTTATTTTAAATTGTCCCTGGACATATATCTTGAGCCTCTAGGAAAAAATGGTTTGAGTTATTGGCTACTGGTTCTACAAATACTACTCTAGGCCGCTACCAAGATGAAAATATTCTCTCGTGAGTCGGAATTAACTTATGATTAATTAATTTTATTTTTCCAAAAAAATGTTAAGAAAATCATTTGTTTTAACAATTTGCTAACACATCGGTGATTTGTTCCTTGATTAATGATTAATTAATTTTAATTTTTCTGTACAAATGTAAGGAAACTCATTTGTTTTAATAATTTGCTAACACATTGGTTATTTGTTCCTTGATTAATGATTAATTAATTTTATTTTTTCCACACAAATGTAAATAAAATCATTTTTAATAATTTGCTAACACATCGGTCATTTGTTCCTTGATTAAAAAATGAATCTGTCACGTGTGCATGCATCTCCTACGGAGTACAAAGCAAAACACCTAATCAGTCCTTCCAAAGAAAAGTACTCCCTCCGTTTCACAATATAAGATGTTTTAGATGTTGCACATGATGTCTAGATTCATAAAAAAAGAGTGGACATGTACACTAAAACATGTCTACATACATATGTGTACATGTGAATATGGCAAAAGGCTAAAACATCTTATATTGTGGAACGGAGGGAGTACGTACGTATTGCTGCATTCTCCAAAAAAAAAAAAAGAGTACGCACTGATGGGATGTGGCATGTCTTCTACATGAACCATATAACGTTTAACCTTCCGTGCCTCACATGGACTGGTGCAAATCCCATAAAAATTATTACTTTAAAATTGGGTGCTGGATTTTCAAATAAAATAGTCACGTAGGACTTGTTTTTTTTTAGGGATTAGGGAACGTGACATGAAAACGAATTGTTTGTACCCATTAACGTTGTACGTAAGTTTTTCATCTTTTAATCTCTACCGTAAAAATCAAAATCAATGGATTATATATTTCTTTCATATGTGGATTAACGTGGTGTCTCTGTTAAACTTCCGTATTTTGTTTTAGTAACGTGACATGAAAACGAATTGTTTGTACCCATTAACGTTGTACGTAACTTTTCCACCTTTTAATCTCTACCGTAAAAATCAAAATCAATGGATTATATATTTATAATATCCTATGTGGATTAACGTGGTGTCTCCGTTAAACTTCAGTATTTTGCTTTTAGTATATAACTAGTTGGCATGTACGTGCAACGCACGTTTTCACCATTAAATGGATAATTTATAAGTCACAATTAAATGTTATTTCGATGCAAGTCGATATTAATACAAATACCTACCAATGTGGTAACATAACTCATCATTTGCAGGAAAATCGTAGCAGTACGCATCAAGTATGCACAAAGCTAATGTCTGATTTTAGGACTGAACCACACTCCATAGTTGATCTAAAAGTTAAAAATACAAATAAAAGATAGAAGAGTGTGAATAACAAATAAATATCCATATAGAAAAACAAAATATGAAAATAATGCTCAGCTTGTCGTACTTGAGAATACGGAAGTAAGACCAGCCCGTGGATCTGAGCTTCATATATTATCATCACTTGCGTCTCGCAGAGGCGGACACAACACGCCATCCTTGCCGACAAAAACGTCGTGACCGTCCTGGCAATCTTTACTACGCCGAGCCGTAGCGCGGGGGACCTTCATCGGCTCTCAGCCAACGCTCAACGCCATGAAGCTGTACCGACGGAGATGAACTCCAGGTTTAAGCGGCGGCGCTTTGACAAAGAGTTTGGGGATTTGACTAATTTTATCGTTGGCCATTGGTGACGCGTCTCGATGCGAGATGAGAGAGATGCCTCGCCAGGCGTGTGGGACGGTGAGGGACATACGTCACAAACCAAAGGCGACTCAGTGTGCAAGCGCGTGTGGGCAGCGACATGCTTGGGTTGGGGACAGGCGGCGAGGGACAAACCCACGGTGGCTTGTTGAAAGAAAAATGGGGGAGCAATGTCAGTCTTCACAAACAAATCATAACATGAATCCATATTTTTGATTACAAAAGGACGAGCATATTTTTGCAATAATCACTTTGCAGCATAATGTTACTTGGAGCCCATTTTGAATTGTTGATGCATGCAACAGCATGCAGATGAACTAACAATTACCCGTTCAAGGCAATATCTCAACGGTGAAGGTTGGTTCCACGGCTTCTACATATTATTTACCGTATATGTAGAGGCGTAGTAATTTCATAGAAATACCGGTGCTTTGAATTTTTCTTTTCTTTTCGGTGTTTTGAATCTTTCACCTATATATCTTCTAACCATCCGAAATCTCACATCATTGATGGACTCCAAGTAAATACTAAGATTGCTAAAGATTAATCAGTTAAGGGGTCGGTGAAGTAAATAATCAGTACTGGTCCAGCAGCTGGCGACTGATAGGAAAGAGTAGATAGATTATTTTACCTGGGATAGTCTTAAGCTGGTAGCTGCTCACGGAGGCGCATGACCTGCATGATGCGCAGAGAGGGCACGGGTCGCAAGAGGTGGCTTCTCCTTGTGCTGGGGATCGCATCGGGATCGATCACGCCTCGCCAGATTCCAGTCGCGGGCAATTAGAGATGCATGGTTTCCTTCTCGTATGGAGACAGCACGCAGAAGAATCGCCTAGCCGGATCGCTCTCGAAGGCCAGGAATCGCCTTGCCGGTATGAGACAAAGTAGATCGGATGGAACTTGCCGCATATGTTGCCGGATATCAATCAAACTTGTTTTGCACGTACCCGGTTGGTCTAGACGGATCTACACCATTGATTTGATTGACCAGATATTGAACGTATTAGATTTAATATATCAACACAGCTCAACACATGTTTGCTCTTTTAATAATAAGTATAGATATAGATATAGATAGATAGATTACGACGGCCTGACCAAATCGTCGGCCACGGCAACGTTTAGATGGTTGGGCAGATCAGTCAACCACATCAAATGGTCGTCCTGCATCGCCCCATACCAATAGCAGCCACCGCATGCGCTGATTTCTACACACCCGAGGGCAGTAGGATATCTCATATACTCTGAATTCCACTTCTAGTCAGTCTCAGAAACCACTGTCCATGCCCTTGTGTTCGTCCAGCTGAATGGGGGAGAAAAATTATATGGGACTAGGCCACACCATCTCCTTATTTCCTCATATTTTGACACGTTGGCTACCACACAATGACAAGTGCAACTTTTGCAACTCAAGTGAGGAAAATGCCCAACACATTCATTGGCTGCGCCATAAGCAACATCATTTGGAGCAAGGTGTTAACGTGGGTGAATCTGCAAACGTTGACACCCAACTCTAATGACACTCTTCAGAAGTGGTGGCAAGAAGTAAGAAAGAGGACAACAGGAAAAGGGAGAAAGAAGCTAGACCCTATCACGATACTCACTACCTTGTCGCTCTAGAAAGAAAGAAATAACAAAGTCTTTGAAAAAAACAGCCAAACCGTGTGGACATCCTCGTAAATCAAATCAAGAACAAAGCAAAGGAATGGAACCGAGCGAGCAAAGGCCGGCTTTCTCTCTCTGCAGATTAAACCCGTGTCGAGATCCTTCGTGTATAGGATTATTTTTCTGTAATTTTTTTGAGGTCGCTCTTGTTTCTTTTTCTAGAGTCGCCCCTCCCCTCTTTCTAGCTGGGTTACACAACTGTTCTGCAAGACTTCGGCTCGTCCAGCCTTCTTCTTCTTCTTCTTCTATATAAATACATGCAGTCCTCCTCCATGGTTCTATTTTTTTTTGACACGTTAGCTTGAAGCACCAATCTCAAAGCTCTCTTGTCCCCTATCCCCTAGTAGTTCCTACTTATCTGTAGATAAAACTTATCTGGAGAGGTAGACTAGCCGGCCCGCGGTTGCCACAATGACACCGTCTCATGAGTTCATGGCGACACTGGTAATTTCAGCGGATACCGAAATATTGTTTTACCGATTTTTTTATTATATTTGGATCAAATGCAAACTAAATTTAAAAAACTGAATTTTGATAAAACTTGTAAAAAAATCCAAAATAATTTATGAAGGCGAGAAGCGAAAATTAGCGCATACCCAGAGACCAAGGCGTAGTCTGCTTACACAATGGCTAGGAGACTAACTCCTGTATGAAGCCTAGTTCGACTCGTACACTTGGGTCCAGTCGTGGTATGAAGACGGAGGCAAGCGTGATCCTTGGGTCCTGATAGGCAAGATCGACTTCAATGCAAAGGCTTGACGAAAACTACTCCAACATGGAAGGAAAGTTGTCTGTGATCCAGGAGCGACTCAGATGCTTGAGTCTAGTTCGGGCATGAAGCCATTCATTTCAAATAAGTAAACTCGTAGACCATGACTTGCATGGCAAGAACAGTCACCCCCTAAATAATGTAAGGGTGATAGCCAATTTTAAACTAAGCACACAACAAGTGTATCTTTCATACATCCGATTTTACCCTAAAAGCTTTGCCATTGCTTCCGTTTATCAGCGACTCCGCTCCTCCCGTGATTCGCTTGTTAATCTACAATCGAGACAGAGAAGAGCGAACCGATCTCGGTCAGCCCATTGTTGCTGCGAGCTCTGACGGGTCCCTCCCTGGCAACTAAGGCTTCGAGTTGAAAAAAGCGTCGACTTGACGAGTTGGACTGTACTGCCACGACGCACTATTGACTTCCGCACCTGCCCACTTAGTGGTAAACTCGTGACCTAATCCCTAAGTATAAATCAAGATATGCGTCACATGGAAACAATTTCCCTTCTACAAGTGTTGCACCCGGGGTATCTCAACAAAAACCACACAAAAATGAGAGTCACAAGAAAAAAACACAAATCAGATATAAAAGGCCCAGTACACGACCAACCTACCATCTCCACAATGGCCTAGAATATAGCCCACAAAATCCTGCTCTATGGGCAGCCCACTCCTTCGTCCCTGCTTAACTCGAAAAGGTCCGCATGGTTGATGACGTTGACTAAGAGTTAAGAGAAAAACAGTCACCTGATGATAAAATATAAGATGTTTTAGCATTTTTGGATCCACATGTATCTAGACATGTTCACGTGCAAGATTCATGTCTAAATAAATGTGGGTCCAAAAATATTAAAACATTCTATATTTTGATACGGAGGGAGTAGAAAATAATAAGTGGCCAGTAAAAACAAGTCTTGGCTTGCCGATTTGGTCTACCGACCATGTAAACCCCGAACGGAGTAAGTACTGATTCCGCTGCTCCACTTCAAAAGCCATGAAAGAAGGATTAAAAGATTTAAACATCGATATATATAGCAGATCAGGGAGCACATAAATTAAGCATACCCAAAATAGATCCGGGAGACAAAATAATAAGCATCATCCATGCGATCAGAGCCGGCTCTACTGATTGAGACCGATAAACTCCGCCGTGAGAGGTTTGAAGATGCGCTGGACTCTCAAGATGTTAAGCAAATCCGAGAAGATAAGTGGCCAGTAAAAACAACTCTTGCCTTTCCGATTTGTTCTACTGAACTCTGAACAATATTATTAACACATAACGAACGCTCGCTGGTCATACACTCATACTAAGAAGTCACAGCTTTCAATAAGTGCGAGCAAATATAAACGGAGCCAGAGAGTAGCATTATTATTCCACTGCTCCACTTCAAAAGTCATGAAAAGAAGGATTCAAAGATTTAAACATTGATAGCAGATGACAGAGCGCGGAAATGCACATAAATTAAGCATATGCAAAATAGAGCCGGGAGAAAAAATAATTGGCACCATCCATGCGATCAGAGCCGGCTCTACTGATTGAAGCCGATAAACTCCGCGGTGAGAGGCTTGAAGACGCGCTGGTCGTCGGACTCAAGCGCGGCGGCCAGCCTCGGCCAGATGGACATGCTGAATATCCAGGAACCGTCGGCGCCGCCGTCACCATCCATGCGATCAGAGCCGGCTCTACTGATTGAAGCCTGAATCAAACATTAATGAAATGAATAGACTTTGAAATATAGGAATGGGCAATCTCCCAAATAATTGTCACGGATGCTCAGTGAGATTTTCGTGAAGCTAGCTATGTTAAGTCGATCATCAATCCTCTTGTACACCTAAGGAAAAGCTTGGACCTAGTCCAGATAACTGCGACGTTTCACACGGCTACCAACATTATTATCATACACAAATTCTAAGCCTAAACCTCTGTCATGTATCCTCGGTGATCATATTCTGGTGATCACATGAACCGTCATGATGTTTCTGAGGCATACCTTATCTCAGACACGAGAAGATTTCAGTCTTTCGTTGTTTGCCTGTCGTTGTTTGCTCCTGGTCGTTTTTTCAGACTTTCAGTTCCAGTTCAATTTAGTTTCACTTTTTCTCTCCTCCCTCTTCCTTTTCTCTTAAGGTCGCTGGTTGTTGTACTCTGGTCTTCTGTGACCTGAACCTCTTCCTTCTTAATACATAACATGCAGCTCTCATGCATGGTTTTAAAAAAAGACACGAGAAGATTTCGAACAATAGCAAACCGAGCTTGCAACACACTAAAAGATCGCTCAGTGTCCTTCAAGCAAGATTCTTAACGAGCGGAAATTGACAATACTTCATAGTTCTTACCTTGAGAATTTGTGATTGTTTTCACAGATGTTGACCACTAAAGATAAATGCCATCAACTACACCAACATTTGATGTCTAGCAAATAGTCTATATCTCTACAAAATATTGATATAACTATGACAACCTAGCAAACCAGTTCACGACAAGAAATCAGATTGGGTCCAAGAAACACCACAAACTGCATGTAGAGCATGGATCGTTAGCGTACCCTGCCCTGTCATTATCAGTGAATACACTGGGGATTGTCAAGTTGGATTGACAGATTTAAAGCCATATGGCCACAGTGTTTTGAACGTGTCTCAAGATGCGCTGATCACCTCGAACTGAACATCATTGGGTTTTGATAAATTTAACATACTTTGTTGACGGTGAATGAAAGATTAGGCCGAGTGTGTGAGAGATACTGCAGACCGCCTGCTGCGAGAACATAAATCATCAATGTCACCGAGAGGGTTCGATATCGGCCGCTAGCTAGCTTGTCAGTGACTTACATGGGAGTAGAAACCAACTTTTGGTTCTCCATATGAGCTCAGTGAAGGAGATCGACTTCGTATTTGCCTCTTGACAATATCATGTTCCCGAAATATTATTCAATTCTAGAAATAGCCAAGACGTCCAAGATCCTAAGTACAGAATGGGCTCAGTTTGGGAATGGATTTTCTTAGCTTCGCGAAGTACATAACGGGCTTCCTTAACCATGCCTCCTTTTGTCCCGCCTAAAAATCTGGGGGGCAGCCCTCGGCTCTCCACTGTTATCAAACCCTTGACATTCTACAAATCCCTCTTCAGAAAATCTAATAACATAGCAGAATTATGCACTACCAGGAGCCGCGCCAAAATGTTAGGACATGTACTCCAAATGGAGGTGTGCTGGCAGCCCAGCTCGAATGACTACACAAAGAACTACTAGTCATACTTTTGAGGATAACGTGTTGGTAGGGTTCAAATTAGATTTATGAGTTATCAACAACTAACCATTGCCGACATGAACCCATAACATATTGGCATGTATCGGAATTATGTAATATTCATTTCAAACAAACGTTGAAATCAATTACATGCAGTGTGGCACACCGAGAAATAACAGTTGTGAAGTAACTGTGAATACTGGATAGGTACAAGTCTAACATTGACAGAAACAACTACAATATAATTTTAGCACCTTGGTGAAGGTGGCTTAGTTTGTGTCAGGTTTTTTGTCAGCACACTCGCCTTTCAAGAAGTGTGAGAACCACACGGCTGATGCTTTAGGGTGTCGGGAGAGCCCGTTCTTGTAATCAACATAGACAATTCCAAACCTCTTGGTGAAACCCATCGCCCACTCAAAGTTATCCAAGAATGACCATGCAAAGTATCCACGAACATCGGCACCATCCCTGTATGTCAACGATAGCCAGAATTAGTGGAATCACTTGTTTTGGTACGCGGTATTAGTTATGTGGCAAAAGGAAACATACTTACTTTATTGATTGTGCCACCGCACCAACATATCCTTTGAAGAAACCAACCCTCTTTGTATCATTTAAGACCTGATCAAGTGTTGCTGATGGGTCATCTTCGTCATCCATGCCTAGATAAAATAAACGATATAAGGGCATCATACATAAACAGGGTTGCTTACTAAAGAATTTAGTTAGCAAATCAGACCAACAAAACATAGACCAGCCGAATACTAAAAGAGGTGTGTTAAGCCTTTTTCATATTAAAAAAGTTATTGTACTATACTTACATTATGCATGTCAGGCCTTTAGAATTTCATGCCATATTCTACTTAATTTGTAATATGTTTATCTTAGATATCTATTCTTTCAATTCTCTATGGCGTTCAAACTCAAGAATTAATTTGAGAATTTTTGTTTTATAGTCCCTCCACGTGAGGTAGAGAAAACCCTAGAGATGGACTCTTCAACATGCACCATGCCGCCACTTGTCCACTGGTAGATAACTGCCCCTCCTCCTCCCCCGACTGCACCGGTGTAGGAGTGCGGGGATGCCCCAATCTATCGAATGGAATTCTAGTCCCCCCCCCCCCCCCCCCTCTGGGGCCTTTAGAAGGGCTTTGCAACACCGCTTCATAGGTGGTGGTGGGCGAGGACGCTGACTGAGCGGAAAATTTCTTATTCGGGTCTATCCATCTCGACGACGTTGGTTGCGATGACATTAATGGATCGTTGGCGTAAATTCCTGTGACCCTCTCTGGCTAGTGAGGTTAGGGTTTGCAGGGTTTGTCATGTGGTGGTGGCGGCTTCCCTTTGAAGTTTGATCATCCGACCTTCTCTTTGTCATCTTGTTGCGGCCTCTAGTGGCGTCATGAGGCTTGTGAGTTCTTTTTGGAGGTTTTGATTTTGGATATATGCCCGGCCTGGCATGAACGTGGCCTGACATTCCCGTCCATGATCAACAATGATAGGTTGTCTCCGGCGACAGATGGGCAACAATAGTTGCGCGCCATTGACACGTTCAGGAGGAAAAAGTTGACCGTGATGTGTTTTCTTTATTTTTAGGGGTGTCGGTACCGTTGGTTTGATCAATAGATCTAAAGTCTTTTGTGAAAAAAAGAACTCTGGAGTTTGAAATTCTATCAAAAAAATCCATGGAAGAGAAGTTGAAGAAGTGCTCATTATGCATATTGCATGTTATAACTAGCATGTACGTCCGCCTTCCCCTACCCCTTACCCATACGGCCATACCCCAGCCGGTCAAACCCGTGTGGTGGTCGCGAGGGAGAGACTTTATAGTGCTGCTCTCTGACGCAAAGACGACACTTGAGAGGACTTCGTGTATTGGAAACTTGAAGGATAATAGTGGTTATGATGATTAATGGAAATTATCCATTCATTCTGAAATATAAAACACATCATATAAATTTCAGGAGCATGGAAGCCTTACCGTTCTCTGTTATATATATTATTGGATTGTCATATTTCTCTGCTATATAATTAATCATTTTCCGAATACCCCAAGGAACAATATAGAGCCACTCAGACGCAGCCTGCACGAATATTGAGATGAAATTTTAGGAGATATCAGTGGATCTACATGAATGAGAAGTGCTCAAGTATTTACTCTTTCGCCAATTCCTTCACCACTACTCCATTTGTCTGCCAAAAAGGAAGGAGTGTTAGTATTAAGACATTAATGTGTAAGGGGTAGTGGTACAGAATATTCAGGCCAACGTTCAGTGAGAAAAGTAGTTCTGCCTTATATGCTTATATTGATTGATAAAGTTCTTCCTAATCAGCAAGGTAAAATACTTCTAGCATGTCTGATGTTTAGGTGCTAGAGTTTTCACATCTTTCAGGCTGTGCTGAGCTTGTTTTTATAAACAAAAAAGACAAGTCCTGGATAGCTGAAGCATAGTACCCATTATCTCTGTTTGTTGTGCTTGAAAAAAATGGATGTGTTTTGCTTGTTGGTTCGGCTGATTAGCAATGAATCTCGATGTATAGTTATTTAATCCAATAAAATCAATTTTATTCCTGATGAATTCTCGATCTTTCTCCGAGAATTTTGGAAGATGATCGCCCAATCTCTGGCGCATGCTTTCTGGGTAATCACCAAAGTATATTGGGTCCAAGTACCTTCAAGAAAAGCAAGTATAATCATGAAATGTGAATCAAGTCAAATCATAGGCTTCATTAATCTGAAGGTACATCTGCATTATATGACTAAAGTACTACATAGACGGAAAACAAAAATAAAGGTTGACGAGATAAGGTAACAAGTATAGGACCATGTATTCTATGAAAAGGTGAGCTTAAACTTTACCAGCCAAGTAGAAAGTCAATGTATCGTGCTGCAGCATCCTGATCTTCCATTTTATCAGATGCTGGCTCTGCCCATATACAATCAACAACAAACCCAACTTTGCCACCTTGTACAGCCTAAAATATGTAAATCATTAGCAAAACAAAAGTACTGCAAAGAAACTGACGCAACGATGATACATCAAATGGAAACTCACCATACCTTAAATTTTCTTCTGTAGACATCAACAGAAGCAGCATGAGCTAAGATCTGGTGATAGGCAGCCAAGAAAGGTTCACCAGCTTCACCTTCACATACTCCAGGAGCAAATATTCCCGTCGCATAACCACTAAGGGATGTTGAAAGAGGTTCATTGATTGTAATCCAATGCTTAACTCTATCGCCAAAATTTGCAAAGCAGGCTTCTGCATATAATGCGAAGTACTCTCTGAAACATGTTGACGGCCAATAATCAGATATAGAAACATAAAATTAAATCAGAAACACTTTGAAACAAAGCAGTGTTCTTAGGTAAACATGCCATGTAGTATTTCTTGTTTCCATTTAACTATATTATATATAAATTCATAAGTTAAAGTTAATATGTATGCATTGACTTACACTATCTTGTCCGAAAGCCAACCACCCATAGTTTGGTGAAGGTTATTTGGAAGATCCCAGTGATACAGAGTTGCATAAGGCTGAATACCTGAAGTGGGGCAGAAGGGTGGTGAATAACTAGATGAATAGTAACTTTGAAGTCATTTAGTAAATCATGTGACACCTTTCTCAATCATAAAATCTATAAGGTTGTTATAGAAAGCAACTCCTTGCTCATTGATCTCCTTCCCTAGGCCATCTGCAGGAATAAAAATCTCGTAGACTCAGACAATAATAGACAAGAAGAACATATCGATGGGAAAGCTCAAATTGTTCCATGCAATTTTGAGGTGTATTAATAAGTGAAGCATAATCCAACAAATGAAATGTACCAGGAAATATCCGCGACCAAGATATGGAAAATCTATAAGCACTAAAGCCCAACTTGGCCATAAGCTCAATGTCTTCCTGTACCCAAACAGTTCAAAGAAGGAATTAAGGATCTAGGAAACGAGGTATCACAATACTGTAAAAATACAACAATATGATAGCTAGAAATCTCTCTCAATGAAGAGAAATAAACACGCTATTTTACAAATGCAATAATATGATAGCTATGACAATGATTACAATAACAACACCTTGTATCGATGGTAATGATCAACTGCAACTTCTCCAGAGCTTCCGTCTAGGATATGTTCTGAAAAAAGCATTTAGCTGTCAACTATTAATTAAATCAATATATTTTAACAAAGAAAAATATAATCTAGATGAGACAAACCCTTTTTATCTGCAAATACATCCCATATGCTATCGCCTTTGCCACCCTCATTTCTCGCTCCCTCGATCTAGATAGAAGGAAAAGACAAGAGCATTAATTCATGGCTACGAGAAGTCTAGTTGAAGAGAAAAAGGAAAGATCAGGATATATCACAGAATCCGAATTGTCTCCATTTTTGTTTATTTTCGTTGGAATCAAGGAGAGAAAATTGGTAAAATTTATAATTTTTCATTTAAGGAACTAAACCTGCCCCAGAAAATTCCAACAGTATGATTTTTTTAAAACAGACAACAATATGATGATTCTCTTTTTTTCATGGTGAATAACTATTACGGCAACCTTTTTTTTAGAAATGGAGGTTAACCCCCAGCCTCTGCATCTATTACGGCAACCTACAGATGAAAAACCCTTTCTCCATTTCTCAATTAAATTAACGTTTCTCACTTCTCAGCCAGTAGGGAAATATCATTTCCTGTTAACATCTCTTTCCCGTGTATGTTCCTTCCTCTCCACTGAAACACATAGCACCTCCTTTCACAAGTAATGCTCACTTCTGTCCACTTTGTTCAATCCCAACTACTTGTCGATTCACCATTCGTAAGATGAGTTTTCCCGTCTTTTTTATAGACAAAGAATTAAATATGTCTACTATCTTCCACTTTGCCACTTCACTTTTTGCTTGCAATGATTATTAGTCCTAGACGGCATTTGGATCAATGGCATACACATCATTATTTCTTCATTATAGGGATTTCAATCTACAGTGATAAGTGTCATGTTTCATGCACAAACCAACATAACCAAAAGTCCGAACTAATGAAAAAAAGATAGACAATCCACATATATAATTCAACAACAAGTACTAGTATTTGCGAGCGGCGGGGACACGACAGAGAGTGCCGCTTGAAACTCGCCGCTCGCAAGGTATGAGCTGTGTCCAATTTGGTGAAGTAGACAAGCAGACGCAGTTGCTCGGTCACTGTCCTAGTACTATTTTTCAAAGAGAAGTCGTTGTCTCGCCGACCAAAAGCCAACAGCAGGAGGCCAACGCCACCCAGGTGTCACCGATCGAGGCGATCACTACGGGGTTCTTCCAGGCGCGCCTCGCCTGGTTCAGAGCGCACCGCACGCAGCGTACGTGAGTGAAAGCACTGCGCCACTGGGTGTGGCGACACGCAGCGATTTGGCCGGCGTCGGCGTATGACTGTGTGAGCAGGAATCGGCGACCGGCGGCGTCCTCTCGGGCTAACCGCGAGTATGCGAGCCACCAACCAAGCTAGGTAGCTCGCTGCTAGCTACTACTCCGTACTCGCTAGTACTAGTAGCTGACCTGGTAGGCGGAGGTGGCGACGCCGAAGACGAACCCCTCGGGGAAGTCGGCGCGGGTCACCTCACCCGCCGCCGCGCCGCCACGCCCCTTGCTCCCCATTCCCGGCGGCCGCCGTGGAGCACTGAGGGTGAGTGAGAAGAGGACCGAGGCCTGACGATGGGGCAAAATTTCAGTAGTTGTTACAAGAGGGGCGGGAGGTGTGCTCGACTTGAGCCGAGTCGCGTGGATATATGTGGGTGCTCGCTATCAGCGCTAATGGTGTCGCGGCATGCGATGACGCGAGGCGGAAGGGTGGGCAGCCGCTGTCGGTGGTGGGCCCACGTGTCATCTTTCTAACACGATGTATATTTTTGAAAAACCACGAAGCTCACGCGCAAGTATTATATTTTTTCTCCTTATTATAGCCAACTGCTGCTGAATGATTAGCCAGATGATCGAGCAATCACAAGTTCTATTGTGGTTTGAGATCAAGGCACAATATTACAGATCTGGTGTAGATGCAACTGTTTCTGCTCGGCAGCCAGCAACAGCTCCCAGGTCATCGAACGGCTAATCAGCACAATCTTTCATCGGGCACTGCTTTGTCCCTTCCAAGATTCTGGCCATCACCATGTATTACTCCATTAGCGGACCAAATTAATGTTCGACAACAGAATGAATGAAGAATATCTTCCCCAAACCAGATACCGATATCCTAACAAGTACACGAATTACAGATACATTAACGATACTTCTGGCATTCCAATATTTTACATGATAATAGCATACTATAAGCATGTTCTTGTAGTCATGTAATACAGCACTAACAGGTACAGGCTGCTGCATTGATAATTCCAAACCCTTTGCATCCTCCCATTCCCCCCTCTTTAGACAATCCCGTGAAAACAAAGTTGAACGCTGCACTACCAGGAGCTGGGCAAAGGTTCACCATCCTCCTCAATAGATTTTTCCATCTTTCACAATTGTCATCCTAGACAGTTAAAATTCCCTAGCGAAAACTTCAGTAAAACATATCTAAGCTTTCTGGTGATAGGTAATTGCTTATTGGAGCCTATGAAGGCCAGTAGACAACTAGACATGATCAATACATCAGCAGCACTTAAGCAGCAAACATACTCATTGGATAGATGGTAGGCCATAAAGAGCATCAGAGTGGGGATACAATTCTAGTTTGAATAGATACACTGGCAGTTACAGGACAATACAACAACAGGGAAAACAATTATTGTGTAATGTTTATTTACTTGCTGAGGGATGGGCTCAGTTCATGCCGGCTTTGTTTTCGACAGTAAGTGTGACAACCATAGTGATGATACTTTGGAATCTTGCAAAAGCCCATTCTTGCACACTATCATGAAATCTCCCTTGGTGTGTCCTGTAGCCCAACTCAAGGTTGTTGGGGAATGACCATCCAAACTATCCATGAACATCAATGTCATCCCTGTAGCAAAAGGTTACTTACATCAGTTGCAAACAGAAAAGAACTTCTTCTTTGGTCATTGCTACTGGGGTCTGAACATATTGGTAGGTATCGTCATTCTTTAAAGGTTCATTTGAACAAATGTTGGATCAATTACATGCAGTGTGGCACACCAAGAAACAACAGTTGTGACAATACCGTGAATACTGGATAGGTCCGAGTGTATAAAATTGATAGAAATAGGTACAATATAATTTTAGCACCTTGGTGAAGGCGGCTTAGTTTGTGTCAGGTTTGAAGTCAACAGCCTCAGCGTTCAAGAAACGTGAAAACCACATGGCTGATGCTTTAGGGTGTCGGGAGAGCCCGTTCTTGTAATCAACATAGACAAGCCCAAACCTCTTGGTGAATCCCATTGCCCACTCAAAGTTATCCAAGAATGACCATGCAAAGTATCCACGAACATCGGCACCATCTCTGTATGTGAACAATAACGAAAATTAGTGGCAGCGCTTGTTTTGGTTATGCGGTATTAGTTATGGGGCAAGCAGAAACAGACTTACTTTATTGCTTGTGCCACCGCACCAACATATCCTTTGAAGAAACTAATCCTCTTTGTATCATTTAAGACCTGGTCAAGCGTTGCTGATGGATCATCTTCGTCATCCATGCCTACAGAAAACAGACAATATAAGGACATCATTCATAAACTAGGTTAGTTACTCCCCCGCAAAAAAAAAAAAAAACTAGGTTAGTTACTGAACATTTTAGTTAGCAAATTTTACATCAGACAAGCAAAAAGTATTCGAGCTTTCTATAAATAGCAAATTCTTGTATTGCCGCTTTTACAGAAGTAGGGTGTTAAGCCTTTGTTCATATAAAAAATATTGTATTGCATACATGCAGTTACATAATACATGTCAGTTCTTTAAATTTTAATGCCATATTTTAATTGATTTGTAGTATGTTTATCTTGGCAATCTATTTTATCAATATTCTGTGGCAGTAACAGCTCAAGAATTTGAAACTATGATAAAAGATACTCACGAAAGATGCTCCCAATGCATATTCCACATTTTGACTAGCACGTACACTAGAATAAATAGCTTGTCCTGACCGTTTAGTAAAAACAAGAAAAATCTCAACTAAGATGGTACAACGACCATCAAGTTGGATAGTTTGTATTCTTAACAATAAAAAGCAACATTTGAGTGTTTTTTACAAGCATTTATATTGCGGTACTATTTATACATCGTCACATCCCCCATTTATAATTTTTAAACTAAACATTGAACATCTCCACTACAACTTCAAGCATGGAATTAAAAAAATCAAAAGTTGTTATCACGGTCAAAGAATAGTAGAGGAAAAGCATCACTAGTCGCACACTCATAACACAGGACTGGTTTACTGTTTGTGATAAACAAAACGTTATGAAAAAAAACTGATAAATGGTAGGGCAAATGGGATTGCTATATAATACATTTAATATCATGGAGCATTATGTGTAGCAACAAATATGATGCATTTTGCATAGGATAACATAAAGAAGAAGCATGCTCAGCAGTGGAGACTTTTTGCACCCGGGCACCAGTGATCCCTCCCGTTTAAAAATTCGAAAACTATATTTATATGTTTCAAAAAATTCTGAAAAAAAATCTGAGTGTAGCCAATGATATATCCCTCTAACGTGCAAAATATCAACTTCAAAAACCTTGTATTTTGAGCTAAACAAAAATGACAAATTTGTAGATCTGAGTATGGATATTTTCAAATCTCTAAAGTTTATCAGATTTGTTATCAGATTTGTCATTTTTGTGTAGTCCATAATATAAAGTATTTCACACTAAAAAAAAATCACGTCTGTGAGATGCATCATTGGGAACATCATAAATTTTTTTCAGAATTTTTTAAAACTCATAAATATGATTTTCAAAATTTTTAGCAGGCGGGTTCACTGGTGCCCGGGTTCAAAACTGCTTTTCCGCATGCTCAGTTGCAATAAAACAAATCAATCCATATAATCCACAATATGTGAAGTAATATGTAAGGGATTTAATCACGCAACCCATATGAAATATGAAAACTTCAAATCATGTAAGCAGATATGTCATGTGTGTATTAGTAACTTGAAATTCCAATGCTTAATGAAGTATTGCAATGGTTCTCATGATTAGTGAAAAGTTGAAACTCTCCATCATTCTCAGATATAAAAACACACCATCTAAATGTTAGGAGCATAGAATCCTTACCATTCTCTGTTATATATATTTTGGGATTACCATATTTCCTTGCTACATAATTAATCAAGTTCCGAATACCCCAAGGAACTATATAAAGCCACTCAGACGCGGCCTGCACATATATTGAGATAAAAAAGTTATGAGAGATCAGTGGGGATACATGAATGAAAAGTGCTCAGGTATTTACTCTTTCACCAATTCCTTCACCGCTACTCAATTTGTCTGCCAAAAGTAAACAAGTGTCAGCATTGCGATATTAATCTATAACGACGGGATAACTTGCAAGGGGCAACAATGCATATAACTAAAGTGGGTGCAGAATATTCAGGCCAAACTTCAGCAAGAACAATAGTTCTTCCTTACATGCCTATACTGATTTACAATGCTCCAAGAGTAAGAGGGCATAGAACAAATATACTTGCTTAGTGGAGACGGGCTGTTCTTCCTAATCAGCAAGGTGAATTATTTTTTCATGTCTGCCGTCTGTGTACTAGAGTTTTGATAGATAATGTTGCGCTTGTTTTCACACAAACAAAAAAAGACAAGTCCTAGATAGTTGAAGCATAGTACCTATTCTCTCCATTTGTTGAACTTGATAAAAATGGATCTCTTTTGGCTGTGGGTTCGGCTGATTAGCAATGAATCTTGATGTATAGTGATTTAATCCAATAAAATCAATTTTGTTCCTGATCAATTCACGATCTTTCTCCGAGAATTTTGGAAGATGATTGCCCACTCTCTGGCGCATGCTTTCAGGGTAATCACCAAAGTATATTGGGTCCAGGTACCTTAAAGAAAAGCAATTATAATCAGGATATATGCATCAAATCATATCATAGACTTCATGAAACTGAGAGCGTGTCTGCATTATACGACTAAAATACAAGAAGTTACACAGCGCAAATATGTTCTACGGCAACAGGTAACAAATATAGGACATTTTGTATGTATTCGCTGAAAAGGTGAGCATATACCATCCAAGTTGAAAGTCAATTCGTCGTGCTGCAGCAGCCTGATCTTCTATTTTGTCTGATAATGGCTCTGCCCATTCACAATCAATAACAAACCCTACTTCTCCACCTTGTATAGCCTATAATATGTAAATCATCAGCAATACAATGGTACTGAAAACAAACAGGTGCAGTGATGATACTTCAATTGGAAACTTAACATGCCTTGAATTTTCTTCTGTAGACATCAACAGATGAAGCATGAGCTAAGATCTGGTGGTGGGCAGCCAAGAAAGGCTCAGCAGCTACACCTTCACATACTCCGGGTGCAAATATTCCAATCCCATAACCATTAACAGATGTTTGAAGAGGTTCATTGATGGTTATCCAATGCTTAACTCTGTCTCCAAAATTTGCAAAGCAAGCTTCTGCATATAACGTGAAGTACTCTCTGAAACATTTTCACAGCCAATAAAATCAGATATAGAAACATCAAATTTAACTGTAAATACTTTGAAATAAAGCAGTTTTCTTAGGTAAAAACTTATAGTCTTTTGTGTTGGCATTAACTATAGTTACAAATTCATAGTCTAAAGTTAAGACGCCTGCATTGACTTACACAATCTTGTCTGAAAGCCAACCCCCCACAGTTTTGTGAAGATTATTTGGAAGATCCCAGTGATACAGAGTTGCATAAGGCTGAATACCTGAAATCAGGCAGAAGGGTGGTGAATAACTAGATGAATAGTAACCATGAAAACATTTAGTAAATCATGTGACACCTTTCTCAATCATGAAATCTATAAGGTTGTTATAGAAAGCAACTCCTTGTTCATTGATCTCCGTCCCTAGGCCATCTGCAGAACAGTGAACTTATAAGCTCAGATGAGAAATGGTGGATAATAAAACGTTGACCAACGGGGGAAGGATCCCTCCCTTGGCTTTACGTTGTTAGGTAGATGAGACCTCCCGTTTAATTCGAGTATGCCTCAGCTGGGACTCGAATTTCTTCGAATATGCGTCAGCTGGTACTCGAACCCGGGTGGGCTGGGCGCTCACTCGCTGCCACTGCCACTGAGCCAGCGCTCAGTTCTCATGGCGGATAATAATAGAAAAGAAGAACATGTCGAAGGGAAAATTTGAATTTTGGCAATGCAGTTAGGAGATGTATCAATATGTGAAGCATAATCCACCAAAAAAATTACCAGGAAATATCCGTGACCAAGATATGGAAAACCTATAAGCACCAAAACCCAACTTGGCCATGAGCTCAATGTCTTCCTGTAACCAAATAGTTCAAACAACGAATTAGGGGGATACATAAAGTAATACTGTAAAAAAAAATGTGTGAAGGAGCTAAGAATTCTCTCTCGGGCAGAGAAAGAAACATCTTTTTAACAAATATAATGATAACATAGCTATGACAATGGTTACAATGATAAAACCTTGTAACGGTGGTAATGATCAACTGCAACTTCTCCAGAGGATCCATCTATAATATGTTCTGAAAAAAAAGCATTTGAAATGTCAAATATAGATTAAATCGGTATATTTGAAGAAACTAAAACAGAATCTAAATGAGACAAACCTTTGTTATCCGCGAATACATCCCAAATGCTATCACCTTTGCTACCCTCATTTCTCGCCCCCTCGATCTAGATAAAGGAGAAAAGCCAAGAACGTTACTTCATGGCTATGATATATCTAGTCGGAGAGAAAAAGAAAGAAGATAGACAACAAAAACCAATTCGTTATCCTCTTTTTTTCGTTGTAATCAAGGAGAAAAAATGGTAGAATTTACATTTTTCATCTAAGGAGTTAAACCTACAACGGAGAATTCCAACAGTATGATGATTCTCTTTTTTTCCCTTCATTGTGGAGAACTGTTAAGGCAACATGCAGATGCAAAATCCCTTCCCGTTTCTACCCTTTCTCAGTTAATTTAAGGTATCCCCTGCAGTAGGGAAAATATCATTACTATCAGCCTTTCTTTCCCACGTATATACCTTCCCCTCCCCTGAAGCCCATACCACCACCATTTCTGGAAATTTCGCCGGCCCGCTAAAGAAATTGATGTTATGCTTCAGGGTGGCCAATAGACAACAGTGGTTGATGCCATGATGTGCACACTGCATTTTAAAGTTCAGTTCTGACCACTGGCTAGAAATTCAGGCACCGATTTTTGTGGTGGGGGCAGTAAGTCCTTTCTGGATTCGTAGCTTCTTGAAAAAATTTCCCTATAAATCAATTATGTATGCATATTGCGTCGGTGTATGTTTTTAGACAAGGAACTTTTTCTGCCTAGTACTCTCCACTTTGATCCTTTCATTTTTGTTCAGAGATAGTTATTGCTAGAGGGCGCTTGGTTCAGATGCATACACCTCATTACTTCCTCAGTATGCGTGCTTCAGTCCACAATGATAAGCATTTGCGAAGGAAGGGCGGGGCACGACAGAGGGTGCCGCTTCAAACAGGTTATATGCTCCACCCAATTTGGTGAAGCGGACATAAAGCAGTTACTGTCTCACTGTCCGACTTTTTTCTCTCAAAGAGAAATCCCTGTCTTACCTACCTAAGACAAAAGCAGAAACCGTCCACCGAGCACCCACACGCTCTACCGTACCGTACCGGCGACAAGCAGCAATTTGGCCGGCGTGGGAGCAGGAACCAGCAATCAGCGCCGGCCGCGACCGAGATGCGACCCAGTGGACTTACCCGCCGGCACCACCAACACCAGTTCACCAGCCTAGCAAGGTAGCAGCAGCTAGTACTGCTAAGTAATCAACTGACCTGGTAGGCGGAGGTGGCGACGCCGAAGACGAACCCCTCGGGGAAGTCGGCGCGGGTCACCTCACCCGACGCCGCCGCAGCCTCGCCGTCGCGCCCCGTGCTCCCCATTCAGGCCGGCCGCCGAGAGGAGCAAAGCCTGCTGTGAGCCTGTGATATGTGTTCGATCCGGCACGCCGTCAGTCGTGCGAGGGGAGGAGAGTGGACAAAATTCTGGAAGTTCTCGGCCGAGGGCACTTCAGTCGAGTTGCGTACATATAGGGGGGTGCGCCCACGTGAGGGGCCACGTCGCTCTCTGCCACTGTTTAGTCAACTCGGTAATGGTTGCTGAAAAAATGTATTTTTTCTCGAGATTTGTTGCTAAATAAAATGCTGGCGCGTGATTTAATCACCAATAGACCATCTATCTACTATAAAAAAAACTACCAATAGACCATCTATGCAAGATGTTTACAGAGCTGCCGAGGCAAAAAGGGTTTGCCCTCTGCTATAGAAAAAGCATTGGTTCTTGCGAAAAAATCTACTCCCTCCGTCCCAAAATAAGTGTCTTAAGTTTGCCCAAAAGTAGATGTATCTAGACATGTTTCATGTATAGATACATCCACTTTTTAACAAACTTGAGACACTTATTTTTGGACGGAAGGAGTAGTTTATGTTCGTTATGGTTTTGTTGTACTCACTTCTAGGGCTCCTCTAATTTAAAGGAATTTCGTAGGAGATTTTTCAAGATATCGCTATTTAATTAAAGGATTCTTTTCCCGTACGGAGATAGTTTAGTTTTTTTTTTGCGGGAAAGCACGGTAAACTTACAGCAAGGTCCTTACAGAAAGATCCAGAACAAAGGGAAAATTACAACTTGGTCCAGCTGGAACTCGATGTTGACGACGAAGAACAGAACGTGCCGCCGGCGCGCCGCCGCTGCTCCTCCCCAGACACCTTGGATCAGGAGGAGTCCCTCTGCGGACGGGAAGTCGACGATCCTCAGCTTCAAGAAGCCTCCACCCTGCACCGCCATCGCCATCGCCTCGCCGCAAGTCACCAACACCTTCGAAAGCTTGAAACAACCGGATCCGCCGCAACTCGGACTCCGGCGAGGGAAGAGCACGCACGGCAGCACCAGAGGCCTGCGAGCATGCACAAAGCAGCAGATCCGCAGCGACGGAGCTCCGGAGAGCGCCACCACCGAAGAGGAAGATCCCCGCTCCAAAACAACACACCACCCACGCCGCCGTCTCCTCAACGCCGCCGGCCCGGAACTCACACGACCCTACACTATGTACAGACGATATGCGGGGTTCCCCCACCCTCCCGCCGCCGGAGCGGCCGGCGGAGGGAGGGGGAACCGTCGAATCGCCGTCGGCGAGGTGGATCTGCGAGGTCGCCCAAAAATCACCCTCTTTTACTATTGCGGGAGGGGATAAGGTCCAAGGTCCTTCTCTTTCTTGGAGATAGTTTAGTTTGCAAGACTAGACCTTGTGTTTTTCTTTTACTCATGCAACGAACCCATCTTTCCCTTTCCATGCTTCCTTCTGTGTGTTTTAATTAGCCACAATGTTCTTTCTGTTGAGAAATGGAAAGAGTAGATAAGATCGGTTACAAAAATTCCAGACCACTCGTGGAGCATTTTCTAAATTATGTTGTGCATAAGGGTTTTCAAGAGAATTGCTAGTATAAAACATCTTTTTAGGGAGTAGGAGTAGTAGAAACCATCTTTTATGGGCCCTCTCCCGAATTTTTTTTTAACTTTGAGAACTTCAATAACAAGCTGCTCAGCTGTTGGACATGCTCAAGCGTAGCCACGAAGCTCAAGCTGCTCAGCTGTTGAACTTCAATAATGTACAGTGATTTTTTGAAACCACGAAGCTCAAGCGTAGCCAACTGCTGATGAATGATTAGCCAGATGATCGAGCAATCACAAGTTCTATTGTTTTTTGAGATCAAGACACAATACTACAGATTTGCAATATTGTTTCTGCTTGGAAGCCAGCAATAACTCCCTGTAGGTTATCTAACTGCTAATCAGCATAGTTTCTCACCGGGTACTGCTTTGTCCCTCCCAAAATTCTGATCATCACCGTGAATTACTCCATTACCGAACCGATGAGTATGATAGTTTGAAACTTGTTGTACCACTAAACCCCAGTTTTCAACTTGTTGTACCATTTCGCACATGTGAAACAAGTATAGGTATGGAGGGAGTAAATGAACAAAAAAATGAAGAAAGAGACATAGACTAAAAAAATTGATCTATAATTGTGACTGGATATTTCACCTTGAAAATCATTCTTCTTGCCATGAAGTCCGAAGTGTTTATGAACAGGGTCACCGTCTCGTTGGTGTTGTGAGCTGCAACGGTGAAATCACCCCATTCTATCGACGTCTGCTCTTGGCCCTCGCCTTCCAGAAGGACGAAGGGCTTGGATATGGTGACCTTCTCCATGAAAATTGTAAGATCAAGACGTACTTATTGGTACACATACAACATTAAATGTTAAGTCATGTTAATTAGCCGTGAGCTCGACTTGACAACACCTGTACAGTCCGGGCTACACATGTATCCGGACCCACTGCGCGTTCGCGGGCGGAATCGAGTTCACAGCCTGTTGAATGGTGTGCTCCCGTCCTTCGAAACGAAGATTTATACCTATAAAGTATTGCACCGATTCAACTTGAATCGGGTTTTTTATCAAGATCTTGCCGGTTGTTTTCCAATGACACAAAAATAGGGCCTCAACCAAAGTATGGCTCATAATGCACGAAAAAGAAATTTGAGGGTGGGGGAGCCCTTTCCAATGTAAGACATAAATGTTCACATATTGTTTAGCGCTAAAACAAAGACACAAAATCACAACATAATTACAACAAAAATGTACTCTATCTTTTTTAGTTTCTTACTTTGTCTCTGTCCTTTCAAGAAAACATGCTACAGCCTGCAGCATCGTCGCCAAAATCGTCGTCACAACCGCATTTTTTGTTTCATCATGCCAAATAAATCTCCCATCTGGGTCATGCGACAGGTTAGCCCGTACCGAGCCTTCTAGTCGTTTCCTTTCAGTATCAAATGTGAAATTAGTTTGCAACAAAAAAGGCAATAAGATTACTAGTCAATTTTGGGCAGCGATTAAAAGTTGTAGGGAAACATAACGCGTGCACCTCTTATCAAAAGATGATGTGGGACCGATGTGACCAATGTTGTCCAAAAGTTGTAGGGAAACATAACGTGTGCACCTCTTATAAAAACATTCGGGGTCCAACCAGTGTTCAATATATTCAAAATTCTGAAAAACATTTCTAAAGGAATAACGGATGCAATCTCGCAATTTTGGTGGGGTGATGATGTCAATGATAAGAAGATGCATTGGTTCGCTAGGTGGAAATTATGTATCCCTAAGAACAGAGGAGGTTTGGGTTTCCGATATCCTCGTTGTTTTAATTTGGCTATGTTGGCCAAACAGGTTTGGCGTCTCCTGTGCCACCCTGAATCCTTATGTGTGAGGGTTCTTCGAGCCAAATTCTACCCTGATGGAAAATTGTTGGAAGCAAAAATGAAAAGTGGAGCATCCTTTACTTGGCAGAGCTTATTGGCAGGTATACAATCTTTTAATAGAGGTTGTATATGGCGTGTAGGTGATGGTACCCAAATTGATATTTGGTCTGACCCATGGATCCCTACCAGCGCGGACGCAAGGATCGTTACACCGAGGAATAATATAATTTTGTCGAAGGTTGAAGAACTGATCAGTCCAATAACAGGATCATGGGATGAGCAGCTTATTCGTGAGAATTTCTTTGTCATTGATGCTAATAGAATCCTTTCAATACCACTTCCTACTCATGGTATGGAGGATTTTGTGGCATATAGACATACAAAGAATTCAATCTTTTAAGTTAGTTCGGCTTATCATGGTGTCGAGGTGTGCCCTCGGCAAATTCCATGGTTGCTATACCTAGGGTTGATTATGTGGTAGAGGACGTGTAGTATTGGTGGAATTGACGGCTGACAAGCTGGATTTACCCAGGTTCAGGGCCCTCGAGTGAGGTAAAACCCCTACTTCCTGCTTGCTGTGTTTATAATTTGAATATGGAGGTTACAAGGGTTCGACGAGTAGTAGATCTCGTCGAGGTTTTGGTGGCTATGGATTGCTTGTACTTGATCGATCACCCTCCCAGCCTTTATATAGGAGGCTGGGTCTCGGGAAACACAACCGACCAAGGTTACATGTATGGAAAGTCTTAACCGACTACAACTTGGTCTAACTTGGGAAATACTCCTTGTCTCGGGCCTTCCTTCGTGGGCTTCGATTAATCTTCGGGCTTCTTTGATCATCACGTGCACCAGGTACCTCTAAGCTGGGGTACCCGCAGAGTATAACCTCGTCATTAGCCCCCGAGTACTTGCTTGACTCGAAGAATCGAGCATGTGCTCCCTTCATCGTGCACGTCATAATCTTCTGAACTTGCGTTTCTGACCCGATGTAGTTCTTCGAGCTTTAATTTGTTTCAATTGTATGTATATGCTAATCGAGGGATATTGACATAGTAGGCCTGATTCACTCGAATATCGAGCTCAGTTAACTGCTTATTTGAGCAAAAAACCTTACTAGTCTTCAGTCAGACTCGAGTCCCTGGGCTCGAGTCTGGAACGCAATCGAAAAATTATGCCTAGGGATATTGACATAGTAAGCCTGATTCACTCGAATATTGAGCTCAGTTAACCGCACATTTGGGCGAAACCATACTAGTCTACAATCAGGTTCGAGTCCCCAGACTCGAACCTGGAACACTCTTGAAACTTTTGCCTAGGGATATTGACATAGTAGGCCTGATTCACTCGAAAATCGAGCTCAGTTAACCACACATTTGGGCGAAACCATACTAGTCTACAATCAGGTTCGAGTCCCCGGACTCGAAGCTGGAACACTCTTGAAACTTTTGCCTAGGGATATTGACATAGTAGGCCTGATTCACTCGAAAATCGAGCTCAGTTAACCGCACATTTGGGAAACCATACTAGCCTTCAATCAGGTTCGAGTCCCCGGACTCGAAGCTGGAACATACTGGACAGACTCGACTCAAGCCGTTGTAGGTTTTACTGATTCGTTCTGCAGTTTAACTTTTGGTACCTGACGCGTCCGTCAGGATTTTCATCATGTCTGTTGACACGGAAATTTCAAGGGAAAACACTGTTGGAGCGTCCCTCGGCCCATCTCGATTGCTCGGCGGGTCTTACCTTTGCATTTGCGTATGCAGCATCCGAAACATCTGCGATTGGCATAGTCCGGGAATTTATGAAGTTTGGTTCTTTGATTTGTGAAGTACTTAATGCATTTTAATCGAATCTGTAGTCGAGTGAATTTTTCTTACCTTGTTTTGGAAATCTATGGGAGCGCGACAGCGCTCCCATGGGAGTAGCCCCCGAGATTGTGGTTTATTGTCTTGCAATAGAGGACAATCTCAAATCATCCTTTTACACTGCTTTTTGTCAGTCGAAATATTTTGTCTTTGAAATCTGTGGGAGCGCGTCAGCGCTCCCATGGGAGTAGCCCCCGAGATTATGCTTTATTTCGTTTGAAGTATAGGATAATCTCAATAATTTTGCTCCTTTTTTGATCAATCGCAACAAATTTTTGATACGCTCCCATGGGAGTACCTTTTGCTAGTCGAATCCTTGCTTCGATTGTAGTCTCGAACCCACTACTCGAATGTGGACGTTATCATGGCCCCTGACGTCATTCATGACGTCTTTGGCGTGCGCCCGCCGTTTTGACAAGACGTGTCTGTGTGGGCCCCATGTTCAGAGTTTTGACCGCAGAAGACGCCGTTTCAGCTTTGATTTGACCGGACGTGGCGAATTTTTCGCCGCGCCATCATAACCTCCTAGGGTTTTGTGCGTAGTGGGCGACGTGGGATGCGACGGTTGCTCTCTGCGCTTGCCACGTGTACGGCCAGATGCTATGTGCATTTGGACGGACGATTACGATGGGTTTTGCGTTGTGCGGTAAGTAGCAATATTTGCGCAAGATTTTGATTTACTTGCCATTCACTTCCTCTGTTCCTCTTCTTCCTCGCTCCGCACACCATTGCTCTGCCTCCCAAGCTCCTTGCTGCTTGTTCCTCGCGCAATGGCGCCAAAGAAAATCAAGCGTGCCGCTGCAACTGCCTCCGCCGCCGATCCATCGGACAAGGGGAAGGATGCGACCACACGAGTGAGCCTGCCGATGCGCTTTTGAAGATCCCCGGTGACTGGACCAGATCCAGTGTAACCGAGGATACCCTTTCTGAGTACCGTCAGAAGGGTTGGCTGCCACCAGCTGACCAGCTAGCCGCGCGTGCTCCAGGTCTGGAGGTACGCCCTGACCCTCGCAACGGCGAACGCGTCTGCTTTGCTGAATTCCTTCCCCGCGGCTTCTCTCTCCCTTTGCATGATTTTGTGCGAGGGCTTCTGTACGCCTATGGCCTACAGATTCATGATCTTACTCCCAACAGCATTATGCATATCGCCTGTTTCATGGTGCTTTGCGAGTGTTTCTTGGGAGTATCCCCAGCTGGGCATTGTGGAAGCATATCTTCAAGGTGCGCCACAATTGCCGGGGCAAACGCCCTTGCCCGGTGGGTGGATTTCAAGTCCAAGTGCGAAGCGATTCGCATTACTTCAGTTTGAAGACAGTCGACTCTGCCCAAGGCTGGCGGACCAAATGGTTCTACGTGCCAGTCGACCAAGTGGTGCTCCCGGCTTTTTCGATTGAGAATCCTCCGAAGAAGACGGTGGCCTGGGACCACCCTATCTCTCCTGCTGAAGCCAAAGAAGCCACCCCTTTGCTGAATGAGATTGGAAATTTGCTGAAGACTGTTTCTGGTATTCAGTTGATCAGCACTTATTTGAAGATGCGAGTGTGGCCCATGCGCCTTCGTGCCCACCCGATGTGGCAGTATGAGGGTCCACTCGACAGCACCAGGATGAGCTCCTCCGAGTTGACGCCAAAGGAGCTCAGTGCTCAGGTGAAGAAAATCACGAGCATCAAAGCTTCCACAAAAATCGACTTCAACTTTTCCCACGTCCCCTACGGGCCAGAGAAGGCCTTACCCGCAGTGAGTGGTTCTTTTTTGCCGTTTTTATGCCTCATCATCTGCCTTTGCATCCGTTTTGCTTCCGTTCTTATGATTATGAATTGTACTTGCTACATAGGGTCACTCGACTACCTCCTCGCTCCCTCCTCTACCCGAAGCCGGGCCTACTGTGGAGACGGCAGTACAGGAGGAAACCAAGCTGCCCATTGCTGACCCTGCTTCTGCCCACTCGACTCCTCAGGAGAATCCCGAAGAAGAAACAGGGGAAGAGGTGGAACAGTTGTAGCGGATGCTTCGGATGAATCAGATGCTGAGCAAGGCCCTCGCAAGCCTAAACGCCAGCGTTTGGTTCTTCCGGAGTCTTCGAGTACAGAGGATGAGCAAGGGGACACCGGTAATTCGGGTATCCCTTCTCCTGCTAAAAACCATCCTCTGACTGTCTCCCCTCTGGCTTCGCGTCCTCCTGCAAATTCGAGTAACACCTCTCGACTGGGTGTTTTCTCTCTTGGCGACGAACCTGATTCTGATGAAGAAGATGAGCCAAGGTTTGCTTTGTAGTCGATTCCTTTATTTGTGTCTGCGCCTTTATGATTGTTGTTTTTTGATTGGGTGTATTTTTTGCTTTATGATACCAGTGGCAAATCGCAATCTCCACCCCCAGTCGCGGACACTTCGATTGCGGCGCAGCCATCCGTCCCTCCAGAGGCAGCACAAGGCACTATTCTTGAAGCAACCAAGGACGCCACTGAGCTGGTGGTTGCTGATTTGAACAAGGAGAAGACTGCCCCAACTGCGGATGTCGTGGCTTCCTCCTCCAAGCCTGCCTCTTGGACTGATCACGTGAGTGCTTCTGTTATTACTTACACTTGAAAATTTTGTTTCTTCCGCACTCGACGATAACATGCGTATTCTGTTTCAGCCTATGTATGCCGCCATGGCCCCTTGGGTCCAGTCCTTTGTTCGGGTGGAGCAAGAGAGGGACTCCCTGCAATCAACTTCGACTGAGCTTGCGCGTAAGTGTTTTTTGCTAAAAACTCTTCCCTTCTTTTGAAGTTATGATACTAATCGAGAATGTTTTTGAACTCCGCAGAAAACAAGAAATCAGCTGAGGAGCAAGTGGAAGGCCTGAAGAAACAAGTGCAGGACTTGCAGACCAAGCTCTCCAGCCAGCAGTCTGAATCGAAGAAAGCACTTGCTGATGCTCAGGACGCAACCACTCGCCGTGATAAGGATCTTGCTGCACGTCTGTTGGGATTGGCCCGTTCTGCCAAAGGTGAATGAACTATTTTTGCGAGTAGCTCTTTGGTTATTTTAGCAGCTTGTGCTCATAACTTCTGCTTTCTGAATTTTGAAGGTTCTGAAGGCGCCTCGGCTTCCACTAAGCCATCGAGTGACTCATTGTCACTTGATGATGCAATCATGGAACTCGAATCTGTGCTATACAAGACCAAAGGCGAACTGGCTACCATGACCAACACCCTTAGCAACCTGCACGCGGGGATGTGTCCTACAGCCGCTGCTCCCTCGACTGCAGAAGGACTGGCTGCAGCTTTTGGCGAAGGATCGTCGATTGTGGCGGATTTTGCCCGCGAACTCACGGTACGCGGCTCGGAGTACACCCTCAGGCTTTTGTTAGGCAATGGTATAGAGGCCGATTTCAACAGTGCTTTATCGGATTACCCGAAAAAGCCTGATGGAAGGCCGCTATCATTCAGGGGTGTAACCGAGCCAGCTACGCGACTGAGCGAAATCTGCGTCCAGACTATGGAGCGCCGGGCTGAAGCTGTTAGGGCTCAGTCGCGTAAAACTAGGGCAGGATCCATCTCACAGGCCTAGGAACTTTTTATTCTGTAATTTGATTACTCGAACCTGGCATGTATGCTTTTGCTACTTATGTTTATGCTAGTATATACTTTTGGGTGCTAATGTTTGAATGAAATTTGCTGAATCATCTGAATTTTGCAACTTCGTGTGTCCGGGCTTCTGAATGTTGCGTTTTGTGAACCAGCCACAAGAGTGCGAGTCGGTGGACCTTCTCCATCTCGTACTCGAACATCTGGTCAGTCAAGGAATGATGCGAGGATACTTGCTTTTGCGAAGAATCGAGTGAGTGAACTAGAGCAAGAACTCAAAAGCACTCGAGCTGAGTTGGAGCTGTTGCGTTCCAGGCCAAGTTTTGCTACCCAACGCGAGGAATATGTTCTTGGCGAGATGGACAACATAAACAGGCAACTCCAATGTGAGTTTATGACATCATTTTTGCTTGAAAGTTTTCACTTGTTTGCATTATGCTTCGGACCAATAACTTTGTCCTTTTGCAGGTTTTGTGCCTGATGCCCAGCAGGAAAATAGGAGGGTCAATCGACTCCTTGATAATGTTGTTGATGTACCAACTACTGGCAGGCAGCATTTTTATTTGGACAAGGTGCACGCTCGCACTCTTGCTACTTTGAAGGATCGAGTATGGCGAAACGCCCAAGTACTCGAGATTTGCAGGCGTATCTTTGCTCGCTTAAATTACGCGCTCTTCCCGTCAGGACCTCAGCCTCAAGGCTTGTTTCCCTTGATCGATATCTTTCGAGTGACGG
This sequence comes from Poa pratensis, assembly GCA_947311845.1. Lineage (NCBI taxonomy): Eukaryota > Viridiplantae > Streptophyta > Magnoliopsida > Poales > Poaceae > Poa > Poa pratensis. Next base: position 8,768,258 of record CAMZMU010000071.1, read on the forward strand.
ACGCAGTCAAAGAGTCTTTGATGCAGCTTGCTATTCGTGGATCCAACGCTACTATGGCTTACATCCGCGACCGTAAGCCAAATTTTTCGATTCGACCTCCTGCAACTGGCACACTTGTATCCCAATCACATTTGATTGAGACACGCTCTGCTGCTGAGGAACTCATCGATTGCTGCAAGGAGCAGCTTTTTGGTTCTGTACTGGATGCAAAGGATGAGCCAGATTCGTAACTTGTGAACTTTTTGAAATCCTCGGCATTCTCCAAATGTAAATATATACTATTGTATTTGTGACGAAGTATTTTTATGCGTATATTTGTGACGGCCCCCGAGTCTATCGGTGGGATTTTTTGAATTTTTTATGCTTGACCCAGCCCCGAGTATATCGAGTGGGATTTTTAGTTTTTATGCTTGACCCAGCCCCCGAGTATATCGAGTGGGATTTTTGAGTTTTCATGCTTGACCCAGCCCCCGAGTATATCGAGTGGGATTTTTGAGTTTTATGCTTGACCCAGCCCCCGAGTATATCGAGTGGGTAACAATAAAAGGCATATATGAAAATATGGACGAACATGTATCTTTATTCGAAATATGTGTTCGACCAGCAAGCCGCCTCATTAAAAACCTTCCAGTCCCCTTAGGTACCCTGGTAAGGGAAAAGAGTGCGTCTGAAACCTGCTGGTTCTTCCGACATTATGCACTTATTACATATCTATGCATAGAACGGACGCAGATGCGCCCCTCTATGTACTAGTGTGGCTTGACAACATGTTGACCGTCCCTGAAGGTCCAGTCGGATGCCCCTTGTACTCCATCGCGTCGTTGATGGCTTTGAGCCCTCTGTCGATTGCCATCTTCTTGCTTCTGGTAGAGGTGCACGGTCATTGGAGACCTCAAGCTCGGCGAGTGATTGCTCCACCCCGTACATCTCTGAAATTTTGCTGAAGTCACGGTCACATGAATCTGACCTTTGAAAGTTCCCGCTGACCGTGATGATTCCTTTTGGTCCTGGCATTTTGAGCTTGAGGTAGGCGTAGTGCGGTACGGCCATGAATCGAGCGAAAGTGGGGCGCCCAAGTATTGCATGGTATTGTGACTTCCAATCGACCACTTCGAACTCAATCGGCTCGTTCTGAAGTGAGTAGGATCTCCAAACGTAACATCGAGTTGTATAGTGCCTGCTGGGAGCACTGCTTTGCCTGGGACGATACCATGGAAGGTACTTGTGGATTTTGGCAGATTTTCGATTGATTTGTTCATTCTGCGTAGCGTATCTGCAAAGATTATGTTGAGGCCGCTACCCCATCCATGAAGACCTTGGTCATGGCGTAGCCTCCGATTTGGGCGTCGAGTACCAAGGCTGCATGCCCTGGTCGGTATACTGCTGGTGGATGGTCCTCTCGATTGAAGACAATCGGAGTTTCTGATCCTTTCAAAAAGTCTGTTATAGCTGGGGGTGCCATGACCGCCATATTGACGTGTCGAGTGTGTAACTTTTGCTCTCTATTGGAGGGACGCCCTCGCTGGATCATGTTCATCTGCCCGCGAGTTACGGGATATTTTTGTTCATCTCCTTGCTGCATCTGGTGCACGGCTGCTGCCATTTGTGTTCCCGTAACGGGTTGCGCTGGCACCATGTACACTGGCGTCGATTGCGCTGGTGTTGGTGCAGGATACACCTGAGTAGGCTGCATTTGCGGTGGTATGGAATATACCTGTGCTTGCTGTACTTGCTGCGGTGCTTGATATGCCTGAACAGGCTGTGTTTGTGGTGTAGTCGATGGGGTCTGCGTCAATTGAGGAGGTGCACGTCCGTCTTTTTGCAGTCGCAGTATGTGTTCAATCGCAAGTTGATCGAATTCCCTGCAATTTCTAAGCGAGTGGTTAGAGCGAAGCTTACCATCGTCCCCTTTATAAAGATGGAATCTGCAATAATCGTCCATCCTTTCTTCGACTGAGCGCTCGGGATCTTTGTCTGCTCGCCTGCGCCACTCTGGCCTTCTGTAGTTATCGCGGTCGTCGCGTCTGTGGTCTCGACTGTCACGTCGATCGTCTGTGCGATGGTCTCGATCACTTCGGCGTTCGTCAGTACGATGATCTCGATTATCACGATGATCGTCGGGTCGTCGGTCAGTTTGGTCGCGGTTGTCTCTTGACTGGACAAAGCCTGCTGCGATGAAGTTTGGGTGATCATCATCGTGATAACGATGCTTGCGCTTGCGCCTTCGATCATCTCTGTAGCTATCTCTGCGGTCTCGACTGCCACCTCGTGATTTTCATGTGAGGGCGCGGCTCGAGTGGCTCGTACGGAGTCTTCTCCATCTGCCCATTTTGTTGCGAGTACCATGAGTGCCGCCATTGTCTTCGGATCTTCTCGACCAAGCGTTTCTTTGAAATCTTCCCTCCAGAGTCCTTTTTGAAGGCGTCGATTGCCCTATCTTCTGATACGTTGCCTACTGAATTACGGATGGCAGTCCACCGCCGTATGTACGATCTCAGAGATTCATCTGACTTTTGCTTGCAGGTCCGGAGCTCTTCGAAAGTTTTGGGGCGCTCACATAAAGGTTCGAAGTATTTGATGAAATCGCCTTTGAAGTGCTCCCACGAATCGTAGTATGATTCGGGTAGCGATTTGAGCCAATCGCGAGCTGTTCCTTCCATCATGAGTTGTATGTACTGCATAGCCGTAGTTGTGGTGCCGCGCTGACATCCGACTGCCAGCCTGTAGTCTTCTAGCCAGCCTGATGGCTCTTGTTTGCAATTGAACTTTGGCGTGGTAGCTAGCGAGAATTTCTTGGGCATTCGAGCCTCCCGGATTCGTCGAGTGAAGCATAGCGCTCCACAGGGTCCGATTTCTGCTTCTGAGTCTGAGCTATTGCTGTATGACCTCCTCGAGTGGCTTCTGCTGGAGCGATGGCGGTGTGAGCTTTTTCGACTGCTCCTTCCCCGAGGACTTCGACTGCGACGGTTCCGATCTGTATCTCTCCTTGGAGTTGCTTGTGGCTGCTGTATGGCTTGTGCTGCTATTGCCAGTTGTTTGTACAGTTGGAGGTGCTGGTCCCTCTTTGGGTCTCCTGCAGGAGGTTCGATTGTTCTGAGATAGGTGCCGAGCGTCATCAGCGCTCCGGCTGGCTCAGTAGGTATGGGGACTCCTTCCGCGTCGACTGCCATAAAGGCTGGGTTTAGGTTTCGAGTGACCGCTGCACGATCTCCGAGGTTTACGAATTGTGACCTGTTCGCGGGGTCGTTTCTGCCTGTTGAACTTATAGACAGTGCTCTTCGCCGAGCACTCGATATGCTGGCCTGCTTTTTGCGTTCTTCGAGTACCGCTCGGTAGTTCTTCAACCGTATCGATTCTTGCCACTGGAAGTATTGTAAGGTCAACACCTCCTCCGGAGTTGCGTTTGCTGGTAGCATCGTGCAACTTTCGATTACTTTGCTCACTTTTTCTGCCATCTCTGTGTGATGGTCAGCGTGGTTGTTCCGTCAGGCATGGTGACTGTGCAAGGGTATTCAGTAGGTCGACGGCATGTTGCAGCTACTGACGTTTCTGCTGTACTCGCGGTGTATACCTGATATGGAAACACTTGATCTTCTGCCCATGTGTTGCTGATGCGCATTATGGATTCGACGTCGTCACCCAGTCTGGGGTTGCTTTGCCTGCCAGGGTTTCTGCCGCAATCGAGTTGATATTCGAGTGCCCTGTCCTGGCTATTTGCATCGCAGGTGAATATCTCGTGGCTGGCACGGATTTCTGGGCCGTTGAGATCGGCGAGGTATATGCTGTCATCTATGTTCTCCTCGTTCCCCGCGACGTCGTAGCAGTCGACGACGCTGTCGAGTGACTTGATTGCGTTATCTGGACGGTACGCAAATTCGATCTCGCTTCTTCCAAATCTTTTTGCCACTTCGTCACGGAACTCTTGTGAGGTCATGGACGTTGCAGAGTCGCTTGGCGATTGGATCGGGACGATCTGTGACGATGTCGCGTCCAAGATGGATGGTGTTGCAGTCGAAGCGTTGTCGATCGTCTCCATGTTGAGTGTCTCCACGTCGAGTGGATCTAACAGGTCCTGCACACCATCTTTATCGACAAAGAAGTTAAGTTTTCCAACCGTAATATCCAAACCTGATTCGAGTCCGGCGAAGGCTTGTTGAGCTTCCATCGAGTGTGGCGTGAGCCTCCTTGGAGATTTTGGCGAGTGATCACTTTTTGAATTGATGCTAGTAGATCTTGCTGGCGAGTTGCTGTTTGCAATGGTGGTTGATGATTTGCTTTTCGATGACGCGGTAGGCGAGTTACCTTGTGCAGATGCGATCGTCGGGTGGCCGCTTGATGATGAAACCGGCGAAACCGTGAGCCCAATACTACCTGTTCCCACAGACGGCGCCAATTGTCGAGGTGTGCCCTCGGCAAATCCCATGGTTGCTATACCTAGGGTTGATTATGTGGTAGAGGACGTGTAGTATTGGTGGAATCGACGGCTGACAAGCTGGATTTACCCAGGTTCAGGGCCCTCGAGTGAGGTAAAACCCCTACTTCCTGCTTGTCTGTGTTTATGATTTGAATATGGAGGTTACAAGGGTTCGACGAGTAGTAGATCTCGTCGAGGTTTTGGTGGCTATGGATTGCTTGTCCTTGATCGATCACCCTCCCAGCCTTTATATAGGAGGCTGGGTCTCGGGAAACACAACCGACCAAGGTTACATGTATGGAAAGTCTTAACCGACTACAACTTGGTCTAACTTGGGAAATACTCCTTGTCTCGGGCCTTCCTTCGTGGGCTTCGATTAATCTTCGGGCTTCTTTGATCATCACGTGCACCAGGTACCTCTAAGCTGGGGTACCCGCAGAGTATAACCTCGTCACATGGAGAGTGGAAGCATCAGTTTGATGGTCAAGAAAGAAGCCTTCTTGGTACGGGAGCATCAACAATAAGTAAAGTTTGGGAGTTGTTGTGGAAGAGTTCTGCTTCAGATAAGGTAAAACATTTTGCTTGGAAAACATTGCATGGAATTCTTCCCTATTTTGGTGTGCTAGCAAATAGACATATACCTGTTTCAAGCCAATGTCCTCGTTGTGCGGTTCATTGTGAAGATATTAAACATGTTCTATTCACATGCGACTATGCACAAGAGATTTGGAGGCGACTAGGACTGGCAGAAAGATTAGAAAAGTTGATGCGTGTTGATCGAGCCAGAAGTGCCATTATGGAGGAAATCATTGTTAAGGAAAAGGATGGAGACGGAAGAGAACTGTTTATTACCGCGGCATGGTACATTTGGTGGATGCGACGACAAATGGTACATAGCGAGAAAGTTCCCCCTAATGCTATGGCTGCAATGTCTATACGTATCATTACTGAGAATAATATCCGAGCTTTGAGGAAGAAAGCGGCTATTAGGAAAAGCAAATGGATTAAGCCGAGAGAGGGTTTTGTGCTGATAAACGTGGATGCGAGTTTTACCGGGGAGACATTTTCTGAAGGCATTGGTGCTGTTATTAGAGATGACACGGGCAGTTTTATTGCAGCTTGCAACAATCCAGTATCGTATGCCATTGATGCTTACACCCTGAAAACAAAAGCCGTCAGAGGTATAGCTTTAGCAAATGAGATTGGATGCTCAAAGATAATTATCCAGTCTGATTGTTTGCCGGTGATCGAAACTCTTCAGTCCGGGTGTTTCCCTTCTACAACGGCGGCTGCCTTATTTGATGACATCTATGTCCAGGCGTCAAGTTTTTCTGCGTGCGAGTTTAGTTTTTGTAATAGGGAGGCTAATGCAGTAGCAGATTATTTATCGAGAGAGACGGATCTTCTCCCCATGTTTGGGCTGAAGATCCGCCGGATTTTTTAGCTTCCTTGTTAATTGACGATGTATCTGTTATTTGATTAATAAAGTTGTTTTTCAAAAAAAATGTAATAGTATTGCTGAAAAAATGCTGACGCGTGATTCGAATAGACCATCTACAAAAAAAACTACCAACATACCATCTATGCAAGGGACTGGGATCAGGTGACATGCCCATGCATGGCATGTCACGCTGTAACATGTGCCATCATATCTACCGTCCATTCGTCATCCAAGGGTCAGTGACGACTAAAATTTGAACTCGAAAATAAGAATTTTAGAAAAAAAATCGAAAAAATCCAGTAAGTTGAGTATGGTCTGTTGTTTGTTCTGTGAAAATTTCGTGGCATTTGGATCACTCGTTTATTTTACGAGTTAATAGCATTTTAGGACAAAACATGAAAATCTATTTAATGATAAACCAATTATCTAAATGATGTGAAACTTTCTCAGAATACAAAACGGATCATATATAACTTACTGGAATTTTTTCAATTTTTTCTAAAATGTTTTATTTTCGAGTTTATATTTACGTCGTTGTCATCCATTGGATGATGATTGATGGCTGTGAGATGAGGCATAGTATTGATGTTTGTGAAAATATATAGTATTACTTTCGTGTGGTTTTGGTGTGCCTTCTAACGGCTCCTTTGATTTAAAGGAATTTCATAGGAGTTCCTTAAGATATCGCGATGGGAGATTTTTTTTTATCTCGGACACCAGTGCTCCCTCCTGTTTAAAAAAATCAAAAATCATATTTATAATTTTCAGAAAACTCTGAAAACAATTCCACGTGTAGCCAATGGTGTATCCCACAACCGTGCAAAATTTTAGATTGAGATATTTTATACTCTGGGCTACACAAAAATAACAAATCTGATAAAACTTTAAGATTTGAAAATATACATTCTCAGATCACATTTTTCATTTTTGTGTAGCTCAGAATACAAAGTTTTTGGAGTTGAAACTTTGCATGTTAGTGGGATATATCATTGGCTACACGTGGAATTTTTTTCTGAATTTTTTGAAACTTATAAATATGATTTTTGAATTTTTTAAACAGCAGGGAGCACTGGTGCCCGGGATCACAAACCACTTTCCGAAGATATCGCTCTCTAATTAAAGGATTTTTTTCCTGTACGGAGATAATTTAGTTTGCAAAATTAGACCATGTGTTTTGCTTCTACTTATGCAACGAGCCCGTCTTTCCCTTTTCATGCTTCCTTCTGTTTGTTTTAATTAGCCACAATGGTATTTCTGTTGAGAAATGGAAAGAGGAGATTAGTTCGGTTAAAAGAAATTCCAGACCACTCATGGAGCATTTTTTAAATTATGTTGTGCATAGGGGATTTCGAGTGAATTGCTAGTAGATAACACCTCTCTTTAGGGAGCAGTAGAAAACATATTTTATGGGCCCTCTCTTGAAAAAATATAAACTCTGAGAACTTCAGTAACAAGCTGTTGGGCATGCTTTTATTACTCATTTTGTTCTCAAACTTGGTAGAAAGTGTACACCAAACTGCGTCGGACCAACTAGGGCTGGACTAACAGGCTGATTGGATCGTTAAGGCTCGGCTCGTTATGGCTAGTGATCGTTAAGGCTCGGATCATTAAGCTCGTTAAGGATAACGAGCTAAATGTAAAGATTGGCTCGGTTCGTTATATGTTCACGAGCGCTCGCGAGCAACTCGTTAAATCTCGTTAAGAAGATGTATTAGAGTATTCAGCTAATTAAGCAAGCTATCAAGCAAGCATCGGGAGTAACATATTTTTTCGTCCATATAGAGAAGATTTTTTGTTCTCCTGATGTGTTATTTGCATATTAATCTTAGATGGGCTACACTATAAGGCCAGCCATGCAGATTTGTAGCCTCATGCGACGATACTAACGAGCTTAACGAGTAGCTCGTGAAACTCGTTAGATTGATTGTTTAACTCGTTAGTGTTAACGAGCTAAAATTGCTGCTCAGCTCGGTTCATTAAGAAAACGAGCCGAGCTCAAATGAGTCGAGCTACCGAGCGCTTATTAAGCTTACCGAACTTCGAGCTTTATGTCCAGCCCTAGGACCAACCATCTTGAAAAAATCGGACAATGAACAGGGTCTACCACCATCCATTTGTGCGAGTGGCCGGCAAGGCCTCGATTATAGAACGCTAATCGATGCTTAACTTGCCTTGGAAAGGGTAAAACAACCAATGGAAAATACAAACATATGTCAGTTGTTCGAACATGGATCAGATCCTGATCATCACCATGGACGGCCACTGTTTATTTCTGCAGTATAGCTTCATTCTAGCTTACCAGGGAGACGATGCCAAGTGTTCAAAAAAAAAGGGTGCGCTCTATGTGTCGAACCCTGATTCCATTTGTGCATTATCACACTAACATAAAATATATGTTTCCATGTGGGCAGGTGCAGCTTGTGATGGCCTCCACCATCAGGTGTATCAGTTGACAGCACAACGGCAACAGCAAAATTTATAATCACAGTATGTAATTGGGCGAGCAAACTGCGCGATGAATGATATAAGGCGGTTTACAGAAGGGAAAGTATAGTAGTCCCCCGGGGATCTTTCCCTCCGATCCCCCGGGTCGCCAGCCTGACACCTGTCCACTAAAAAAGGGCTAATCCCGCTTTTGCTACGAAAACTCCCGCTTTTGCTACAAAACGTCCCGCTTTTGCTGCATTGTAGCAAAAAACAGTTCGTACACAGAACATAAAAGAAAAAATGTGGCCTCGCCGGAGACCTCACCTGAGACCTCGACGGAGACGTGGTAGCAAAAATTTTATGCTATTGTAGCAACAAAAAAATTCTACTGTAGCAAAATCAACTTTGCCGGAGACATCGCCGGAGGCCTCACCGGAGACCTCGCCGGAGATATAGTAGCAAATTTTTTGATCTATTGTAGCAAAACCAGATAACAATAATAGCAAAAAATATATTATATTGCAGCATCGTAAAAAACAAAAAATTCCGGCGAGGTTCTCCGATGAGACTTATGATGCAAAAATTCCGGACCGAAAAGTTTTTGCTACATGTAGCAAAAAATGAGACTTTTTTTGTTACCGTAGCAAAAACGGGCTCTAGGGGACTATTTTCCGGACCGAAAAGATTTTGCTACAATAGCACATTTTTTTTGCTACGGGATCTCCGGCGAGGTCTCCGGTGAGGTCCGGCGAGTCCGGTGAGGTCTCCGGCGAAATCGGTCTTTTGTTTTCTGTTTTATGTGCGAACCTTTTTTGCTACATTGGAGTAAAAGCGGGTGATTATTTGCTTCAGTGTAGCAAAAGCGGGATTTGGTGGGATTTTGGGTAAGAGAGGAGGACACGTGTTGGCAGGGGGATCCGGGTGATCTTTTCCCCAGATCACCCGGGGGACGCCTAGTTCTCTCCTTTACAGAATGCAGAATTAAGATCTTCCGGCAGGCGGCAGGTGATCGACGAGCAAGCGTAAGAGTGAGAAATCACTAGCTGCTGGTTTGAGATCAAGGCACAGTACTATCATTTCTACCAGGGGTGGCATATCCGGTATGGAAGATTCGCCACCACAGTTTTGTGCCGGTTTCTCATTAGCCATCTTTGAGTTAGGGTGTGTTTGTTATTAGCCCGAACTCTGCCGGACCAAAAGTTGGCTGGCCAAAATATTGGTGATGATCCCACAAATTGGCAACACAGATGAACTAGAGTGGGCAATGGAGCAATGGAGCAATGGCTTGCCGCAAAATTGGTAGCTATCCAAACAAAGACTAAAATTGGCCATGACGGCACATTTTGGCGACAATCCAAACATACCCATACCGGTGAGAAGATCTAACCATTTTAGTATTTTGCACTCTAGACCAACAAACCTCCAGAAACTGCCTGGTATTTAATACAGATTCAGGTCTGATAGCAAAGAACTTCTACTCCTAATTGGGCCTGAACCAGATGGTTATTCAAAATTGATATGTTGCAATTTCATTTACCAGTTAACTCGCAAGCTGCTGGGACCAAACTTGCTCTATGTACAAAACAACGATTCAACCGCATCAGTAAACCAAGCCAATGCCGTAATAACACAGAATGCAAAACTTGATAGATAGACACTGTTCTCTGTTTTCATGCAACTGAATTATGCTCCAGATAGTGCACAAAAAACGAACAGATAACTGCTTGGTAGGGTCGAGTTATCTCAATACACATCAATAATAAATAATCAAGTGCTCCAAAAGTACTACTCCATTACAGACCAAATTAGTGATACATTCCTTAGAAACAGATCAATGAAGAATATCTTCCCCGAATCAGAGATCAATGCCAACAAGTAAATGAATTATACATTAATAATACTTCTGACACTCCACCATTTTACATGATAATAGCATATAAGCATGTTTTCGACTTCTTGCAGTCATGTAATACGGCACCAACAGGTACCTACTACTGCATTGACATTATTTTTCTTTCTAACATGTCATCCCTGGAAAGGCTGGAGATTGGATCATGACATGCAAAAAAAATTCAGTTCTAAAGAAGTACAAGTCTAGACAAAAAAAACAAAATATGCATCACTGCCAGTCCAGCACTTATAATATAAATGCAAAATTATTTTAGAATCTAACAGCAAACAGACAAGTACAAAAGATGGTGTTTTCTGAACCTCACCAAAGACGCGGAGAGCAAAAAAGGTCAATGCGCCAAAACTGATTAGTGGCTGTGTCACTTCAAGTGTATTCTAAAGAAACTATGCTTCTTGGCTGTCTTTTGACGCCTCTTCCATTTCTAACTCCTTCACTGCTACAACGAGGCTGCGTGTAAGGCCCTGAAGGCATAATCCACTACCCTCCATTTCCTCCAGGAGCTTCTCAGCTGTTCTCCAGCCCGTAGCCTTGAGACATAATGACTGGATAAGCTTGTTATACTCATCAATATTTGGCAGCAATCCATCTTCCTTCATCTCCTTTAGGCATTCCAAGGCCTTCTCAAACTCCTCCATCTTACAGTAACCACGAATTAGTATGTGATGTGTAACCCTGCTTAGTTTCGGGTGGATCTTCTTAGCTTCACGAAGTAGAGAATGAGCTTCATCAATCATGCCTCCTTTTGTGTAGCCACTCATGATCACACTGTATGTATAGATATCAGGGCGCAGCCCTCGGCTCTCCATCACTCTTACCAAACCCTTTGCATCCTCCATTTCTCCATCTTTACACAATCCAGTGATAACAAAGTTGAACACTGCACTACCAGGAGCTGGGCCAAGATTCACCATCCGCACCAACAGTTTCTTTGCATCCTTCACATTTTTCATCCTACACAAACCATGTATGACCGCAGCGAAGGACTTGCCTGCATGCTTAAGAGACTTCCCTTTGTATTCCTCCAGCAGCTCCAGAGCTGTACTGACTGTCTCATCGTTCCTCGCCAAAGCACCGACAAGGAAATCCAAGGCCAATGTTGGAACCTGAACCTTCTTCCCCTTCGCTGCTAGGTATACCGAATGTGCCTCCGTCACCTTCTTCCCTTTGCAAAAGAAGCCCACAATCTCACCTGTCTTCTTCCCATCAGGGAAGCACCCCGAGGCGACCATCTTCTCACAAACTCCCCACGCAGCAACAAGGAAATCCAAGGCCAATGTTGGAACCTGAACCTTCTTCCCCTTCGCTGCTAGCTAGGTATACCGAAAGTGCCTCCGTCACCTTCTTCCCTTTGCAAAAGAAGCCCACAATCTCACCTGTCTTCTTCCCATCAGGGAAGCACCCCGAGGCGACCATCTTCTCACAAACTCCCCACGCAGCACCAACCATGGACTTCTTTCCGGCTGCTTGAATCGCCAGATAATAGCTGTCGCCATCTGGGGTACAGCCGAACTCGCTGAACTTGTCAAGCACCTCTAGCGCCGCCTTGGACTTCTCGAGCTTCCAGAACACTGCTAGCACTCTATTCAGCAGCTGGGTGCTTACCAATCCTGGCACACAAAAGCCCATTTCCTTGACCAAATCCCACAGCAAGTACGCATCCATCTTGTCGGTCTTGTCGGAGTCGGCAATCTTGGTCGCGAGAATCTCAAGATTGGCGAGGCTCTTGACATCGGGGTTGTTCTTCCCGGTGGACTTGAATAGGAGAAGTAGCTTTTTACCGGAGCAGTTGTTGGCAGAGAGGAGGACGGCGGCTAGGAGCGGCTCGGTGAAGTCAACGACCATGTCGGCGATGGCGGAGGGGATTTGGTTGTCCGGGGTGGACTCCACGACGGCGCGGACGCGGGATATCTCCTCGTCGCTGGCTTCGGAGTCGGCGGCGTCGGTGGAGACGAAGATGTCGTCGGCGTTGTCCGCATCCTTCTCCCAGAGCGCGGCCAGGTTCTCCTCGCCGTCCTCGGTGGGATCAGCAGATGCGGATACGGCGTCGGGCGAGGGGAATGGGTAGGCATCCGCGAAGGCTTCCGAGGAGGTTTCCGGGAGGGCCTCCGGGGAGGAGGAGAGGAAGCGGGAGAGAAGGCGTGGGGGTGGGGCTCGAATGAAGGTTCGTAGTGGATTTGTCTGCGGCGGCGACCTGGTGGCGCACGAGCGGAGGAGGAGGAGAGCACGAGCTCCTGAACGCCTCATCGCCGTCGTCCTCGGTGGCGACGGCGGCGGCGGCGGTGAGGTGTTGTGGTGGTTCTTTTGTGAATGTTTCGCCCTGGGCCTTAATGGGCCGCCGGTAATATTGATGTCCACTGAGCCGCGTAAGTTGAAACTAAAAATTCCCCTAAAAAATGTTGAATCTCAAAATCCCTTAAATTTTGATCTAAAATTTTAGAAATCAGATTTACAGTAAGAGGATGCTACTTTCTTCTTAATAAAATTGTTTTCTCCAGAAATGTAACCTTTTTTTACATGAATAACTGTAATTTCGAGGCTTTACATAGTGTATTGGTGGTGGAAACTTGTGTTTATTCCTTCCTATAAGTAATTGCTTTCCAGATATGAATGTGAATCTATCTACGCTTTTCTGCACAATGCGCTTAGAATTTTGTTTGCAACACAAGATTTTAGCTATGCATGCATAGTTCCAAAAAGAAATTTAGAACGAGTTTGAGCATTTTCGGGCTCTAGTGCCACTTCAACTCATTAGAGTAGGCTTTGCAACATTCTCGGTTAGTAGAAGTAATTTCTTCGCTCTATTAAACTTAGCAGGAAAAATATTTTACATACCGAAGAATAAAGATAGACATATCGTTAAAAAAATGTTACAGATTTGAAGAAACACTCATCATTGATAGCCATAATTGCGCTTTTGATTGGTTCTTGTTGTGTGAATGCAGATTCCTCTCCATCCAGTTACAAAATCAACCGAATATAGCGGCCACGAAAATTACCTTGAACTACTCAAACTTCAGTGCAATGATGGGCCGGCCTAGGCGGGCCGCCTAATGGGTTTCCTAGGTAGGTAAAATGGGCCGGCCTGATAATGCTAATGGTCGGCCTGCTAATCTTAAATTGGTTGACCCGCTAAACAAAAATTGGGATGGCACTGTCAACCCTAATGGGCCGGCCTGCTAGGACTAAATAGGTCGGCCTACTAATCCTAATGGGTTAACCTGTTAATCCTAATGAGTTAGCCTGCTAACTTACCGATGGCAATGGGTACCCATTTCCCGCATACTCAGTGGGTATTTACCCATTAGGGTAAGGGTTTGGTGAAAAAACTTTACTCATGGGTAAGCAAATGGTTAAAATTATGTACCCAGTGGGTATTGCGGGTGCGGGTATGGTAAAGGAGTACCCATACCCGCATACCCCCATACCCATCTATTTTTGTTTTTTTACATGTAGGTTCGTGGTACATAGGGTTATATCCTCCCAATCTCCACTAATTTTAGATTGATACGGCAATCTCCCTCCCGGCCCCTCGTCACCCCCTGCCCTTCCCCCCAACCAGGCAGCCACCGGCCTCCGCCAGTTCGCCATCCTGCCCTCTTGGTACACACTCCCCTAGAAACGATAGCCGGCTCGGCCACAACCGCGGCCGCTTGCCATGGACCACTAGCGGAGGCGAGCTCCGCGTGGATGAATTGGTTTGTTTTGTTGTTCATTTTCATATACATTGTGTTATTTTATTGTTTCTTTTCATACATATATGTGTCGTTGCCGAATCATCAGTGGATTAATGAGCATACATGTCGATAATTTTCTTATATATTGTGGATGAATGACTTGTTTGGTGGGTTTACCCGCGGGTTTTAAATACCTACGCGGATGCGGGTATGGTACAAAATTTGTACCCAGACGCGGGTGTGGGCGTGGTTAAGATATGAGGACGCGGGTGCGGGTTTGGTTAAGCTCTACCCACATCCAATGGGTGCGGGTGCCATCGGTACTGCTAACCCTAATGGGTCATCCTGCTAGCGGTAATGGGCCCGCCATCTAATGCTAATGGGTCGGTCAGCTAACGCTAAATAGCCCATCCTGCTAAGTGTTGGCACGTGATGATGACGCAGAGAATATTTAGTGCTACCACCTATTTGGGGTGCTCCCTATGCTACCATTGAAAAACATAATTTTAAATATTTCAAAAAAATGATGAAAAATTAAGAGTGTTCACAAGATACGTATCTACAAGCTCTAAAATTTACAGGTCCAAATTCGAAAGGAGTATTGAGAAAAAAAAGACTAATGCAACATAAATAGTGTCATTTTTTCTGCTTTTGTCTTTTGTGACACTAGTTACACTATTCATACCAGATTTGTCTTTTTTGTTTCTCAATACTACTATCAAATTTGTGCCTAAAATTTTGGAGATTGTAGACATATATGTTGTGAACACTCACACTTTTTCGTAGAATTTTTGAAACAATTAAATTATTATATTCACTGGTAGTATGAAGCACCCATATAGGTGGTAGCACTAGATATTCTCTCATGATGACGCATATAATTTTTAAAGCCACATCTAAACATATTCCGCAATTACGTACACAAAAGCTACGCCTAAACATATTCCGACATGCCTTTCGTTTGAACCTACTCAGTTTGACTCAACTTGAAACTAGCTAGTACTCCCAGTTAAATGATCCCACCCCGCGTCCCAGTCCCAGGCCTATAAATCCCCCCACTCCCACCCAAGGATCTCACGCATCCCATATTTTTACACCAGCTTTATTAATAGCAATCAAGACCACACCCTTGAGAGTTGAAATGGACATGCCGCACCCGCCGCCCATGATTCTATCGCAGACGCGCTAAGAGTGTCTACTGATGTTTTGCATCTTCCTCGTGGGAGCCATCTTCCTCGCCGCCCTCGCCATACTCGCCATCTATGTCGTGTACCCCCCAAATCACCTCGTCTTGCGATATCCAAGGACACCCTTGACACCGGCTTTGTCATCTTGCGTTACACAAATGGTTTTAATTCTTGAAACTTGGCACAAGATGTGTGCACCCACCAACATGGCTCATCCAAAGATTGTGCATGCTTCCATCCAACGACCAACTACTAGCAAAATATTACAATAGGGCCGATTCCTAGCAGCCCTCTTTTAGTTATATGAATTATTTTGAGTGTTACTATAGCGTTTGCCAATGACAAAAAAAAAGGGCCCCAATTCAAGTCTGGCTCATAGTACACGAAAAATACATTTGGGGCAGGGAGGGCCATTGCCCCCCACCCCCATCCGAAATTAAAATGGTGCAATTTAGGTTATACTCCCTCCATCCGCAAAAGACTAGAGATATAGAGATTTGCACATAGACCAAGAGGAAGTGATACTTTGCTCCATAGCGTAATTAATTCCGGAAAGTAGCAGACTAAAAGCCACGTCGAAACATACTCGGCCAATACTTACACGAAAGCCACGTCTAAACATATTGGACATGACGACTTCCATTTGAACATACTGAATCTGACTCAACTTGAAATTAGCTAGTACTTTCAATTAATTGTTCCCACCCCACGTCCCACTCCCAGGCCTATTAATCATCCCACTCCCACCCAAGGATCTCACACATCCATATTCTTCACACCAGCCTTATTAACAGCAATCAAGACCACACCCTTGAGAGTTGAGATGGACATACCGCACCCGATGTTGCTTGGCGTGCAGTACACGTTCGTTGGGATACCCCAAGAGGAAGGTATGATGCAGTTTAGCAGCAAGTTTCCCTCAGTATGAAACCAAGGTTTAATCGAACCAGTAGGAGCAGCAGCGTTTCTGAAGGTTGTCAACGCGAAATATGATGCGGCGCAACACCAGGGAATCCGACGCTGACGGGGAACCTGCACACAACACAATTAAACTACTTTTCCCCAACGAAACAGTGAGGTTGTCAATCTCACCGGCTTGCTGAAAACAAAGGATTAAACGTATGGTGTGGAAAACAGTAGTAAATTGCAGAGAATTAAAGAGAACAATGTTTGCAGTTTGTGGTTGTTTAATCAATGTAAAGGAATGGACCGGGGTCCACAGTTCACTAGAGGTGTCTCTCCATAAAAGATAACTAACATGCTGGGTGAACAAATTACAGCTGGGCAATTGACAAATATTGAGCGCATGACAATGCATATATATGACATGATGACTACAATGATATTTAATTGGACATTACGACAAAATATATAGACCGTTATCCAACAGCATCTATGACTAATAATCCACCGCCGGGTTGTCATCCGAGTTCCCCGTTGGTATTAAGTTGCAAGCAACGGATAATTGCATTAAGTAAAGTGCGTAATGTAAACAAATACATATGACCGTGGACATAGCATTGTTAGGTTTCCCCTAGTGGCAATAGCACATCCGCAATCTTAGAAGTTGCTGTCACTCTCCCAGATTACCGGAGGCATGAACCCACTATCTAGCATAAATAATTTGTCTTAGAGTTACAAGCATCTACTTGGCCAAAGCATCTACTAGTAACGGAAAGCATGCAAGATCATAAATAACATAGGACATAGATTGATAATCAACTTGACATAATATTCAATATTCATCGGATCCCAGCAAACACAACCTGTAGCATTACAATAAGATGATCTTGATCATGTAGGGCAGCTCACAAGATCTAAACATGATGGCATAAAGTGGAGAGACAACCATCTAGCTACTGCTATGGACCCGTAGTCCAAGGATGAACTACTCACGCATCACTCCGGAGGCAGGCATGGTGATGTAGAGCCCTCCGGTGATGATTCCCCTCTCCGGCAGAGTGTCAGGAAGAGGTTCTGGACCCTCCCGAGCTAGGGTTGACGGTGGCGGCGTCTCTGGAACTTTTCGTGGATAATGGTTCAGGTATTTAGGGTTTTCGCATCGGGGAATAAGTAGGCGAAAGGGGGGCGGCTGACGACCCCGTGGGGCCCACACCTAGGGCGCGCAGAGGGGGGCCCGCGCCCTGCCCGCGTGTGGGGCCCACGTGGCTCCTCTCGTTGCTCCTTTGGTCCTTCAGGTGTGTTCTGATAAAATAGGTCCCTCCGTGAAGTTTCGTCCAATTCCGAGAATATTTCCAGACTAGCTTTTCTGGAATACAAAAACAGCAGAAAACAGGAACTGGCACTTCGGCATCTTGTTAATAGGTTAGTCCCAAAAAATGTATAAAAGTGATATAAAGTAGATGCAAAACATGTAGCAATTGGTATAAAACAAGCATGGAACATCAAAAATTATAGATACGTTTGAGACGTATCAGCATCCCCAAGCTTAGTTCCTGCTCGTCCTCGAGTAGGTAAACGATAAAACAAAATAATTTTTGAGGTGACATGCTACTATCATAATCTTGATCAAATAATATTGCAAGGCACATGTAAATGAATGAAGTGATCCAAGTCAATGGTCTATAATTTGCTACCAAATAGATAATGAGTAAACAATGAATCACACAAGCTAAACGTTTTCATGAATAGTACTTTCGAGACAAGCATCAAACAGTTTTGCATAAGTGTTAACTCATAAAGCAATAGTTCTAATAAAAGGTATTTAATCAACACAAAGGAAGAATTAAGTTTCAGCATTTGCTTCAACTTTCAACATATTTATCTCATGGATATTGTCAACACAAAGTATAACAAGTCCAATACGTTGCATATAACGCATGTTGTAACAAAGTTGACACTAGTGTTTGCTTGTGGAAGACAGAAAGAATAGGAAAACTGACTCAACATAAAAGTAAAAGAAAGGCCCTTCGCAGAGGGAAGCAGGGATTAAATCATGTGCTAGAGCTTTTAGGTTTTTGAAAGCATATAGAGATTGCATAAAATATTTGATACTCCTCCCAACCTTGCTAACACAAGCCATGGCTAACCGAATCCTCGGGTGCCTTCCATCAATCACATACCATGGAGGAGTATCTATTTTTGAGAGGTGTTTGTTAATTGTCAACGAATGGTAGCGGGTGAGAACAGTATTCTACCTGTCAAACGGACTTTTAAGAGCGGCTCCCATGAAGGACGTTATTTCTACCAGCAAGGCAGATCATCCCTCTTTCTCTTTGGTTTACACACGCAGGTAGGGCAAAAGTGTGAAGAGAATTAATGGTTAAAGTTGTAATTAATTGGGACTGGGCACCCCGTTGCCAGCTCTTTTTGCAAAATTATTGGATAAGCGGATGTATATGCCACTAGTCCAGGTGTAAAAGTCCATTGACAAATAGAATAAAGAATAACCACACTAATTCCTCATGAGCTAGTAAACATTGACACAAAAAGGGAATAATAACATTTTGAATAATTTAAAGGTAGCACATGAAAAATTTACTTGGAGTGGCAAGGAAATACCACATATAGGTAGTTATGGTGGACACAAATGGCATGGATTTTGGCTCAAGGATTTGGATGCACGAGAAGCATTCCCTCTCAGTACAGAGTTTAGGCTAGCAAGGTTATGTAAGCAAACAAGAATATCAACCCGTACACCAAGTTTTATATGACAAACATATTGCAAACGTTATAAGACTTCATACCGTCTTCCTTGTTAACCAAACCCTTTATTAGAAAATATCTAGACCTTAGAGATACCACCGATGCAAACCAAATTTTCAACAAGCTTTACGGTAGTTCTTCACTAATAGGCTTAACTCATGATGCAAAATTTAATCATGATCTACTTGTTAACTCAAAACAATTGACAAGCATCAAGTTATCCAAATTAGTGATCTACAAGATTAAGCAAGTTTTTCCTTATACCAATTACCACATGCAACATTTTCTGAACCAACCAAACACCAATCAATTTATTTAAACAACTCTCCAAACAAATATAAGTGAAGCAAGAGAGTACTTTCTACAAAAGAAAGCTAATAGCTCTGACAAGAGATACATGAAAACAAGAGCTAAAAGCTGAACAGCGCTAGATATGAATACTCAACAAATATAAGTGAAGAATAGGAGTATTCTCATGAAAAAGCGGAGCGTGTCTCTCTCCCAATCAAGAATGCTAGGGTCCAGTCAAGCTTTATTGAAAATAAAAGTGCAATACTGAAAATAAAAGCACACAGACGCTCCAAGAAAAGCACATATGATGTGAAAGAATTAAAATATAGTTTCACTAGAGATGACCTGATAATTTTGACGATGAAGAAGGGGATGCCTTGGGCATCCCCAAGCTTAGACGCTTGAGTCTTCTTGAAATATGCTGGGGAGATCCATGGGAGCCTCCCCAAGCTTAAGCTCTTCACTCTTCTTGATCCTATTATATCATCCTTCTCTCTTGACCCTTGAAAACTTCCGTCACACCAAACTCAAAGTAGATCTCATTAGAGGGTTAGTGCATAATCAAAAATTCACATGTTCTATAAAGACGCAATATGATTGTTACTTTAAACATTAGCTACAGCCACTGATGTTATGTGAAGCTCTTCCACCCAAAAAAGAATTTCACTCAACACTAGTAAAAGAGAGAATGCAAAATAAAAAGGCATAATCTGTCTAAAACAGAACAGTCCGCAAAGACGAATTTTTTCGAGGCACTTACGACGCTCAGATCGAAAACTTGAACTAATGAAAGATTCAGACATTCATAAAGATTACGCACAAAAATTTCAGATTTAATTAACAATCTGGTGATTTTAGGAATTTCGTACAGTGAACAGCAAAAATCTGTTTCTGCGCAGCAATCAAAATTAAGCATCATCTTAACATTAGAGGCTACTCTTGGCACAACAATGCGAGAAAATAAAGATACAAAGGAGTTGCTACAGAAGTAAACAAACTCCTTGACTCAATAAAAGAAAAATTGCAGAAATAAAAATAATGGGTTGCCTCCCATAAGCGCTTTTCTTTAACGCCTTTTAGCTAGGCACAAAGCATGCATCAAGTATTACCAAGTGAAGAAGCATCAACATTGTAATTTGTTCGAACAATAGAATCATAAGGTGGCTTAATCTTCTTCCTAGGAAAGTGTTCCATACCTTTCTTGAGAGGAAATTGATATTTTATATTCCCTTCTTTCATATCAATAATAGCACCTACAGTTCTAAGAAAAGGTCTTCCCAACACAATAGGGCATGATGGATTGCATTCAATATCCAAGACAATAAAATCAACGGGGACATAATTGTTGTTAACCATGATAAGAACATCATCAATTCTTCCCAAAGGTTTTTTAATAGTAGAATCAGCAAGGTGAACATCCAAGTAACAATTTTCCAAAGGTGCTAAATCAAGCATATCATAAATCTTTTAGGCATAACAGAAATACTAGCACCAAGGTCACACAAAGCATTGCAATCAAAGTCATTCAATTTCATTTTAATGATGGGCTCCCAACCATCTTCTAACTTCCTAGGGATAGAACTTCATGTTTAATTTTTCCTCTAACTTGTATGAGAGCATTAGTAATATGTTTAGTAAAAGCCATGTTTATCACTAGCATTAGGACTTCTAGCTAGCTTTTGCAAGAACTTAATTACTTCAGAAATATTGCAACCATCAAAATCAAAGTCATTATCATCAAAAGTAATGGAGTATTATCTTCCTTATTGCTAGAAATTTCAGCATCTTTATCAAGGACAGTTTCAGAGTTATCAGGCAATTTAGGACATTTTGCAATAGAAGTGGAAACATTACCAACACCAATTATCTTGCCATTAATGGTAGGAGGTTTGCTAACACTTGAGTTTGAAGCATTTTCAGAAGTAGTAATAGTATAAACTCTAGCAATATTATTCTTTCTAGCAATTTCATCCTCTCTTTCCCATCTAGCATGCAATTCAGCTAACATCCTCACATTGTTATCAATTTTAACTTGTATAGCATTGAGAGTTTTGCTCTCTTTAACATCATGAGGCATGTTCTTTAGTTTCAACAAGTCAACATCAAGAGCAAGACTATCAACTTTAGAGGAAGAACATCAATTTTCCCAAATTTCTCCTCAACAGTTTTATTGAAAGCAGTTTGTGTACTAATAAAATCCTTAAGCATAACTTCAAGATCAGAGGGTACACTCTTATTATTGTTGTTACTATAGGAATTTCCATAACCATTGCCACTATTAGAAGGATAGGGCCTATAATTGCTATTACCAAAATTATTCCTATAAGCATTGTTGTTGAAGTTATTATTTTTAATGAAGTTCACATCAACATGCTCTTCTTGAGCAACCAAAGAAGCTAAAGGAACATTATTTGGATCAACATGTGTTTGACCATTTGCAAGCATAGACATAATAGTATCAATTTTGGCACTCAAGGAAGAGGTTTCCTCAACAGAATTTACCTTCTTACCTGTTGGAGCTCTCTCGGTGTGCCACTCAGAATAATTAATCATCATATCATCTAGAAGCTTTGTTGCAGCACCCAAAGTGATGGACATAAAGGTACCTCCAGCGGCCGAATCCAATAAATTCCTTGAAGAAAAATTTAATCCTGCATAGAAGGTTTGGATGATCATCCAAGTAGTCAGTCCATGAGTGGGACAATTTTTAACCAATGATTTCATTCTCTCCCATGCTTGAGCAACATGTTCATTATCAAATTGCTTAAAATTCATTATGCTACTTCTCAAAGAAATAATCTTAGCAGGAGGATAATATTTTCCAATAAAAGCATCTTTGCATTTAGTCCATGAATCAATACTATTTCTAGGCAAAGATAGCAACCATTCTTTAGCACGTCCTCTCAAGGAGAAAGGAAAAAGTTTCAGTTTAATAATATCACCATCTACTTCCTTGAGCTTTTGCATTTCACAAAGTTCAACAAAGTTATTAAGGTGAACAGCAGCATCATCAGTACTAACACCAGAAAATTGCTCTTTCATAACAAGATTTAAAAGTGCAGGTTTAATTTCATAAAATTCTGCTGAAGCAGCAGGTGGAGCAATAGGTGTGCATATGAAATCATTGTTGTTCGTGCTAGTGAAATCACACAACTTAGTGTTCTCAGGAGTACTCATTTTAGCAGAATTAAAAACAGGACAGAAAATAACTTGAAAGTAAACTAGATGCAAGTAACTAATTTTTTTGTGTTTTTGATAATTGAAAGCAAACAAGATAAAATAAAATAAACTAAGCAAGACAAAAACAAAGTAAAGAGATTGGAAGCGTGAAACTCCCCTTGCAGAAGACTGCTGTCTCCCCGGCAACGGCGCCAGAAAAATTGCTTGATGGCGTGCAACACGTTCGTTGGGAGACCCCAAGAGGAAGGTATGATGCAGTTCAGCAGCAAGTTTTCCCTCAGAAAGAAACCAAGGTTATCGAACCAGTAGGAGCAGCAACTCTTCAGAAGGTTGTCAACGGCGAAATATGATGTGGCGCAACACAGGGATCGACGTGACGTGGAATCTGCACACAACACAATCAAACTACTTTGCCCCAACGAAACAGTGAGGTTGTCAATCTCACCGGCTTGCTGAAAACAAAGGATTAAACGTATGGTGTGGAAAATGAGTATTAAATTGCAGAGAATGAAAAAGGAACAGTTTGCAGTTTGTGGTTGTTTAATCAGTGTAAAAGAATGGACCGGGGTCCACAGTTCACTAGTGGTGTCTCTCCATAAAAGATAACTAACATGTTGGGTGAACAAATTACAGCTGGGCAATTGACAAATAGTGAGCGCATGACAATGCATATATATGACATGATGACTACTATGATATTTAATTGGGCATTACGACAAATACATAGACCGTTATCCAACAGCATCTATGACTAATAATCCACCGCCGGGTTGTCATCCGAGTCCCCGTTGGTATTAAGTTGCAAGCAACGGATAATTGCATTAAGTAAAGTGCGTAATGTAAACAAACACATATGCCGTGGACATAGCATCGTTAGGTTATCCCTAGTGGCAACAGCACATCCACAACCTTAGAACTTTCTGTCACTCTCCCAGATTACGGAGGCATGAACCCACTATCTAGCATAAATACTCTCTCTTGGAGTTACAAGCATCTACTTGGCCAAAGCATCTACGAGTAACGGAAAGCATGCAAGATCTTAAATAACATAGATAGATTGATAATCAACTTGACATAATATTCAATATTCATCGGATCCCAGCAAACACAACATGTAGCATTACAATAATATGATCTTGATCATGTAGGGCAGCTCACAAGATCTAAACATGATGGCACAAAGTGGAGAGACAACCATCTAGCTACTGCTATGGACCCGTAGTCCAAGGATGAACTACTCACGCATCACTCCGGAGGCAGGCATGGCGATGTAGAGCCTCCGGTGACGATTCCCCTCTCCGGCAGGGTGCCGGGAAGAGGTTCTGACCCTCCCGAGCTAGGGTTGACGCGGCGGCGTCTCTGGAACTTTTCGTGGATAATGGCTCAGGTATTTAGGGTTTTCACGTCGGGGGGAATAAGTAGGCGAAAGGGCGGCGCTGACGACCCCCGTGGGGCCCACACGTGACTAGGGCACGCCAGAGGGGGGCCCGCGCCCTGCCCGTGTGGGCCCACGTGGCTCCTCTTCGTTGCTCCTTTGGTCCTTCAGGTGTGTTCTGATAAAATAGGTCCCTCCGTGAAGTTTCGTCCAATTCCGAGAATATTTCCAGACTAGTTTTTCT
The DNA here is from genome assembly GCA_947311845.1 of Poa pratensis. Lineage (NCBI taxonomy): Eukaryota > Viridiplantae > Streptophyta > Magnoliopsida > Poales > Poaceae > Poa > Poa pratensis. The sequence continues at coordinate 8,792,069 of CAMZMU010000071.1, forward strand.
GGAATACAAAAACAGCAGAAAACAGGAACTGGCACTTCAGCATCTTGTTAATAGGTTAGTCCCAAAAAATGTATAAAAGTGACATAAAGTAGATGCAAAACATGTAGCAATTGGTATAATATCAGCATGGAACATCAAAAATTATAGATACGTTTGAGACGTATCACCCGCCGCCATAATTCTGTCGCAGACGCGCTACAAGTTCCTACCGATGTTTTGCATCTTCTCGTGTGAGCCATCTTCCTCGCCGCCCTATGTCATGTACAACCCCAAATCGCCTCGCCTTGCGACATCCAAGGCCACCCTGGAGACGATATTTGTCATCTTGCTTTACATAAACAATTTCAATTATTGAAACTTGGCACGAGATGTGTGCACCAACCAACATGGCTCATCCAACGATTGTGCATGCTTACATCCAATGACCAACTACTAACAAATATTACTATAAGGATCGAGCGCCGATTCCAAGCGGTCCCCTTTAAATTATATGAATTATCTAGAGTGTTACTATAGCGATTCCCAATGACAAAAATAGGGCCCCGACCCAAGTCTGGCTCATAGTACACGAAAAAGACATTTGAGGCAAGGAGGGCCAATGCCCCCCCCCCCACCCCAAATTAAAATGGTGCAATTTAGGTTATATTCCCTCTGCCTGCAAAAGACTAGACATATAGAGATTTGCACATAGACCAAGAGAAAAGTGATACCTTGCTCCATAACGTAATTAATTCCGGAAAGTAGCAGACTAAAAGCCACGTCTAAAATTATTCGGACAATACGTACACGAAAGCCACGTCTGAACATATTCGGACATGCGTTAGTTTGAACCTACTCAATCTGACTCGACTTGAAACTAGTTAGTACCCCCAATTAAATGATCCCACCCCATGTCCCACTCCTAGACCTATAAATCCCCCACTCCCATCCAAGGATCAAGACCACGCCCTTGAGAGTTGAGATGGACATGCCGCAACCGCCACCCATGATTCTGTCGCACACGTGCTACAAGTGCCTACTGATGGTTTGCATCTTCCTCGCCGCCCTTGCCATCTATGTCATTTACCACCCCAAGTCTCCTCGTCTTGCGATATCCAAGGCCACCCTGGACGCCGGCTTTATCATCTTGCATTACATAAATGGTTTTAACTATTGAAACTTGGCACGAGATGTGTGCACCAACCAACATGGCTCATCCAACGATCGTTCATGCTTTCATCCAACGACCAACTACTAACAAATATTGCGATAGGAATCGGGCGTCGATTCCTATAGCGGTCCCCTTTTAATTATATGAATTATCTGGAGTGTTACTATAGCGTTTGCCAATGAAAAAAATAGAGCCCCAACCCAAGTATGGCTCATAGTACACGAAAAAGACATTTGGGGCAGGGAGGGCCACCGCCCCCCCCCCCCCAACCCCTCCCCAAATTAAAATGGTGTAATTTAGGTTATACTCACTCCGTCCGTAAAAGACTGGACATATAGATATTTGCACATAGACCAAGAGGAAGTGATACTTTGCTCCATAGCGTAATTAATTCCGGAAAGTAGCAGATTAAATGAAGGTTGCTGCATGCAGTAATTAAGGAAGGCCAATAGTTGGAGCACAAGATGACAAGATGCTGCATGAGTTAATTAATAACAATTAGATTAAAGTCTAAGTGTATTGGGAGTGTTAATGGCCACTCTTTTTTGGAAAAAAATTGAGTGCTAGATGTGCAGTCTTTTGCGGGCGGAGGGAGTATTTGTTTGGATGGCGGCAAAACACACATAATGTTTTGTCTTGATACTATTGCTTGCCAGTTTTTTTGGCATGTCGATACCTTTTGTAAAATGTAGCTCACATATCTAGATAATGTTTTTTGTTTTGTTTTGAGAAAACACAAATGACTTATGCGTTTCATTTCATTTAAAAGATATATTTTTGGTTCCAACGTCCTAAGATGCAAAAAGCATTCTGTGTGGTTTACAATCAGTGCTAATCCCAGATGGATGGCAAGATGACTCGAAGTCCACGAGCTCCTACTCTAGCCCAGAGGCTAGCTTCCGCTTTGATCTTGTCCACGAGGGCTTGGACTGAGGGTCGGGCACCTTCGAAGATGCCATCATTACGGTGTTACCATAATATGCAGGGCGTAAGGAGGGAGCTGCTCTGCCGTGTTCTGTTTTGCGCTAAGCAACCAGACCATGAGGGAGCTTTCCTGGTTTGGTTCTAGGATTTTCATCTGAAGCCATGCCAGGACCTCATGCCAAGTTTGCCGGGCGAATGGGCATTCCAGCAAGAGGTGTTGCATGGTCTCAGGTGTTGGTCACATAGCGGGCAGTGGAGGTGGTGTTGCAAGCCACGTGGAGCAAACCTGTCGGCGGTCCGATAGCAGTCCAGGTTGGCTAACCAGTGGAAGAATTTGACGCGCGACGACACCCAGTTTTTCCATATGAGCTTCTAGGAGTAGCATGCCGTAGAGCCATGAAAGATCACGAGGTAGCAAGATTGGGCAGAGTAAGTTCCACGAGCTGTCCACTTCCAGAGCAGTTGATCCGGGGTCGTTGAGAGGGTTGTGTGCTCAATCAGGTGCCAGATTTGCTGGTACTAGCTGTCCTATCTCATCGATGACGAGGACTCCATGTATGTCTTGCGCCCAACTGTTTCCCTGTAATCCCTTTATCTGCGGTGTCTTTTGGGATACATCTTTACTATTAAATGAGAGTTGGTCGTGTAACCTCCCTCGTGGTCCGCTTCCGCTAAATCGTGACCGTCCATGTCCAATCTTTCAATCCTGTGCCTCCCGTTGAAACAATTTACGGCTTAGTGCCACCGCAGAGAGGCCCTCGCCCTTTCCCCCGGCCCTTTTTTCCACCCTCATTTTCGTTTCTACTCCCGTGGAGAAAGGTTCGCGGCGCTAGGGTTGTTCGTCGCTCCTCCTGCTCCTGGCCATCCGCCGCCGCCACCACCACCGCATAGCCAGATCCAGATCGCCACGACGACTTGTCCACCGCACCAGCCCCGCCCACCCATCCTCGGTCTCTCCACCGCCTACGCAAGCTCCTCGGCAAAGATGTTGTCGCCGTCCTCATCCTCTGGTGCTGGCTCGAGTAGGTTCAGCGGGACGGCGCGGGAGAGGATTGACCCGGGGAGAGGCCGCCATCGCCATCGTCGACGCGACGCCCACCCCCTCCCCGACAGTTCACCTCATCACGGACGAACGACCTCGAGCAATCTGAACCCCTCCCCAATCTGGCCTGGTAGACCGCGGATCCTACCTACACTCAATGTTTGAATTTATTAGCAACATGTTATTTATTCTTTCCACGGACGCCTTGGGTTTTCTTGTTGGCGTTCTTGATGGCCTGAATTTGGATTAGTTTTTCGTGCTAATTCCTCTGAACGGGCCGGACTACTAACATGTAGTTTTCATATAAACACTTTGTCATCTAATTTGGATCAGTTTTTCGGGCTCATTCCCCATCTTGTGTAGATGATGTCCTGTACGGTGTAATGCATGTTTTATTCAATCACCCCTACTATAATATATGACAATCTTTCACTGTCCCCGTCGTTTCCATTGAGGATTCAAGAAAATTGTATCTGTGGATTTTTGTGGATAGCATACCATAAGTATTTGTTGTTTGAAAGGTCCAGCAACTGCTAGCTTCTCACATTTTCATTCGTAGGTACAATATTTACAGGTTTGCCGGAAGGCAAATGAAGAAACAGAGAAAAACAACAACTCTAAGACATGGAGAAAATTATTGGCTGCTCTCACGGAGGTTCCAGACACACCATATTGTGGTGGACGAAGATGGAAGAACGGCTGATATAAAGCTGTTACAAGTTATATTTCTTCAAATCTCTTGTTTTACACATGCGTTTTGTTGACATTACCAACTAATATAATAGCGCTTCTCTCATACAAAATTATTCACGGCACTCTTTATGTTTTCAGGGATCTTTTTTCTTTGGAAGTGATCGCAAAGATGCAAATTGTGGCTCGCTTCTAGGCTGCCAAGAATACTGGAGAAGTAGAAGACAACCTTTGGGATATACTATGGGATGAGAATCACAATGTTCTTGTTTGATCTACTTCAGTAATTTCTTTCAGCACCAATAACCGAATAAAAATATTTGGACTTATAAAACCCTGGAAATGTTTTCAGAGCATCACTACGTACATCGACAGGGTGAAGAATGAGAATGACATCTTGGAGATTGACCTCGCGTAAGTTTTCTATATTCAGCTCCAATTTTCTTTTCTTTCCATTTTACCTTCATCACTTCAATGTTCGTATGATGCAGTTGTTGTGGTTGATGATTCCCTGCAGACCAATGAGCTGATCGCCATCGAGGAGGCGTTCCAGAACGTCCAGACAAATCTGAGAGACAAGATGATAATTTTGGGTTTTGAACTTAAGAGCTTCCATAGTTGCAACTTGCAAGTGTAGTGTTACATCTTTAATTTCTGTGTGGAATACTGTTGTGTTTAATGTAAGTATGCTCTCCTTGTTGCAGATGACCGCTGGAAGATGAATGCATGGGCCCTAGATTTTTCATTGCTTTTTTATTCTGTACACCATGGAGTTTGTTGAACAATAAATTGTTTTGCAAAATCCTGATTATGCTCATACTTTGTGATTTATTGCAGGAGAAGATGCTGAAGGAAGGAGCGCAAGCTGCTGGTTCTGAGGATGGTAATTCTTGAGTATTATCTTGTTTTCTTCATTCTACAATGGATCTTCCTGCAGAATTGTAAACACTACAGACACACCTTTGCGAACTAGATCTTTGTTTTAGTATAGTGTTGCTAATGCAATTAGATCATTTATCAGTACGTAAGGTGGCTTCAGTATTAGAAGATTCACCTTCTTGAAAATTGGCACTTCTCCAAATCCAAAATAGGTGGCTGATCAGGGTCATCTACTGAGCAACCCAATTACTCAATACGATTTAGTTCATATTTCCCAAAACCATGATTGTCATCTATATATGATACCTCCCTATTGAATCACCTCTACCCATTCAAAATGAATAATTGAATGATAGCCACACTTCCTGCTTTGTTGAAAATAAACCCGAAAAAGAGGACAATTTACTTAGTGGTCCTCCTGCTTCCAGCACCGGAATGGAGTCGAGCTGAGTTGCAACATGAGGGAGATGGAGCTCGGGTACCAGCACACTAGGGATTTTGGTGCTCATATTTCATTCACCTTCTGGTGCTGCCCAGCCACTCCAACTTGCAGGAAGACAACTTGGCCACTGAATCCTTCCAAGGCCTGTATGAACGAAAGCTTCTTTACCTGCACAGGCTGCCCGTTCGTTGCTAGCTTGCATTTTCTTTTGTAACCTTAGATTTATCTTCATTTTCATGTCTGGCTTGATGAACTTACGGAGTACCAGTTGTTTCCCAGCACATTCCTTTAACTAGGAGAGTTTCTGACATTATGTAAATATTATGTATATGATTCTATTATGTTTTGGATTAAATCTCCTATTGATATTCAACTTTATATGATGGATCTTGTATGGATCAAACAAAGACTTGAAGTTTTGCAATGTGTGTGATTCTTTTTGAGATTTAAATGTGGGCGTGAGTTACCTTGAGGAGTTTTAGATGATGTGATCAAGATGAATTATGTATGAATCATGTATCATAACTCAAAATTATTTATGAAACATGTATGAATGACAAAAAAAACGGTTTTTAATGTGACAACCCCCCCCCCCCCCCCCCCCGCACACACGCACACAAAAAAAAACTCTACGCGTATGCCTCGACATTCTACGTGTTCTCAATTTCGTTTAACGAAAACAATTTTTTTTTGTCATGTGTAAAAACCAAAAACTGGTGCGAAAAATAACTTTCACGAGACATTTGTTTTGTCTTTTTATATAAGGCACAAAAACTATCGGTTTCCCACAAATCTTGGCGTGCACATATATAATGTCAGGACATACATGCCTAATTTTTCCGTGAAACGTTTTTACATTTCAAAATGTTTTCCCCGTGGCAGGAGCATGCGCCCCATGTGTCAAAGTAAATTTTCACCGAGTCCATGATAATATTTAACACTGACTATAACAGGCAAAAGAAAAAGAAGACACTTCTGATTGATGTGCATGGAAAGAAGTAGGATGGGAGAAGACATTGCTCCATGATGTGCATGAGGATGTTAAAAGTATATGTTATTGTTAGAGAGGAGTGTTGCTAAACCATTAAAATATACTTGCATCCGTTGCAACGCACGGGCAATTAGCTAGTTGTATAAGAGTGGTGCTATCTCGCCGATATAGCAGCCGTTGATCCACCTATCCTCCCCATTGTAGCTAATGTTGGCCAAATCATAGGCAACTTAACCAAAATGTTGGAAGGCGAATATTCGGTAGGTGAATTCGGTAAAACCAAAACATGCCTTAAAATTTGATAACAAATAAAACCAACCCAACTCACTTATTAGTCGTGCATTTCACTTGTCCGAAAAGAGTTCAATACGTATGATGTTGAACAATGGCGGCTAGCATATTTTGATGTTCATCAAAATAAGTTATGAAAACTCGTTAAATGTACAACATATAATTAGTTTAAAATGACAATGTGAAAAAATAAATGTTTAATTTTTCCAATGTAAGACATAAAAGTTCACATGTTGTTTAGTGCTAAAACAAAGACACACAATCACAACAAAATTACAACACAACTGTGCTCGTGAGTATGGTTGGAGATTTCTCCGTTCCGGTTATGGCCAAAAAATTCATGCAAATGACGACCGCGAAAATTAACTTGGATTCCTGCATTCGAAATATAACCTGGTTAAAAAGAAGAAGAAACATTACTCAAGGTGCAATTAGCATAGTTTAAAGGGGACCATCCAACCTGTTTGAACAATTAGTGTGGCTCGATGCACCTCTGCGTCCTCTGGAGTCGAAAGAAGGGAAATGAGATGATCAACTCCTGTGACTTGCTGCTGCTACCATGGTATACCTTGGCAACTCAATATACGTCAATTTCTGACTACCGTAGACTTGTACCCGCCATGGAAGCAAGCTTCGGCAGAGGAAGAAACGCAAAGAAGAATGGAGCGTATTACTCGCTCCGACGTCAAAGCTAATTAACGAAATTCCTCCAATCATATATAACCTGGCATGTACCGCAAGCTACTCCCAAAGGCAAGAAGCAGCAGCAAGAGGCAGCGGATAATGGTGGTCGGTAGCACGTAGATAGATCCGGACAAGAAGACGACGCACGCGCGCGGGAGTAGAGAGGGTAGCAATGGAGAGGACGGGGCGCGGGAGGCGACTCCTCCTGCCTCTGTCTTTCCTCTGCCTCGCCGTGTTGCTGCTCCTCCCCGTCGCGTCGCCGGCGACGGCGGGGAGGAAGCGGCGGATGGCCGGGTTCGACCACTACGTGCTGGCGCTGCAGTGGCCGGGCTCCGTCTGCCGCCAGACCAACCACTGCTGCAGCTCCAACGGCTGCTGCCGGTACGGCGCCCATCTCCCCCTCGATCTCTCGCTTCTCATTTCTTCGTCGCTTGCTCATTTCGTTCCCCTTTGCTTGCGTTCTGCAGGTCAAACCCTCTGAACTGGTTCACAATTCGTAAGTACATTTGCGCGCAAGATAAATAGTTGCACATTTGTGCCAGATTTGGTACCGAGAATTTTGGTCTGGAACAAACATTCAATTGCGATATCATTTCATTTTCTTTGTTGGCGACAGATGGGTTGTGGCCGCAGTACAGCAACGGTGGGTGGCCATCATGCTGCAGGCCAACCACCCCATTCAACATGAACAAGGCATGAACTTGTGTGCACATTACATTTCCCCCTCTTTTCACTGAATTACATTTCTGCACAATGTGATTTGATTTGTGCTTCAATTTTGGTCTCGTTTTGCTGGGTGCAGATCGCGATGCTGAGGCCGATACTGGAGAAGTACTGGCCGTCCCTCTACTGCGGTGATTCGTCCACCTGCTTCGGCGGGAAGGGCCCGTTCTGGGTGCACGAGGTACATAACTGATTGGTGAATTGACATTTTGACATCTGATGATCAAGGGGAGCAGACAGTTTGCTCACATTCTTCCTCTTTGTTTCTGCCCATGTGGTGATGTTTCGTTTGACTGCTTTCGTCAGTGGGGTACGTATATGTGTTTTCTGAATTTGCTGTCACAAGAAATACAGACAGTTTTGCTTGTCTTTAACATTCGTAGTGTCTCTTGTTGGCGTTGCAGAGACGCATGGAACCTGCGGTTACCCCGAGATACAGGACGAGTACGACTACTTCTCCACCGCACTCTACCTCTACAGCAAGTACAATGTCACGGTTAGTTTGCACAGAACACAGACTACCATGGCAAGTTGGCAACAGCTCTGCAACTGCAAAATCTATGAGCAAGCATCTTTATGTTCTCGCAGAAAGCCCTGAGGAAGGCGCACATCTACCCGCGGAACGGCCGGAAATACGAGGTGTCGCACATCGTGGCGGCCATCGACCACGCCTTCGGGAGGCTGCCGCACCTCGTCTGCAAGAACGGGTCAGTGCAGGAGCTCAGACTCTGCTTCCACAAGGACTACCAGGTATAACAAACAGAAGAATCATATTCATATCCCTCTCAAGTCAGAAACGCCACCGTTTCAGTGTTTCTGATGGGGGTGAGAGTAAGCATGCATGTGAATCTGATGTTGTTGCAGCCCCGGGATTGCGGGTCGGAGGCCGACGAGGTGTGGTCGTCATCGTCGTCAAGCAGGAGAAGAAGCCACTGCCCTCGCTACGTCACCCTCCCCTCCTACAAACAGTCCGGTAATGTTAAGATAGAATCTCACCTTGATCCGCGAGTGCTACCTGCCAGCATCGCTATCTGAAGTCTGTAGGGTATATGGTTAATGTTAAGATAGAAATCTCTTCGTCAGCTCGTTTCACTGACTGCAATTCATCACAGCGATGGCGAACACCACGGAGGGAGGACTGAGGAACCGAGCGAGCAAGGAGCCTCGCGCGCACGGGCAGAGCTAGGTAAGCTAACTGTCATGGCCGACTCCGTCAGTGTGCTATCCTGATAAGCCTGACGACGTACTGCTGGGACGCTCGAAACGACTCTGACGCCTCGTCATAGCTCTCCCTTCTGCACAAAAGATGGACGTTGCGTTCCTGTAACCACGGCACTCGGCAGCATGTGAAGATTGCACGGCATCAAGGAATATCCGAGAGTTCGAACCGAACCTCTGTGATCTCTGTTCCGTTGATCTGTCCATTTTCGTGCTGATTGATCGGATACGGCTGCTTGCTTGTCGCTTTCTTTGGTGTTATAAATGTTGCAAAGGATATTCCGAAAATATATAAACGAGAGGGCATCAAACGCGGCGGGCAAAAATTGTCAAAAATATATCTTGGGTCTCTCCGCCTATCAAGAATTTTGTTGCAAAAGGTCATATTGGTGCATTCCAGAGATCAAATGCGAACACAAATAGAGAAATGCAAATTTCACAAGTTTCACCCAGTACATTTGGATCTCGGCCTAAAATTTTCCGGAAAGTGTCTTTGGCTCCGGAGCACTAGTGCTCTGTTCATTTTACAAAATTCAACAAAATTTACGAGTTTCAAAAAATATTGAAAAAAAAAATCGGATGTAGGTATCCCAAGCGTGCAAAATAGCAATTTAAAATACTTTGTATTATGGTCTACATGAAATGACAATCTAATAAAATTTAGAGATTTGAAAACATGCATACTCAGATCCACATCGTTGTCATTTTGCGTAGCTCCGAATACAAAGTATTTAAAACTGAAGTTTTTCAAGTTTGTGGGATACCTCATCGGCAACACTAGGAAATTGTTCAGATTTTCTTAAATCGTAAATATTTATTTTTAAAAATTTAACAGCAAGGGGAACCAAAAAATCTCCGCTCAAAGTTTGATAAACACACCTCATGCACGGAGGCACGACGCTATGACGCCGGCGTCGGGATCATCGTTCGGTTCCTTGCTCCGTTATTCTTCCGCATATTCTTTTGGACTACAACGTAAAGAATGTAACTCCCAGACGCACAGAGAGACGGGCGTTGCACCGTTGAAAATGACACACGTAGTATTTATCAGCTGGATCGAACGCGTGTTAGTACGTTCATGCTGATCGGAGACGATTTGCTTGCTTGTCTCTTTCGTCGGTGTTAATGATGGCAGAGGATATTCCCAAAAATAATCGAGATTCGAGAGAATCACGTCGCATAGCGAGGCAAAATAGTCAGCGCGTCTGATCGGTTGCTGCGTCCGTCCGGTAGGGCTCTTAGCCGGCTGTTGCTATATGATGGTGTCATGTTATCTATAACCAACCTAATAATCAATAAGTATAATAGTTGACTATAAATTTGGACTACTTTATTAATAGTTGTCCCATATTTTATTCTCACAAAGTGTCTAGTAACACGTAATCCAGCTGGCTCTTTTATGAGAGTCCGCTTTCACTCTCTTACTCCATGTAAGTATAAATATATTATTAAAATTCTTATAGCCCGTTGACTGGTCTTTATTGTAATTGCTCTTATCATCAACGACCTTGCAAGTTCCACATGGCAGGTAGGTGGTGCGTGTGGTACTCCGTTTCTACAGGCTTCCGCCAAGAAAAGAGATGAAAAAAAAAACAAGCCTAAGTTCCAAAGCATTGAACTTCCGGTTTCCGGTACTCTTATCTAAGGTTTATCCCCTTGCGTATTCAAGTCAATAATTTCTTTCCGTCAAATCCAGGAATCTGCTTCCTAAAAAATAATGAAAGCGGTGTCAACAATTTATTTATAAGTATTTGTTATCAGAAAGCATATCTTGCATCAAACTAATCAGTTACCTAAGCATATCTTGCATTTTTTAGGATGAACGTAATTGCTATTTATTTGCTATAGATATGATTTCCTGTTTAAAAATAGCATACAGCGCACTATAGAAGGCCTACCATTTGACTGGAACTTTTTTTTTATGGTCACCGGGGGGGTCAAAGACCCCACCTGAATTTTTCTCATTTACGATATAAAGTGGCCCAAAGGCCAGATAGTTACATGAGGAGAATTACAAGGGAAAACATCACACATGTGCGTTCGTGGCGTTCTCACCAAGGCAAGTAAGCCAGGAGTCCGCATCCGCGGCATGTCGCGTGGGCAGCCGGGCGCGCTACATGTGGGCTTCGTCACGGCAAGCTTTGCGCAGCAGAGGCAAGCTCGGGCGCTGGTCGCGGAAGGCGACCGCATTGCGGTGCTTCCACACGCTCCAGCAGCAGAGGAGGGTGAACGTCGTGGCGGTGGCAGCCGGGACCGCACACGGCAGGTTGTAGGCGTGCAGGTTCCGAACGTCGACGTCCGGGGGAGAGAGGCCCCGATCGAGGTCCAGAACCTCTTCACGAAGCCGCACTCGAAGAAGATGTGGTTCGCCGTCTCCACGGGCGCGGCGCAGATGGGGCAGGCGGCCTCGGCGATGGTGAGGATGTTTTTGCGGAGCAGCGCCCCCCGAGACTGGATTCTAGCTTTGGAGAGCAGCCAAGCAAAGAATTGCACCTTGGATGGTGCGTAGTTATCCCAGACGAAGGAGAAGAACGGGGCGTCGACGCCGCAACAAGTGCGAAGCTTGTAGAACGCCCCGGCATCGAGAGCGCGGGTCCTCTTGCTACACCGTGTCAGTTCCCAGCAGTCGATCGCGTCCGTGAGCGACACGTCCTGCAGGAGGGCCTCCAGGACGACAAGTTGACGCTGGGCGGCAGTGTTGAGTCTGGGCACGAGGGCCTGCCGCAAGCCAGGACGGAGGATGTCGCGGACCGTGGCGCCTGGCTTCACGGCATGCGAGCAAAGAGGAGGGAAGCGCATGCCCAGCGACAGGTCACCAAGCCAGGTATCCCACCAGAACGCGGCGCGCGTGCCGTCGCTGACAGAGACGCGCGAGATTCCGCGGTAAAGCGGCGTCAACGCCGCCAGGTGCTTCCAATGATGCCCCGCCGCCTCTTGACTGGAACTTTGCAACTTGGGTAGTCAGCTAAACCGGGCATCCACATATAGCCAAGATGAAGATTACGTATACGCTGCTCTTGACTCTTGCCTTCATCATGATAGCTTCAGGTATTATTCCTATGATATATTGTTTGATCAACTCGACCAACAAGCTATACGAATGAAGCCTGACTCGTTTAATTTATCCATGTCAATTGTTTTGTAGAGAAGGCGTCGACGGTGTTTGGTTTTGATTCTTACGCAGCCTTACGGCGTCTCCAATGCTTATTTCTAACTTGGGTCATAAGCTGGGTCCCACAGTATGCGCTATAGCAAACTGAATTTCTCACAATGCTTAAGTACCAGATGGGCTTTAAGCTGGAGCCCACCTGACAGATTTCTTTTATTTTTCGCCCAACCGCCGGCTCTTCCGTCGCACGAAGTCAATCCCCACAATCCCCAAATCACTCCGCTCTCTCGAGTCTCGACTAAAACGACGACGAACATGGCGACGGCCTCGTCATCGTGGCCTTCTGATTTGGCCCCTCCATGCTCAACGCTGGGCGAGGCGGCCCTCGTCGCGACCGCTGGTCTCGGCCGCCTCCGCGCTGGCCGCTACGCATGGCAAGCCTCGTCGCGGCCGTCGATCTCGGCCGCCTCCGTGCTGGCCGGTGGGCGTGGCAGCCTTCATCGAGTCTTGCTAGCCTATGTCTTCCTTCCATTCAACCTCAAGCATCCGATGGGAGCAGCATGTGCTTGAGCCTGATTTTTCTTTGATTCGTTTCTTACACATACTAAATTTTTAGCTCACCGTGAGTGCTAGTATCTGTTTTTCGCTTAAGAGGGTCTGAAATTGGATAGATCAGCTCTTGTTAGCATGCATAATGTTGTCCTCTTTTTGCAAATTTGGATCGTGTTCTTCTCTCTTGTCTCCATGGCGAGTAGGCAGGTCAGCTTTGGCCAGCAGGTCAGATCTAGACCATGGGCGACAACCTCCACCGGCAGTCCGGCAGCGCGCCCTTTTCCTTCGTGGGCACAGGTGTTCGTCGTCGGCAACTTTTCTCCTCCACGGCGAGGTGCTGGTGGCGGATGTGCTCGTGCCCTACCGTCCTGGAGCTCGCGGGAGAGAAACGGCCATGCGCCTCTGCTGCGACCTGCAAAGAGCGGAGAGAGAAAGAATTGTTTTTTTTCCTTGTGGCTCGGCCATACCGGTGTGGTCGACCACAAGAATTTTTCTCTTAAGACCGACGCGCACAATGCTTATTTCAGCCTATGGGCGACCTCAAGACCTTAAGACCGAGGCTTATTTCCACATTGGAGACGCCCTTATATCCACCCACCCCTGGACCGTGTGATCGACCAAGTTGCATGCACGTTTGTTGTCAGACTCTCAGTTGGTGCCCCCGTTGCACTTGGACTGCTGAGTGCACCGACCGAGGTTGCTATTGCAATGTATGCGGATTTTCACATAAAGTAGGAGACACGTACTAGATTTACAAAAGGTACAATGCTATATGCGACACATCGTGAACATTATCTAATGAGTTCTGACTTAATAAAGTGACGGTCAGAAACCTCGTTTCATAACATTGTATTGGTAAAAATAGAGGACGCCCAGGGAGCAGCATGATTTTCTTCCAACGAGAGTGCACTGCTACGGATTGTCCGGGTTGTGGATAAGGTTTTTCGGGAGAAATTCTTATCGGCTCGACCGACACCGACGCGATGCCACCTCTAGGTGGCATCATCCCTTCTTGAAGGACGTTGTGGCTACCTTTCATCCACATATCTTTGTGTACCGGGGGAAACCCTAAGATCAGTGAGCTGGTCCGGGCAGCAACGTGCGCGTGCCTTCTTAAAGGTGCTGCCTGGTACTCGTCGATTCGGTGCAAGGAACGTGGTGGTACTTCGTCGGAGAGGGCGCATCGGTTACGAGTCACCGTAGTTTAGTCAATCCGCCTATGTCTTCATTTTGTTTTTTCTTTCCTTCCGGTGTATGTTTGTTGCTGCCCCAACATTTTGAGGCTGTTAATTGTATCGGGTGGTTGCTATATTAATATAGCGGGCATAAATCTGAGGATGGTTTCTGTTTAACCGGGTGTACTGGTTCAGTTTATGCATGTGTGTTCCTTCGGTTTGGGTGCTAATGGGTTAGATACGTGACAGGTTTAGTTTGGTTTAGTTTCACCTACAAAATAGGTGGGTGCGGTCAGGTATAGGTTTCAACTGTTAAATTTCCAAACAGGCTCAACCCGTGGTTCCGAACCGGTTCTTGAGATTGGTTTGTACGTCACAGGTATGTGTGCTCGACGGCTTCCTGTTCCCCCCCGTTCCTGCAGCTGCCGCCGCCGCCTCCTCTCGGGCTCGCCATCTCCGGCCCTGGCCCTGCGATTCGAGCCGCCACTCGCGCCAAGCTCGTCGCGGCCAAGAAAACTGCAGTAGCACCGGGCCGGCGTCAGTCAAGCCCGTCACCGCCGCTCGCGCGCGGCTCGTCGTCCCGACCTCCGCGGCGCTGATGTCGTGCACCTTGCTGGCCCGCCTCCGCGGCCGCTGCCGTCGCCTCCCGCTCGTGCGCGGCTCCCGGACCGACAACCGCGACGATGACGTCGTCCACCTTGCCGGCCGCACCTCCGCGGCGGCTGCCGTCGGCCGCCGCTCGCGCGCGGTTCGCCGGCCCGACCTCCGCGGTGCTGCACCGTCGTCCACCTTGCCGGCCGCACCTCCGCGGCCGCCGCCGCTCGCGCGCGGCTCATCGGACCGACCTCCACGGCGCTGTCGCCGTCCACCTCACCGGCCGCACCTCCGCGGCCGCTGCCGTCGGCCGCCGCTCGCGCGCGGCTCACCGGCCCGACCTCCGCGGCGCTGCCGTCGAGCGCCTTGGGCGGCTCGCCGGTCCTGCCGTCGCGCGTCGTGCTTGGCTCGGCGACCTGAAGCACCAGCACATAGGCACATCGAGCCACTAGCAGCAGCAAAGCAAAGTAAAACGACGGCCAGATTAGAAAAATCAATACTGATCTGTACCTTCTCAGCAATCTGGCATCAAACAGTTTTAAAACCATTTCATCAAACGGTTTTAACCACGAAAGGGACTCGGTTTTAGTTCAGTTTGGGTGAAAGGTCAGATTGGTTTGGCTTTGGTCGGGTTCACAGCGATATCAAGTGGGTTTAGTTCAGTTTGGACTGACACATTGATCCGTACAGGTTTGGTTGAGGTATGGGGTAGTTCTCAAACCATTCTCACGTTTAGCGGGGTTACGGCCTATTTCAAGAGTGCACTGCTAATGCAAACAAATCAAGTAGAAAAAAATTATCCGCTTGTTGAAGCTGATTATTAAGAAAAAGCAGTATGATATCAGGGACCACTAGGGATCCGACCAAGTCAGAAATCTCACTCAAAAACCTGCAAAAAAAGGTTAGTTGCAAATATAACAACGTGCACTTCACAAATTTCTCGTGACACATTTGAAACCATGACCACAGATCGAGCCAAATATTTCTTTAGCTTGATTGTCTACTTCAGATTTTGAACAGTACCAAACTATACGGATCTTTTTCATGGAGATACTCCTGATTCGATGGGGCGGTCCCACCTGTCTGTGGAAGGAGCTCCTCCCTAACCGCGCCCATTAAACACCCACCGCGCCGTGCGTCATTATTGAACTGTACAAGGTCTCCAGTTGCGTCGGAAGGAAAGGGGGAGAGAGCGAGACACCGCGGCGGAGCGCAATGGCGACGACGACGACGCACCTGCTGCTGCTCTGGGCGCTGGTCGCCGCCGATCTGTTCGGCACGGGCCTCGCCCGGGCGTCCCTCTCCGTCGCCGCGCTGATGAAGGAGCAGCGCGAGTTCGACTACTTCGCGCTCGCGCTGCAGTGGCCGGGCACCATCTGCGCCTCCACCCACAAGTGCTGCGCCATCAACGGTTGCTGCCGGTACGTGCTCGCCCTCCTTATCCTCTTCTCCATCCCCACGAACCACGGCCGGCCCCATCCACGCGCGCGCGCTCGTTCGGGTCGGTTTTTGGGTGGGGTTTCTGGCCTGCGTTCTGGAGACTGTAAATTCGATTCGATTATTCCCCTTCTGACTCACGCCGTTCGATCTCGTTGTTGCCCGTTCCAGGGAGGAGCCGCTCCAGACGTTCACGATCCGTAAGTGCGCGGCGACCATCACGCTTTATTTCCCCTGCATATGTTTCAGTTCCCGATCGATGTGAAATTACTCACCGGCGTGGTTGAATTTTCGTTCATGGAACAGACGGGCTGTGGCCGGATTACGATGACGGGTCCTGGCCGTCGTGCTGCCGCCACACCAGCTTCGACATGGACAAGGTGCTAATCCCGCCACATTTAATTCCATGTAGGAGACAGGGCAAAGGTCCCGATCTTCCATTAATCTGTGCTATAGCCTTGTTGATGTGTGGTTCCGCCTTGTCTTCGTCGATCTGGTGCAGTTAGCACCTCTGAAGCCGACGCTGGACCTGTACTGGCCGTCCCTCTACTGCTCGTCCTCCTCCACTTGCTTCAGCGGCAAGGGGCCCTTCTGGGCTCATGAGGTATAGTGTCGGAACTAATGGATTGGACTCTAGAATTACACCTCTGTTGGAACTGTCACTGACCTTTTGTGATGTTTCCTTGCCTGTTGTTTTTCATAATGGCACTGACATGTGCTGCTCGATCGATCATTCGCGGATCATCCTTTAGTGGGGTAATGCTCTGCAACTCACTTATCGATTGAAATGGACTTCTATTATAAGAGAGAGATACTAGTTCTGATCCATGAGTGCAAATATTGACAGGCATAGCATGATGCAGAACATGAAGTCCACGTTCACTCATTTTCATAGCTAAGTTTCGTTTTTTCCCTAATCTTTTGCAGAGAAGCATGGAACGTGCTCGTCCCCTGTTGTTGAGGATGAATTGCAGTACTTCACCATGGCCATTGATCTCTACTTCAAATATAACGTTACAGTAAGCATCTGGTCTTTGACTCGTCAGTTGTAATGTGTAATTCGGTTTTTTTTCGTCGGATTGAACACCTGAATCATTTTTAATCCAAATTAGCTTAGTTTGCAGAAGATGAAAACAAACTTGAAACCACTAGTTTGTATGATTTCCGCTCCTGCAAAACTGTATCATAAAAATTTGTCTCTTTTCTGTTGTTAAATTGGATTTAAATTGCAGGAAATGCTGGCAACTGGAGATATCCTCATCTCAAATGGTAAAAAATATGCACTGACCGATGTCATCAGCACCATCACGCATGCTTTTGGGGGCTCACCGCAGATCGTATGCAAAAAGGGCTCAGTTGAAGAACTAAGGTTGTGCTTCACCAAAGATTTGAAGGTGAGCCCTCTTTTGTTCTTGGACAGGTCTCCGTTTTAATTTTAATCATGGGAAGAGAAAGCTTATTTACGGAATTGAGTTATCACAGACGTTCTCAATGGGAACTGCCGTTACATTTGCTAAAATTTAAAGCATGTTGCCTTTTGGAATAAACTCAACAATCTCAATATATCCTGATAAAAAAGGCAAACCAAAATTTTATCAGAATGTAATGGCATATTCGTGTAGGAAAATTCTGGTCTGCAGTCTGCATACCTAAACTCCAAGTTGCTTTTTCTGACTGTGTCTTAAACATTTGTTGCAAAAGTTCCAGAGCTGGTTAATTCTCAAAGCTAGTTAACCTATTTGAGTTTTTCCCCAGAGTTGAAATACCTGCAAGTATTTATTTGTCAAGATGCAGATTTCTCCATAATCCCCATGTTCTAAACTTCAAATGTCATTTTTGTTGTACACCGATGCTCACCTCAGTTTTGTTCCAGCCTCGCGATTGCCTCACTACCCAGTCAAGTTGCTCTAAATACATCTCCCTGCCAGCATATGATCCCATTGGTAAGTTTTAATCTCTCACACGGAAGCTTTCAAGTTTACTTCCATGTTGTCAACTGTTTGTGCCCATGCTAATCCTGATCTCTGAATATCTGTAGTGTTGACAAATTCAACCGTGGAGATTCTCACAGAAGCCAGCAATGATGGGATGTACTTTTATACATCCTAAGACATCACCACCGCAAACGAGCATTGCATGGCTATGAGGAAGCAGCTTTCGGTGCTCCTGCTTACATGCCATAGCCACAGGTGCTGAGGTGAGCACGGCATGAGATGCTGCTGAAATGTGTCTCTGGTGTATCAAACCTATTGTAAATGAAACCGTTCATCATTACCACTTCGGAACAGCAGAGTATTCGATTATGTTCTGGCTATTGTATATTTCTGTACTCATGGAAATGAAATAGCCAATGACTGAATGTATGCATTACACAATCCTGTAGCTGGGAAAGGCGCTTCGTAGTTCATTGAATTGCTGAATGATGTGGCCTGTAACTGTTCTGAACGTTTCTAGTTATGAACGCTTGGTGTTGCACGCAGTCTGGTACAGCCCAGAGTTTAGACGTCGTACAAGCTGAACGCTCAACTAGTTAGAATCAGACGACGCATTCATGGATGAAATCTGAACTCTGTTGTCCTAGTTGTATAACAAATGTTTGCAGCACACAGTTCTTAGCTGGTGCTCATGATTCAGATGTAGAATAAGTTCAATTAGAATAATTTTGCGCAGTCATGAACAGTGCTATGTCGATGGGTAATATACTAATATTAGGGCAAAAACAGCAGATTATTTTCAGGTAACTTTGAAGTCATTGATACATTTAACCACAAGTTTTCATGAAATTTATTTAGATGATGACCATATGTTTTTTAAGAGAGCTGCTACACATACGACGTTTTTATGTCCGCTACTTGCCCGACACTGCATGCACACCGTCGGTGAGCAATCCGTGAGATCATCCGACGAAGCTGTACGACCGTCAGACAAGCGTCGTACGTAAACCGTCGGACACGGAGCAATTCCCTTTTTTAACGATTTTGCTAATTCTAAGTCGTCCGGTAATTAACTAAATCTCATTCGCCTCCTTACCTTTCAGATTTCCGTTGTGATTTGTGCTGACCTAAGAGGTGCACATGAGTTACAATTGTGTGCAACTGAGAAAAAACAATGTGCACGTAACTTAGCCCTTGGATTTGCGTTGTGCTTTGTGATGGTATAAGAGTTGCACATGGCTTTTAAATGTGTGTAACTAGCTGAGATTTTGGTTAATTCTTAGTTGAGTTCTTAGCCATTAAATTTGCATTGTGATTTGTGCTGAACTGAGAGTTGCACATGAGATGCAATCATGTGCAAATGATTGATTTAGTTAAATCCAAATCTCTAATAATTAGTCAAGGAAGATGACCATATTATTTTTTTGAGGATAGATTTTTTTAGAATGCTCTTGCCCTTTATTCATCTTGAAGTAAGATTTATTGGCAAGTTTAAACCTTGAGGAGGGGCTAGGAGCCAAACATGGCAGCCTACTGGTAAGGTCGAAGCTAGCCTCGCCAGGGAATGAGCCTCTTACATTCTCTACCTTCATGAGAGTAGATCACCTGCATAGTTTGAGCCCTTTCCTTCACATCATGCAGTACCGAACTGAAAACCCCAAGGTACTTAGTCTTCAGAGCTTGAACAACCTCCAAATAATCCGAAGCAACATGTATCGCCCCCAGATGGAGGTCAGTAGCCAGGCTTAGAGCCTCACGACTTTGAGGCATGCAGGATGTGTGACAACATCAAAGACCACAGCCGAGGCACCGAGGTAAACCCCCTCCTGGGATCTGCATATGACAACGATAGCTCCTTTTCGCCAATTCAGTTTGGTTTGGCCATCCCTAGGAGGGATCCATCGGCCCGGTGTTTGTTACCTTCTCGCTCGTGTGCCGACATTTTTCCGGTTTCTTCGTTTGGCTTGCTTCTAGGTCCAGTAGGAACCTGTCCACAAATAGAATTGTGGCCATCGTACTGTTGGAACACGTCTTCGTGAATCGCCTTCCTTCACGTGTTCCAGATAGACCATAATGTGACGAGCATCCTTGTTAAATCTTCTCCTTTTATCGTCTCACACATAGAGAAAAGCCACTGTTTCACCGATGGTTTGGTCGATATTGAGATGTGCTTTGTAATATCTGCGTCGGTCTGAGCCCATACACATCAAGACAAATTACATTCAATGAATGAATGTCTCCATGAATCTTCATGTCCGCAGATCGTGCATGCCGGAGTCGGTGCCATGTTTATGTGGTTTCTCACATCACCATTAGGTAGTGAATGTTGACCTAGACGCCATAAGAACATGCGTATCTTTGACAGAACATCCACTTTCCATAGCTTGGTACAGTCTCTCTCCTGTCGGTTAGAGGAAGCTGACCGGCTATCCAACTAGTCCTCCCGAGTCCTCTTCATCACTGTCAAAGCTCGATATGAAGAATTCATTAGAAAATGCCGGTACGTTCGCCCATAACTCCTTCTGAATCCTAGTACACAATGGAATGCCCTTGATCACCTCCGAGTGCATCGGCAAGAAGAACTCATCCAGCTTGTCCACTCTCTACGAAGATGTCGTATGATCAATGTAGTCACACACCTTTCCCGGGGCTCCTTATTTCCTTGGAGCCACTGGCCTAAGCCGTCCGTCCCTTGGTAGCCAGTTCATTGTCCAAGCGTCGGTATCCTTGACGTCGCCAATCCTTCTTATCAGCCCGACCTTGAGGACATCTCGGCCTTTGATTATGGATCGCCAAATCTGCGACGGGTCAGGTGAGAGCCCAACGTCACCTCTAAAATATCTCCATTCGGAAAATAAGCTTTAACACGTGGATAGATGATGACTATACCTTTTTTTTAGCAGAAGATGATGACCATACGTGGGTTAGTGAGAGTGTCCTAGGTGAGGTAAAAAGGCTTTAACACGCATGCTTTGGCCCGTGTACAAGGCCACGATGGGCAAACGCATGTCACCACAACCCAAATCCCCACGCCACGTCACCGATCCGTACATCGTTGCAGCAAAAAGAACGATCCGTACCTCGTCGCTCTCCACCCACCAGAGCCCAGCACGCGGATCGTGTCCTTCGCTGCACGCAAAACCCAGCCATCGGATCCGAGAAACCTTCCCCACCCGGCACCTATAAATACCGACACCCACCTCCCCACTTCTCATCGCACGATTCACTCCCTCGCCTTCGGTTTACAGTTCCACCCACCCACCCAAATCCGAGGCAGTTCCAAGTCGAGATCGATGGCTCGTACCAAGCAGACCACCCGCAAGTCCACCGGCGGCAAGGCGCCCCGCAAGCAGCTCGCCTCCAAGGTTCGTCTCCTGCCCTCTCCCGATCTATCTATTATCCATTGCACGACGAGCGCTTAATTTCTGCATGTCGTTGTTGTTTCCTCGATCGGTTTCTGCATCATGTAGCTGTTTAGACAATCGCTTTGCTGCGTGCTGTTGCGGTTTAATTAGCTTATGGTTAATCTTCGTGCGTTCTGCAGGCAGCGAGGAAGTCGGCCCCGACGACCGGCGGCGTGAAGAAGCCCCACCGCTACCAGCCCGGCACCGTCGCGCTCCGGGAGATCCGCAAGTACCAGAAGAGCACGGAGCTGCTGATCCGCAAGCTGCCCTTCCAGCGCCTGGTGCGGGAGATCGCGCAGGACTTCAAGACGGACCTCCGCTTCCAGAGCCACGCCGTGCTCGCGGTCCAGGAGGCGGCCGAGGCATACCTCGTCGGGCTCTTCGAAGACACCAACCTCTGCGCCATCCACGCCAAGCGCGTCACCATCATGCCAAAAGACATCCAGATCGCCCGCCGCATCCGTGGCGAACGCGCCTAATTTCAAGCCCTAGCACCATGATCCTTGATTGATGGGAGATCAGCGCCGTTCTAGTTGATTGATTCGCCTCTGGTTTTAGTTTGTGTTAATTAGATCGTGATAGGAAACGATCCTTTTCGTAGAAAAAATCTCGTGGTAGTTTCAAACTTCTGTCGATCTTTTGGTTTGCCCAAGTGCAAACTAAGGTTATGGATCATTATTGATATTTGCTGCCGAATAATTGTGGATCTGTTGCGTCTATGGTTGAGCTCTACGAAAGGACGCAAATTAGCCATTTTCCATGTTAGGCGAGCAATATAAGCAATTCTGGTGTTCTGATAAGAGGACCGCTTTCTGTAGCTTGACTGAAACAGTATTGAGAAGGCCACAATATGCCAAGCAGACAATCGACATTATTCTCTTCAGGATCATGTTTATGCCATCTTCTCCTCTCATCCCCTTCTTCTATCATTACTTCTAGTGAGATCATTGCGTGGCTATCGCATACTCATCCACCCGGACCACCCCCCTCTTTCTTCCTCTTGTTTTCGTCGTGTATACCTTTGCAAGTTGCAATGACAAGATTTATTATTATTATTAATAATAATAATAACAATGACATAATCATAACGTGTGCCTAACATATCTCTATCCCTCTGTACGTTCTCGCTCTATTATCACTAGTTGCTTTGCACGTGCAACGCACGACTCATAAATAAACTTGATACATGTGAAACTTGGGTCAAAGTGAATCCATAGGAAAGCTGAAAAACTGACTACGTTTTTTTATATCTAACTATAACAATTATTGAGTGTTTGACGTGTATATAAAGCCGACATTTTCTTTTTTTTTGACAGTTGAATAAGTCATTTGGTCGAAGGACTATACATGTACCCTGTATTTTTTGGCATCAGATTTTCCATTGCAGCTGGACCTGGGGTGTGAACGACTGACTGAATATTGTGAGCTTTATTAATTCAAAACCAGAATCATACAATTTGCATAAGCACTGTCATTAGGGAAAGTTTGGGAGAAACCTAGCCGCTCTAAATTTACAGCTCTCTCACGCGCATAATTCGTACACTCGTGAGCAACAATGTATGTTGAAAAAAAGATGTAAAAGGAAATAAGCACGCCGATCTCATCAAAGATAGGAGTGATCTCGATTCTACACTTAAGACTGTCATGTGAATTAATATTTGACTTGCTTGGAGATCTGTATCTTCAATTACTTAAGCACTTTGTTTCCAAGATATAGCTTGTATGTAGCGGTAAGTAGGTCGTCGTACCCTCTTCTTGTCAAACAACTCATTTAGCTGGACAACCATGCAAGCAAAAACATGTTTGATTTACCTTGTACTCTAATAAAGCAAACATACTAAGTTTTTTCAGCTAATGTTCATACCTTCATTTTCAGGGTTGCTTACCATTCATAGCTTCCCCCTAAATAACTTCCCTAAAAGAACATCTATAAGCTCAACATTATCCTGCACAGCAACATATTTTTATCAAAATTCAGTAAATAATTTACATCTGATCATCAGGTGCACTTTGTTCTCTGAAAATTGCAGAGATTTATTTTGTCATAGAACACTGATGGATACAGTAACACAAATATGTGGCAAGAAAATAAAATGATTATATGGATCAGTATAGACATGAACGGTTTTCAAGAGAAAATATATAACTTTATAGATCACATGGTGAGTGTCTGCGTTGCAGTATGTCCTAACTAATACATACCCCAAATGCCAAACCTGAAGAGGGCAAACAAACGCAATTCCTACCACCCAATTTATGTACATGTACCTATCTCTATTCTTGAAATAACAGATGTGTCGCCTCCAATTAAGTGTATCAATTGAGGTAACACTAAATGGCAAAAAATAACAGATTTGTCCCCTCTAGTATCCTTTAATATAGTATTATTCGGAGACACAAAACAGGCAAAGAAAGATGTGAATTAGCAACCACGGTTGAGAGCAATGGAGAAAGCATAGCAGTTGTGCTCCTAGTAGAGGATACTTATGCTGAAGTAACACAAATCAACTGGTTATCAAATCGTCCTCGCGTGGTGTCCTTTTTTCTGGTACATAGAAAACAAATTGCTCGATCGAAGCTGTGTACAGAAAATATGTCACCACGATGATAAAATCAAGCGTGGGTGCGTGACCATGCAGGTATGCAGCTATGTGCAAAATCAGTAATCGGAAGATCAAGCTTGTTATAGACTCCTACCATGCATGCAATTTCACAGTTAATGGTTATACCATTTTTAAGGATATGCCCAAGCGGACGCATCGGTTTCAAGAAGGAGAGGCCAAGCGGCCTTTACAACGCGTTTAGGCACATGCGCCAAAAACGCCAATCCACCAACAAAAGAAAGAGGATCACTCGCCAACCCTCCACCTGTCTACGGGTTCTAAGCTACCCCTAAACATCCTCGCTGCCCGCCAGAGGTCAGCCTCGTCCTCCACCATACTAATGGCTGTCTGTACTGAAGGTCTATGACCTTCGAAGACCACACCGTTTCTATGTCTCCACAAGGTCCAGCAGATCAAGATGACCGCTGTCCACAAGTCCTTCTCATCTCGGCCTCCCGGAGCCTTGGCTGGAAGCCAATCCACAAGACGATCGTCGTCGGCAGGGACCCAGTCCACCCTACCCCACCTGCTCAGGAAGGAGTGCTAGACCTCTCTGGAGAGGACACACCCGAGAAGAAGGTGATCTATGTCTTCCTCCACTTGATCGCACAGCGGGCAGGCGGCCGGCCTAGGCAGCCCTCTCCGCCCTAAGCGGTCTGCAGTCCAACATCTGTTCTTCAATGCTAGCCAAAGGAAGAACTTACACTTGTTGGGTGCTCGTGAGCACCAGATCTGTTGCGCACCCGCCAGCCCAATCTTGCCCTCAAAGAGGGCTCTATAGGCCGAACGCGCAGAGTACTTGTGGTTGCCCTCCCAGTTCCACCTGAACTCATCCGCGACCCCTTCAGTCAGGGGGAAATCTGACACACTGTCTGCTAAGGACAACAACTCGCGTAACTCACGCGCGTCCAGGTCTGGCGGAACGTCATCTAGCCATCCACCTGCGAGCCCCCCTCTAACTCTGCGGGAACGGATCGCGCCTTGGGCACTTTCAAGTAGAGGTGCAGGGCCAAGTCCTCCACACGCCCGGCGGGCAGCCACCTGTCTGTCCAGAAAAAAGTGGAGGCTCCGTCGCCCACCACTGAGATAGTGGCTGCCTTGAACAGCTGACGTACCAGTCGGGGGACTTGAATGTTGAACTCCCTCCAGGGTTTTGAGTCGTCTGTCCTGCTAAGCCAAAGCCATCTGGCCCTGAGAGCGCGGTTCATAAACCGCAAGTTGGGAATTCCAAGACCCCCCAGATGCTTGGGCATGCAGACTCGTTCCCACGCCACCAGGCAGTGACCTCCACGGGCGTCTTTGCGCCCAGCCCATAGAAAGCTACGAATTATCTTCTCAATCGCCACAAAGGTCTCCACTGACAAGTCAAGAGACATCATAGCGAAGATAGACACCGCAGAGAGTGTGGTCTTCACAAGCTCAAGGCGCCCTCCACGGTTAAGCAGCCCTGCACGCCACCTAGGAAGGTGGTTGGCTATACTATCCACCAGATACTGGAGCTGGCCCGCCGTCAGTCTCCTGAGGGAAAGCGGGAGCCCCAGATAACGAAGCGGGAACGGCAGTAGCGGACAATGTAGCACTTGGCCCACCAACGCCGTCTCGGCCTCATCACAACGGATCAAATGCGCAGAGCATTTCTCAAGATTCACCCTCAGCCCGGACACCAAACCAAAGTCGTCAAGGAGCCGAGCGAAAACCCTGAGGTCCCCCTCCAGAGGCCGAAGGAAGGTCACCACGTCATCCGCATAGATCGACGTGCGGTGTCTAAGACCCGTGTCAGACAGAGGCGTCAACAATCCACAGGCCGTAGCCCTCTCAATCAACAGATGTAGAACCTCCATGACCAAGATGAACAATTGAGGCGAGAGTGGATCTCCCTGCCTCAGTCCACGTCGGTTGAAAATCTTTCCACCGGGATGACCATTGAGAAGCACCCTAGTAGAAGCCGACGACAGAAGGGCACAGATGGTCGCAATCAGGAGCTCCCCGAAACCCATCTTTCTCAACACCTCCACGAGGAAGGCCCAACTGACGGTATCAAAAGCCTTCGTAATGTCAAGCTTCAGGAGGACTGCTGGCGTGTTCGAACTATGAAGCTTGCGCGCCATGCACTGAACCAACATGAAGTTATCGTGCAGGCACCGTCCACGCACAAAGGCACTCTGATGCACCCCAACTAGCTGTGGGATGGAGGGGGCCACTCTGCAGGCCACCACCTTTGCCACCAGCTTGGCGAACCCATGAATCAGGCTGATAGGGCGGAAGTCCCGAACTTCCTCCGCTCCCACCTTCTTGGGGATCAAAGTGATCAAAGCCTGATTGACTGAACTAAATCCACGGGCATCACGCCGAGATAAGGAGTTGAAAGCCTCCATAACATCCGCTTTTATGATCCCCCAACACGCCACATAAAATCTGTTGGAGAACCCGTCCGGCCCCGGGCATTTGTCAAGAGGCATGCTCCTAATGGCGTTCCACACCTCCTCCTCAGAGAAGGCCATCTCCAGGTGGGAGAGATCCACCGTGGGTAGCTGCAGGTAGTCTAGGTCGAAGGAGAAAGGACGATCTACCTCCGTCCCAAGGAGGTCGTCAAAGAACGTATCCACGGCCTCAGCCTTATCCACATGCTCGGTCTTCCTGACGTCGATCATGAGGTGCCCAATGAAGTTCTGACGCCGTCTATGGCTCGCATGCATGTGAAAGAACCTCGTGCAGGCATCGCCCTCCTTCAACCAGAGTACCCTCGCTCGCTGCCTTGCCATGGAGCGTTCGAGAGATGCCAAGCCAAGCAGCTTCCCCTTAAGGGCTTTCCTAAGTCCCCTCTCTGCCGGCGAGAGTGGCCGGGACTCCATGGCCACATCAAGACGCAAGATTATCTCATTGGCGAGCAGAATCTGCATTTTAATGTTGCCAATGAGCTTGCTACTCCACCTCGCCAGACTCTTGGCCGTTGCTCTCAGCTTAAGATCCAACCTTTTGAAGGGGTTGATCTCCTGCTCCACAGACGACCAAGCGTCTTGAACCACATCCAGAAAACCCTCCGCCTTCGTCCAGAAGGACTGAAACTGGAATCTACGCCCCATCTGCAGATCCGGGGCTAAGCTCAGCACCAAGGGGCAGTGGTCAGAAGGACCAGAGGAGTTCGCCGAGAGAAATGCATCCGGAAAGCGTTCCTCCCAGTCCACGGTCGAGAAGACCCTGTCCAGTCTCTCCATAGTAGGTTGCTGACGCTCATTGGACCAAGTGAATCTCCGTCCGTTAAGGTAAACCTCCTTCAATTCTAGCAGAGACAAGGTACGCCGGAATCTACGCATCATCGAGTGGTGGAGGACACCCTGGTTCTTGTCCTCCGGATCAGTGATGAGATTGAAATCTCCTGCAACCATCCACGGACCCGCATGAAGGTCCCGAATGTCACGAAGCTCCTGAAGGAAGGCACGCTTCGCGCCCACGCCCTGAGGGCCGTACACCCCGGTGAACCACCACGCCTGATCACCCCCAATCGAAATGCTAGCGGTCAACGCATTAGCAGATAGATGGGGGTTAGAGACCGTGACGTATTCGGACTGCCATGCTAGCAAGATGCCTCCACGTGTACCCACCGCCGGCAGAAACAGGAACCCGTCGAAGGCCACTCCGAGACATTCTCGGACGATCTGAGCCGTGATGATCTCCATCTTCGTCTCTTGCAGACAAACTATTTGCGCCAGTAGCAGCCATCGCCTGGAAGATCACCGCTCTACGCGCCAACGAATTTAATCCACGCGCATTCCAAATAGCAATCACAAGATCCATATCCAACATAGTTCTGGAAATACAATCACAGGTACAGGAGGCTAAAAACAAAGTACAAAATCCACGCCTAAACAGGCACTCCACTGGCACGTCCTCAGACGACGGCAACGCCTCAGGGAGCCACCCGAACAGGCTCAGAATCACGTCGATGTGCTTCTGTGGTAACGGCTGGCGGAAGAGGTCGAGGTACGCATTCAGCGCCTCATCCCCAATGGTCTCGCCTTCCCTCGCAATCTGAAGGCGGGTAATCAACTCCCGCTGTTGGCGCTTCACGGGAGTCCCCGCCGCGAACTTTCCACGTTGGCGACTGCTGCGCCGCACCGGCCCAGTGTGGATCCTCTTAGTTCGGTTGCGTTTCACCGGCCTGAGGAGAATCGGTGCCACGGGCCGCACGTAGGCCTCCCTGAGCTGTCCACATCATGGGCCTGAGGCCCATCGGCCGAACCTGGCTCATCCACCGGTGCTGCAGGCTGCGCAACAGCTTGGGCCTGTACCAACTGCTGGTCCAGCTCACCTTGCTTGCTGTCCCCAGAGAGGGCGACTGAAAAACAGTCCAGCACCGAGGCTGGCGAGGCTCCACGCTGATCCATCCAGCTAGCAGGTGTCCAAGGTGAGGTAGCCCCACCACTGCCAGGAGAGAGCAGGCCAGCAGAAGACAGCAGCAGTTCTTCTCCAGCATGTGCTCCTTTTGCCTCGTACTCCACCCACTTGGCGCCAAACATTCCACGCGACCGCTGCGGCTCCGGCGAGTTCAAAATTTGAAACTCGGGTGCGTCATCGCATGATCGCAGCAGGGTGCCCTTTTGACCACTTTCTTTGCTACAGCCAAAACCAAGCTGAGGCAAAAGCAGCATCTTGCAGGGTTGTCCAATTCTTTTCCTTCACGTGGCAGACTTGAGCGCTGATTTTTTTAATAATACATTTATTTAATTAAATTCGAAAAATATTACGGAAAACGACAATTATCTAAAAATAATACGGCCTCGGCCAGATTTGGGCCGACAAGGCCCGGTCGGCCAGGGTTGGGCCGAAAGGCCTGTCGGCCGACCCCTGCACTTGTCAGAGAAATCTATCGGCTAGTATTGGGCCGACAAGCCCCTGTCGGCCTAGGCCCAGCCGACCAGACCCAGTCGGCTTAAGCTGGGCCGACTTCTGCATGTATGTTTTTTCCCTCCGTTCCGGCACATATCTTCCCGCCATTTTTCCCGCCATCTTCTCCCGCCCTTTTTGTCCCGCCATTCTCCTCCCACCCTTTTTCTCCCGCCATCTTCCCCCGCCATGTTCTCCCGCCCTTTTCCTGCCGGCATTTTTCTCCGCCCTTTTCCTCCCGCCATTTTTCTCCCGCCATTTTTCTCCCGCCCTTTTCCTCCCGCCATTTTTCTCCCGCTCTTATTCTCCGGGTGAGCTTATATATACCCCAGCAGACGTTCTAAATGAGGCAACCGCAGACGTTAGTTCAAGAGTGTTGGCGCATCGAAGGCTGTCGCCGATGAAAATAGTGATGATGACTTCATGCCTCCATCACGAACACGTGGCAGAGGGAAGTGAAGTCGTTGATTAGAATTAGTTATCGTTGAGTTATATGTATTATTTACAAGTATCTTTAAGATCCAGTATGTAGAACTACTGGAATAAATTAGGCATGTACCTCTCCTCCCAAGCAGGGTGTATCTGCCAATATTCCCTCGGTCCTCGAGTTATTAGAGGCTCGAGGCTACGCTCCTGTAATATCTTTGCGCGATGGTTATGATCCACATCCGGACTGATCAAGTATATTTGTTCCATATCTTCACGCAGCTAAATTAAAAGTCTAAATTTAAAACACAGATGCATGAAATGAAAGTCTAAACTTAACTACACCATTGCTCTAACCGCTGCACCTTAACACTAATGCGTACATAATTAACAGTAAATCCTAATTAGCCACAAAAAACGCATACCATTAAAGCGTGCCGATTCAATGGACAACCACCGTCACCACCACCGCTGCACCACCACCACGCTGCACCACCACCACCACGCTCCACCACCACCCTACACCAACCTCCACCTAAACTACACCATTGCTCTAACCAAACAACACGAAATTGCACAAAATCCTAACCCAATGTATATCTGAGCTGCCTACACTCTCTAACACTACATGCAGGAAGAATTGTTGGTTGGATTGACAGATCGGGCAGCAGGGAGCTGCTGTGAGAAAGAAAGGAAGAAAGGAAGAAAGGAACGGAGAAGAAGAGGCTCGGCCGAGCCTTATTCAGCACCCTGTCGGCCAGGCTTTCGCCGATCAGGGGCCGGTCGGCCAGGCTTGGGCCGACGGGAGGCCACGTGACGCCGAAAGGCCTGTCGGCCGCAGGCGTGGCCCGCCATGCAAAGCAGTCGGCTGGAGTTCAGCCGACTGGCGCTTTTAGGCCCAACTCTGGCCGACGAGGTCTTGTCGGCCCAAATCTGGCCGAGGCCGTATTATTCCTGTAAATTCGTAGTTTCCCGTAATATTTTCGAATTTAATTAAATAAATGTATTATTAAAAAAAATTTGGCGACTTGAGCTGGGTAGGACCAAAGGAGGATCAGCATGCCCACGTGTTGGCATGGCACTAGCCAGCTCGGCTTCCAGGAGCATCGGATCCAAACTTTTTGCCCATGCACTGCCGCAAGAGGGACCCAGCCCGAGGCCAGGAGTGGGTCAGGCGACTTGCTCATCGGCTCCACGTCAGCAGCGGCCCCACCAGCTTCGTCTACCGCGGGCTCAGCTGCCCTGACCCTCCTGCCATCTCGCCGGCGATCGCCGCCGGCCGCCGCGCCTCTGCTACGACTGCGGCTGGCAAGGGAAGTCCGCCGTCCACTCCGCCCTTGGTCCCGCGCGTCGTGATCGCGACCAGCCTCTCTGCCACGCCCACCACCGGAGCCACTAGCTCCACCGCCCGATTCCGGCGAAATCCACTGTGACGGATCCCCTCTCACACACCGGAGATGAGCCGCACGGAGATGATATAGCGTAGCATCGTCTTCTCAAGTGGCATTGGATCCTCGCCCGGCAGGACGAGCGCGTCGTCCTCGTCAAGCAAGTCGCCGGGCTCCTCGATCCATAGCTCTTTTTCCGCCGGAATGCGCTCAGGGTCGTCCACCCACGCCGTGTAAGCACAGTTAATGGTTATACCATCAGATTAGAAAAAAAATAGAGCGTGATGCCTAGCTGCGATCTGATGGAGACTTCTCATGGTCTAGCTTAACTCCGCTGGCTTCGAAGATGAAGCAGTCCATGGCGTGCGCGGCGGCGAGGACGTCCTGAACGACTGAACGTCGTGTGCTTCGGTGCCCTCCACGCATGTACGGCGAGGATGAAATTGTGTGGTTGCGTGCGTTCGGCTGGTACAGGGGACGTGCAGTACAGCACGGCGTTTGTGTCGGCGTTCCGGCGTTTAGGCCAGCCTCCCGGCGTGGAGCGCAGCCACGTTTGGCCGACCGGCGAGAAGGACGGTGCGGCGCCCCCGTGCATGCCAGGCCGTCGCTGGACTCGAACCCACGATTGGCCGGCCGGCGAGACAGACGGCGCGGCCCTCCCGTGCAGGCCGTCGCAGCCATGTTTGGCCGGCCGGCGAGAAGGACGGCGTGGCCCTCCCGTACAGTCCGTCGCTGGACTCGTAGCGACGTTTGGCCGGCCGGCGAGAAGGACGGCGTCGACGACTGCTGGTGTTGCTTGAGCGTGGTGTCCCGTCTGGATTGAGCACATGTGCGTTCACAACGGTGGAGGCATCTATCTCTCCCAAATCTTGGCTGCCCAAACGCGCCCGCGCGCCAACGATGGCGGCTTCCTATGGTCGACTGCGTCGAGAGGCGATGGCAGGGCCAATCAGCGACGGAACATTTTGTTTTTAGTGATAGCAAATCCTGTAATTATCACGAAACGAAAAGATATGTTGAGTTGTCAAACATTGGAACAATCTGGATCGTTGCCTAAATATTGAAAGACTCAGATTTAATGTATCAACACAAGTTTGCTCTTTTAATAATAGTATAGATATACACACTTGTGATTACGGATATTTCTCAATCCTTTCAATCACATAAAGTAATGTAATAACTTGACATTTTTGAGTTGATCGTTAGAATGCGAATTAAAATCACCACTTTTTATGAATATTTATCTACTATTTGCTAGAGCTGTTTAATATATAAAGAGAAAAATAAATGAAATAATACCTACAATATGTCGAAATGAATACGCTAACTTTAAATATACCTCCTAGATGTCACTTGTCCTGTGGAGTATATTTACAACACTTTGACAGTTCAGGGTAGAGACTCTACCGATAAGCAAATTAATGTCAACAATGGTTAGGAAATAATGGAGTTTGAGATGTACCAAATGTGAGTGCAACAAATGGTTTGACGAGAGTAATGGAACTACTCCCTCCGTCTTTTTCTGGCCTACACACGTATTTAGTCGTGTTTTAGTGTAATATGTGCATCAATCTACATACTAAAACACGTTTAGATACGTGCGGGACAGAAAAGACTGAAACATCTTATATTTAGGAACATAGGGAGTAATAATGTTGTATCAACCGCTTCAAAGTAGAAGGTTTGCAATGAATTTGAAGAAACTTCATGGAAATACCATTTCAGATTTTCGTAGCAAATTTTACTTTTTTTTCATAATCTTAAATACCAAAATGTGAGTCCACGGTAATAAATCTTGAATCTTTGACAAGTTTAAGATAGTTTTGATTTTTTTCAATTAAATGACTCTAAATAGGGTAAATAAATGTTCCTACTTAATATTTTTAATTCACATTACTCATTCTTAATATCAAATTAAGGCATACACAATATCAAATAAAAAATAATCTTGATCATTACAAAACTTTTTTTGGATGCTCCGGAGTAGGAGATAAATTCAAGAATCTTCATGGGAGATAGTCCACTTTGTGAAGCAATTGCCATTTTAGATTGGTGTATCAACTTTTCCTATTTATCCCAATTTTATATACCCAAATTATGATTCCATACAAAAATTGTTGAAATTTCTATAAGTTTGTGGTATTTTTATTTTTTCCTATTACAGAACTCTAAAAGGGTAAATAAATACTCCTAGAGCAAAATTATTATTTTATTTCACATAACTCATTAGTAATATCAAAGCAAGGCATACACAACATCAACTAAAAAAGTGCAGATTATTACAAAACTCCGTGGGTGTTCAGAATTAGGACGTTTGCACTTTAAGTCAAGAATTGTTTGGGAGATAGTTCACCTTGTGAAGCAAGTCTTACGGATTTGTGTATCGACTTGTCCGATTTATCCCAAGACTATACTCAAAGTCAATGCAAAAAAAAGTGGAATTTTGAGAAATTTTTATTTATCTATGATGATTTTCCTATTAAATGGGTCTAAGAAAGGTAAATAAATATTTGTAAAATAATTATTTTATCTCATATTAATCATGCTTTTATCAAAGTAAGGCATACACACAATATCGACTCAAAAGAGTCCAAATTCTTACAATAATTGGTTTGGCCTAACTCCCCCCGTTTCAAATTAATTGACTTCCATTTATCCAAATGTGGACGTATCTATACTTATAACTTATAACATGTATAGATACATCCAAATGTGGGCAAATAGAAGTCAATTAATTTGAAACGGATGGAGTAGGAGGTTAAGTCGAAAACCTTCCATTAGAGAGAGTGCGAGGAAATATGTTCAAAAAGGCTTTGCCGAGTGACTTATATTGGGCACTTGACTTACATATTTAAATAGGCGAGAAAATGCGTCGACTAGGAAAATTGCGGTAAGAAAATAAATTATGACATATTTGTCGAGTGCCAGTTAGGTAATATATACTCGACAAAGCGGGTAGCGTCGTCCCCCTTCCGTCAGTCGCGGCTATCAGGGACACATGTTTCGAGGTTTGCCGAGAGCCGCCTATTTGTCGAGTGTCACCTACTGTTTTTGTGGAGCGCCAATTCTTGGCCAGACTGTCTTTCATCAGATACACAACATAGCAGCTCTTGCTAGAGTGCCCGACAAAAAAAAACACTCGGCAGATAGACACCCGGCAAACGCCCGCATTCCTGAAGCGTTTGAAACATGTTTTTTTGGGCCCTAAAAAAAGAGCATTGCTATGCGTGTCCGACGTTTGTCCGACGGTTTCCGCTGGCCCTTTGATTGTGTTTGATTGCGTGAGGTAATTAGGCTGATCCGTTGGATGTTGGCATCGTACAAGCGTCGGACACAAAGTGTCGGATGCAAAGCAATTCCTCTAAAAAAACTGTAGACCCTCCCTCCTCTCATCCATGGTTCTCAAGTTGAGATCAGTTGTAATTCCCAAAAAAATAAAAGTTGAGATCAATTGTGCCCAGGTTCCAAAAAAAAAAAAATTCTACTCTCTTCTTTGTTCTTCTCGGCTCTTGCCTGGAGTCTTTCTCTTCCTTCCGCAGTCCTCGCCGGAGTCACCATGGCGTGCCTACAATTCCTTAGCCTTCTCGCATCTCTTCTTTCTTTTCCTCTACTGATCCGCTGTTTCCTCTGAACAGTTTCCATGTGGATTCATGACCTCCGGCCGTCTCCCGGAACCTGCTGGTGTGTTCTTCACCTCGATTCGCCGATCGTCGCTTTCCACCAATCAAAGGCGAGCACGAGGATCGTGTGCTTTTCTCTCTACGTACAGCCCAGCCATCCGATCCGAAACCTTCTCCAAGACGTCAATAGCGAACCGCCTCTCGCGCGCACTCGACACCTATAAATAATACTCAATCCGCTCCCTACCTCTCACACACCAAAATTCAATTCGACCCTTCGGTTTCGAGTTCACCACCAAAATCCGCAGAAGTTCCAAGTCGAGGAGTCGAGATGGCGCGTACGAAGCAGACAGCCCGCAAGTCCACCGGCGGCAAGGCGCCCCGGAAGCAGCTCTCCTCCATTGTTCGTCTCGTCCCCTCACCTCATCTATTGCACCACGATCGCTATGCTATGGCGGTTTTCGACGATCGTTTGCTGCATGCTGTTGCGGTTTAGACGATCGCTTGTGGCATGCTGTTGCGGTTTCGCTGACGTTTTCTTTTAATTTCAGGTGGCGCGGAAGTCGGCCCCGACGACCGGCGGCGTGAAGAAGCCCCACCGCTACAGGCCCGCACCGTCGCGCTCCGTGAGATCCGCAAGTACCAGAAGAGCACGGACCTGCTCATCCGCAAGCTGCCGTTCCAACGCCTGGTGCGGGTGATCGCCCAGGACTTCAAGACGGACCTTCGCTTCCAGAGCCACGCCGTGCTCGCGCTCCAGGAGGCGGCCGAGGCGTACCTCGTCGGGCTCTTCGAGGACACCAACCTCTGTGCCATCCACGCCAAGCGCGTCACCATCATGCCCAAGGACATCCAGCTCGCCCGGCATCCGGGGAACGCGCCTAATTAAGCAAGCCTAGCATGCATGCATGGTTGTGGTCAATGCGCCGCAATCTATTCGCTTCTGGTATTAGTTAGTGTTCATTAGATCGTTGATAGGAAGGTTTGTTTTCGTTGTAAGATCTCGTTATGGGCTTATGGCTAAAGACTGTTTCGATCGTTTGGTTTGCCTAAGTGCAAACTAAAATTATATAGAATATTATTGATATTTGCTACGGAATAATTGGGGATTTGTTGCATATTTTTCTTCTTCTTGATGATGATACAACAAGCAGATGATTGTTATTATCCTCATCACCATCATATCTACGCTTACTTCTTACCTCTGTCCAAATGATAAAGGAGCAAACATAAACCGATGTCTCATAATCATAGTGCCAGAGAAAGTAAAAACTAAGCGCTATACGAATTTGCAGCAGCTCAAAGGATACTTCAGATCAATAGATATCCATAACCCAATCAAAGACTGTTTTCCCCCTTCAAGTGCACCTTCTTCCTCCATCCTCTCTTCTGCATTTTCCCTCTCCATGTAGTAGCTTATTGTTGCCCACTTTGTCTTTATCACTGTTCCTTCATCTGATCTTGGTTGTCAGCTTCCGGAGCTCCTAGGTAGCATGCATATGCTCCTAGACGTTTTCCATTCTCCCGGGAATTTTCCTCGTTGTTTTACTCAGCTGTGTGTTAGGTAGTTAGGTGTGATTTTTGGAGCCGAGTGATCGAAAGAGGAAAAAATAGAACTTTCATTGATCTTTACAATCTTTTCAGACCATTCGTTCTTTACAAAAACGTACACGTTGTACAAATAAAATAAAATAAAATAAAACGTACATGTTGTATTCATCGTTCTCCTCTAAAGAAGCAAACGATGTACCACCTCCTCATGGCTTTCCCCAGCTGGAACTTCACGGGAAGGCACCTTTCGAAGCCATCCGATTCCGAGCTCGGATCCGCCCGGTGCTTGAGACTCCGCAACCGACGTCCATTCGTCGATGAGCCGCGCGCTCTCCATCGCCGGTGACGGGCACAGCGGCAGGAGGTCATCAACCCCGGCGGGCTCTTGAGCTTCCCCGCTCGTTCTCCCACTCGAATGGCACCTTCCCGGTTGCCGGGAGTACACTCGCGTAGACTGTCCTAGGTCGTCACGACGCAGGAGAGGGGACGGCGAGGAGAAGGTGGTGGTGGTGGTGTACGCCATGGTGTCGTCTATCTCTGGTTTGTTTTTGCGTTTGGCTTGTTTTGCTAGGACATCACATCACAAGAAAACGGCTTATATAGAGCAAGAAGTCGCCATCTCGTTGGTGTGCTTGCTAACTAACTAAGGTTGCTTTTCCCAAGTCAAACGCTTTGGTTCAAGGGATGTTCGTGTTGTTTACTGATTTGATGCCAAAAGGAGGTGGATTTTGTTTGAAGATCACGGCGAAGAAAAATTAGTGGCCTGGCATGGCATGGTCGGCGGTAATGCAGTCACTGCTGCGTAAAGAAAGCATGGTAGGAATCAGGCACATGTTGAACGGAGTACTGTAATTTTCTGCAGGTAACCTGTAAATCAGGCACATGTTGAACCTTAGCCAACACTCAGGCGTATACACTTGTCCCTATGGATTGGATTGGAATAGAGAGCTGAGCCTCTTCATCAGTTTTGCAGTTTGCGCACATGAAACGGAAGTGGTAGATTGAATGATACTCTCTACAAGTTTACAATACGTTCTAACGGAGTACTGTAATTTCCAGGTCATGCATCTACCGGCAAAAGCAAGAAAACGAGACTAAAAACTCG
The DNA here is from genome assembly GCA_947311845.1 of Poa pratensis. Lineage (NCBI taxonomy): Eukaryota > Viridiplantae > Streptophyta > Magnoliopsida > Poales > Poaceae > Poa > Poa pratensis. The sequence continues at coordinate 8,828,885 of CAMZMU010000071.1, forward strand.
TGAGCCAAGTCATGAACTGTGCTGCGTGTTGCGACGCCAGCACATAAACGAGCAAGAACGGCAGTGTTTCTCATGCTACTCAGACTTGTTTTCAGGAATGCTTGAGCTATTTCAATGACCATGAAGCCGGTTTTCCATTGGTGAGTGTCGTCAGTCTACAGGAAGAACTTTTTCGGAGAGACTTCGGCCCTGGGCCTCCTGCAGACACGCAGTCAACCCATTAAAAATGCAGAAATCCGAAAGAAAAAGACAGGGCAGCTTCAAATGGAAGTAAAACATTGTCAAAAGTATGTGTGGTTCCATCAGTTTACGTGATGGAGGATGGATAAGACAATGGGGAAACACAATTTCTAATTGCAAAAATTATTACGCACTATTACCATTTTTGCAGAAGAAATCAACATCGTGGTACTCAACAAGTAGGGCGCCCAGGAATTGATTACTTACCATCAGGATTTATGACCAGAAGATTGCACCTATGTATACAGTTCCATGGTTTACTTCATCAGAAAACGTAATAGGATTTCCGCACACAGGTAGTGGGGGATCAACTAAAGCAGCCCACTTCAGCCATACCCTGAGATAATGAGTAGAGAGGTGATCCGGTACATCTGCCTGCATGAGTAAGATGACAGCCATGAATAATTCAAATAAAACTGATAAGAGTTTATGTAGTGACTATATGACTGAAAAGGTCAAAAGATAGCATACAATGTCCAAGAAGCAGAGAAGTCATCAGTTGACAGATACCAGCTTCCATGTTGTGATTCAATGGCCCTCTTTCCGTTGAACGTTCCCAGTTCAAGCAGCTGATCAACATTATCCTCATCAGAATCATATCTATGCCGTTTTCTTCTTATCTCTCCTTCTTTACGACTACTTCGACTGAGATCCTTGTCGTCAGTATCTGAAGTATGCACATCTGGGTGTCTGTCATTTTTAACCAATGAGTAATCAAGAGCCTTGCGAAATTTTATATTGCTAACAGTGAACAAAGATTCACAAGAATCAGCTGATTTGCATTCTTTTGATAAATCACAGAAAA
>CAMZMU010000071.1:8867278-9161994 GCA_947311845.1 Poa pratensis
ATCATTCAAGATGCTATGATAGGGGAATGAGAGCTTGACACCAAGGATTACCATGTTACAATCATTAACTTAAGCAGAGAAATTCAGAAGTTAGATGAAATTTATTCATGCTTTACCTCTACTCATTTATATATCTTTCCAAAGTGTCCACCTTTTATATTCAGATTTTCATCAAATACTCTATGACCATTGTAGGATGTTCTTACTATTTATTATGCATACTTGTGGTCCATAGTACTTCTTCTTTATGTTACACTTTGTGATTATCATTGATCATATTGCATTGAATATTTGATATCACTCATAAACTATCTTGCATATTGCTACTTTTAAGAATGAACCACTTGACTCTATGTAGCATAGTAATCACCTTGATATCCATTGATAGTATTAAATTGCAAAGTCCATGTTAGTTTTATCACCTTCATACTCGAGGACGGTATAGGTTAAGCTTGGGGATGTTTTGCATGTAAAATGCATACATGAACTTTGCATTATTTTTACTTATATTCCAGTCATATTTGCATCATATAAGGGTATATCACTGTTATATAATGATTTTGGGAATATTTGGTATGTTTCTATTTTTATGGAATTAACCCTGCACAGGCAGAAACCCCTTTTTCCATGTTTTTGACTTTCAGGGACCAAACGACGTCCAAATGACCTAATATTTTACGGGGCCCAATATTTGGAAATAAGAAGACGTACCAGCCAAGAATCCGCGAAAAATGAAGTCCGAGGAAGAAATTAGCTGGTCCCACTCGGCCAGGTACATAGGCCGTGTGGGACAAACCTCTTTTATCCTCGTGGCTCGATGCCGTCCGTTTTCGTCTCCGTGGCTTCGTCTTGACCTAAAAACGCCTATATAAATAGCCCCCGACGTTCTCTGGAAGGAGCGCCGCCGAAACACAGAAACACCGAAACAGAGACCTGGAGTGGCAGATTGGAGGGGGAAAACTCCGGCAGGGCGTGCCGGGGTGTCTCCATCTTCTCCAATGACTTCTCCACCGTCTCCATGATGAAGGGGGAGTAGTCCACCCCCTGGACCTTGGGTTTGTGGTGCTAACTTGATCCAATCTCTCTATGTATGATCATTGTTGAAGTCCATATGATGTGCCTTGCATGATTATGGAACTATCTTTTTATTTCTTATGGTGGATATTGTGGTATGAGATGATTTGTTATACATTTACTATTGTGTTGGAACTTTTATGATTTGTTACTTTGGAGATATTCTATGATGCATGTGATGGTTTGATTTATGCTTAATGCCTTGTTTATCCTTGTCATGATGTGATTGACACCACCAAGTGTGGATAGATGAGAGTGATGTGGTCATGCACACGAATTATGAAACATTGCACTAGTGTTTAGAATATTGTCCATTATGAAATATGATGTATGTAGGTATGAGATGGCCGATGTGACACGGCATATGTATTGAGTGACATGTGAAATACAGCCTAACACATTTATCTGGGGGTTTAAAAAGGAAGATTATGATGTGGAAGTGACAGCAACACGCTAGCCTTACGAGGGTGACATAGCAACACAAATGAGTACTTCTTTCTACTATGTGTTTTAATGACATATAGCCGTCATAAAAGCTACCATTAAAACATGACAATTGGTGTACTTTATCTATAACATGATAATCACCGTAGATGAGAGAGAGAGAGGATTAAGTGAACCTATGAACCCATGTCCATTGTTCCTATAGAGAAAACCTTTGTCTTGTCCTCTCGCATTGAAGTGGATTGGGACACTTTCACATTCTTGTTTTGTTACGTTAAACTTCATCCATTAAATCAACCACCTTGTTCTTTAAACTTGTTTAGTGCATAATCAACTAAAACTTGTCACACTTTAGTTGTAGGGAATAGATAACTTTTCCTTTTTGCTCCTGCGGATCGATACCCTACTTCCACCATTGAGAGGTGCTACAGTGATCCTGCTCTTGGGGTTATCACTAAGCCAGTAAAGCAGCTATTGAGGCACTTCCATGTGATAGGAGAGAAAGGCAATAGGGGAAAGAAATAGCTCGCCTGTTGGCTGCAGGATTCATCACGGAGGTATACATCCGGAGTGGGTGGCAACACCGGTCCTGGTTATGAAAAAGAACGGTACGTGGTGGATGTGCATTGATTACCAGCCTTAACAAAGCCTGTCCAAAGGACCCATTTGCTTTGCCACGAATTGACCAAGTAATTGATTCAACTGTTGGGTGCGAGTTGTTATGCTTTTTGGATGCCTATTCAGGCTACCATCAAATCAAGATGAAGAAGGAGGATCAAGAGAAGATGTCCTTCATCACGCCTTTTTGGGCCTTTTGCTATGTCAGCATGCCCTTTGGATTGAAGAACGCATGCGTGATTACCAAAGGTGCATTCAAATTGTCTGCATGAGCAAATAGGTTGCAACGTTCACGCCTACGTGGACGACATTGTGGTTAAGTCGCAAGTAGGCCAGGATCTCATCAGCGACCTGGCAGAGACGTTCACGAACCTCAGAAAATACAACATGAAGCTCAACCCGACAAAGTGCGTCTTTGGAGTGCCAGCAGGAAAGCTATTGGGGTTTATAGTATCTGAAAGGGGCATCGAGGCCAACCCTGACAAGATAAAGGCAGTGATGGACCTCTAGAAACCAGAAAAGATAAAGGATGTGCAGTGGATTACGGTTGCGTCGCGGCATTGAGTCGCTTTATATCAAGACTGGGAGAGATAGCATTACCTTTGTACAAATTGCTGAAAAAATCAGATACTTCATTTGGGATGAAGAAGCTGACGAAGCTCTAACAACCTGTGAACATCAGTTGACAAATGCTCCAGTCTTGCGGCTCAAAGGATAAGGAGCCCATGCTACTGATATAGCATGCAAATTCTCGTGCTGTGAGCGCCGTCATGGTCGTTGTTAGGGATGTACCTACTGGGGTATCACCAGCATGGATCAATCCGGCTAGTCCAGGGTGGCCCGCAGTGGTGGGTAAAGGCTTTGCCTACCGGGCGGCCCAGATAGCTGACGACCAAGGAAGGCGGATGCCGGCAAGGAGGAGGCCCAAGACTGAAGCCCATGAAGCCACCAAGACCAAGACGGAAGGCGGCATACTTGCCGGCTAGGTTTAGGACTCCGTATACTTGCTGGATACGTAATCACCTTGTAACCCTAGGTCCAGCCGCCTATATAAGCTGGACCTCGGGACGCCTTTAGGGCAACAATACTTTCAACACCAACTCATTGTAACCTGTTCACGGCGATATTGCCTTATAGTGAGTTATAGCAGCACGTAGGGCACCGCCACCGCCGTGGTGCCTGAAGCTGGGTAAACCGCCGTGTACAATCCCGACCTGACGACGTCCACCTTCTTGCCCTACGTTCACCCTCGGCTAGCAGGACCCCGTCTCCTATCCAAGATGCCGATACGACGACAGTTGGCGCCCACCGTGGGGCCTAAGGCGTCAGGCGTCACGTTCCAGGCGGGAACCTTGGCGGCATCGGCGAAACAATCGCCGTCGGCCGCGCTGTTCGCTACGGCGACAACCACTACATCAGCTGCGACGAGTCCTACATCCCCGCAGACGACTACATTGTCGGATGCGGAGTTGTGCCGTTTGGCGGCGTCGATGTGTTCATCGGCTACACTTCTGAGGCGTATGGGTTGCCGCGAATTTATTCGCCATCCCACCCGCCCTACAATCAAGACGGATCTGAGTTTGCCTCCTCTGAGGAGTCCGCAGATTCAGATCTACACTTTGTCGGCATGACGGGACTGGGATCAGACTCCCAGCCCAACAGTCAAGATCCCGAATCTATTCTTCCTGCGCTCCAGGATGATGCGATGTCGGATGCCGGATCCAGATCTACCGTTCACGTCAACGTAGATTCTGACCGAAGAAGATTCTGCCAGCATGTTGAGCAACGGGTCAAGCAGTGTTTTGTTACACCTGATCCTCCGCCTTCTGAGGCGGCTACGGGCTCCTCCGTCAACATGCAGCAGGTTTTTGTGGCGGATGTCACCGGTGCAGCCTCAGAGAAGGCGGCGGCAACTGACGCCGCCAACCTGGGGACCCGGCAACCGATCCACAGTTTCCAGAGCCTCCTGGGGCTCCGAAGAAGAAATTCTGGAGAAGGGCGAGCCCAGCAAGATAGGGAACATGGCGGCCTGGCGGAAGTTCTCACACACCGGTGACGACAAAACCAACCGGCTGATTTGGAGAACTTCGAACACCTTGGTGGAGCAAACTGAGTACCTCAAAACAAGCAAGCAGAGGTCCAGAGCCTCCTCGACGAAGCCAAGGAGGAAAACGCCAAGATAACCGCCAAGTGTGACCCCAAGCGCAATCTTTTCACCACCACCCATTGCCCAAGCCGGCAGGACGGGGAGAAGAAAAGAAAGGCAGGGATCTGACACCTTCAAATCCCCTGCCCAAAAGCTTGGTTTCGAGTGGGCTACAGCGCCGCAGCGTAAGGACAAGAACGGGGACGTCATCCTCGCAACCCCTGTCCTCAACACTGCAGCCGCCTTGGACATCCTCAACAATGATGACTATGACAAGGACGAGAAGATCTACTACGCATCGATCCTTGCTCACAAAGCTCTAGAGCAGCAGGCCCGTGCTGATTCTCGCGCCGACATGGCGGACGCAAGGGGAGGAAAGTTGGAATCAAATCCAACGCTTGCAAAGCTGCGGCCGGTGGCAACCCGAAGATCCGTCCGGCTCCAGTAGCCACGGAAAAGGGAAGGACAAGGAGACCCCGCAATCACCACCTCCAAAAGGCAGCGTGACGAGGCGTCCAGACCGGCAACAGGCGCAAGGCCTCACCCCCTCCGCCTAGGCGGGATGAAGGCGGAAGCAGGGGCAGCAAGCAGCCGCCAAGGAGTGGCGGCAATCGTGACAACGCCCGCCGCCAAGAAGAAGCAGGGACCGCACACAGTCCCCACCACCAGTGCCCAGGCACGAAGGCGGAAGCCGGGGACACAACAATGAGCCTAGGCACAGCCGGGCAGCGCAGGACGAGCCTCATGCCGATAGATCTGGCAAACAGCTCAGTCCGCAAGACGCGAGACATCGTCTCAATGACATCAAGGCTGGAAAGCAAGATGCCTATCTAGGACCTGAGTGCTTTGGCCCAGCCATCCGCAACGTTCAAGTACCTCGAGACATGACATCAGTGTCAAAAACTCATCAAAGGTACAATGGAGCGGACAAGCCAAACTCATGGTTGTCGGACTACGCGCTGGCAGTTGAAATTGCCGGAGGCAATGGCCTCGTCGCCGCACGCTTCCTTCCCCTCATGCTGGAGGGGACAGCCCGAAGCTGGATCGAAAACTTGCCGGAGAAAAGCATTCATAGTTGGCATGACATGGAAAAGGTGTTCACAGCACTTCCAAGGCACGTACAAGCGACCCAATACATACACAGATTTGGTTCGTTGCGTGCAAAAGCCAGATGAAACAGCTACAAGCTTCTTGGCAAGGTGGATTCAAACAAAGGCAAGCTGCGAGAACGTAGACGACAATCAAGCAATCCATGCCTTCACCACAGGCCTCCTGAAGGGCTCAAGTCTCAGACATAAGCTCGTACGCATGCAAGTCAAGGATCTCGGAGTCATGCTCGAAGTAGCAGCCATGTACGCACAGGCGGATGATGATGCACGCGATGGAGATGGCGCACATGATATGGCGCCAAACAGGCGAGCAAGTCACAAACGCAAGGCTCCCCAGGACGACAAAGCCGGACCATCAAACGAGGTCGCCGCCGCCTTCGAAGGCAAAGGGGCAACCGCAAGTGGAAAGGAAAGGGTAAAGATGGCGGCTCCAGCAAGCAGCGCTTGACGTACGATCAAGCAAAAGCCTTGCCCTGCCCAATCCACGCGTCCTTAGGCAAAGTTAACCACACATTAGGGGAATGCCGGTTCATGGAGGACTTCAAGAAGGACCCCGAGGTTGGCTGGAAATCAAAAAAGAGCAAAAAGGCTGAGAAGACAAAGAAGGAAGATGATGATGGGGCAATTTCCATGTCCGAGGATGAGGAACCTAAGCTGGTGCGCAAAGAAAGGAAATACCCAAGGTACATGGCCAATTGGTGTGTTTCTTTCGGCAAAGAAGAAAAGGCGGAGATGCGCGAGCTAAACGCCACAGTACCAGACGTTCCCCAGTATCTAGACTGGTCAGAGGAGCCAATAACTTGGGATAGAGATGATCACCCAGATCACGTACCTCACCCCGGCAAATACGCCCTTGTCGTCGACCCAATTGTCGATAACTTCAGGCTCACCAAGGTGTTGATGGATGGCGGCAGCAGCCTCAACATCATCTACGCGACACTGAAGCGCATGAACTTGTCGGAAAGCCAGCTTGACTACAGCAAAGTCAAGTTCCATGGCATCGTTCCGGGAAAGCAAGCCAAATCAATGGGAAGCATCAATTGGAAGTTACTTTCGGACCTGAGACAAACTACCGCTCAGAGTATCTCAGGTTTGAAGTAGTCCCTTTCAAGAGTGCCTACCATGCCATCTTTGGTCGGCCAGCTTTGCAAAGTTCATGGCTCGCCCGTGTTACATATACAGCAAGCTGAAGATGCCGGGACCCAATGGTACAATTACCATCAGTGGCAACTTCAAGAAAGCAAAAGAGTGCGAACGTGGCAACGCCGCCTTCGCTGAGGCAGTCCTCCACGCAGAGGAATTAGCCATGTTGAAAAAGGAGCTGATACGTCGCAGTTGCCGGAGCATGTAAAGACCGCTGAGCAAAAGAACACTTTCAAGGCGTCCGAAGACACAAAGAAGGCGGATCTGGTCCCAGGTGACAGCTCCAAGCAAGTCACCATAGGGGCTGGCTTGGACGACAAATAGGAAAGCGCGCTCGTCAGGTTCCTCCGTGAGAATCAGGACATCTTTGCATGGTCATCAGCTGACATGCCAGGTGTCCCGAGGGAACTTGCCGAGCACTCTCTTAACGTCTACGAAGGAGCCAAACCAGTGAAGCAAGGAATAAGGCGCTACGGTGAGAAGAAGCGGACAGCAATAGGGAAGGAGATCATCAAGTTGCAAGAAGCCAAGTTCATTAGGGAGGTAGTACACACTGATTGGTTGGCAAATCCTGTAATGGTTCCAAAACCTAATAAGGAAATGAGAATGTGCATTGATTATACCGGTTTGAACAAGTGCTGTCCTAAGGACCACTTTGCTTTGCCTCGTATAGATCAGGTCATAGACTCCACAGCCGGCTCCGAGCTGCTGTGCTTTTTGGATGCGTACTCCGGGTACCACCAAATCAAAATGCGAGAATCCGACCAAATCAAAACAGCGTTCACTACGCCCTACGGGACCTTCTGCTACATCACGATGCCCTTCGGTCTAAAAAATGCCGGCGCAACGTATCAGCGGTGTATGCAAAGATGCCTTCACGAGCAAATTGGCCGCAATGTTCACGTCTATGTTGACGACATTGCCGTCATGTCAAGAAAGAAGGCAGATTTGCTTGACGATTTGAGAGAAACCTTTGATAGCCTCCGGGTATATAGGATGAAGCTCAACCCGAAAAAATGCGTCTTCGGGGTTCCGCCGGCAAATTGCTTGGCTTTATCGTTTCCGAACGAGGGATAGAAGTAAATCCAGAAAAAATCAAAGCGATCCTCAACATATCCAGGCCCAAGGACCTGAAGGACGTGCAGCGACTTGCCGGCTCGGCGGCTGCCGTCAGTCGTTTCATTAGCCGTCTTGGTGAGAAGGCACTGCCTCTCTACCGGCTTCTGAAGAAATCCGACAACTTCGAGTGGACAGACGAAGCAGACGCCGCCTTGCAGCAACTCAAGGACGCGTTAACGTCTGCTCCAATTTTGGCAGCTCCTCGTTCGCAGGAACCAATGCTGCTTACATCGCGGCAACTAACTTGGTTGTTAGCGTGGTACTGGTTGTGGAACGCAAGACGGAAAATTCAGACTTGCCGGAACAACGTCCGGTTTACTTCATCAGTGAAGTATTTTCCGCCTCAAAACAGCGTTATCCGCATTACCAGAAGCTGGTCTACGGTGTTTTCTACGCCGCCAGGAAGTTAAGGCACTATTTCCAGGAACATTCAATAACGGTGGTGAGCAAGGCACCTCTGGGGGATATCATCAATAATACAGATGCAACAGGCCGCGTTGCCAAATGGGGCATTGAACTTGCCGCCTTCGACATCATGTATAAACCCAGAACGGCCATTAAGTCTCAAGCCTTAGCAGATTTGTAGCGATTGGACGGAGGCCATGGACGAAGTACCTCTCCCTGAAGATGCATACTGGATCATGCACTTTGATGGATCAAAAATGCTTCAGGGCTCGGGGGCTGGCATTGTTTTAAGAAACCCTCAAGGAGACAAGCTTAGTTATGTGTTACAAATTCACTTCAAGGCAACTAATAATGTTGCTGAATACGAAGCTCTCCTTCATGGTTTACACATTGCCAAGGAACTTGGCGTCCAGCGTGTCCTCTGCTACGGAGATTCAGACTTGGTGGCGCAACAGATACGTGGTACTTGGGACACAAAGAGCGAGACAATGGCGGCATATCGAGCTACCGTTGACGAATTCGCCAAGTGTTTTCTAGGCTACGAGGTCCGCCACATCCCAAGAGCTCAAAATGAGGCGGCAGATACACTTGCCAGAATGGGATCTGAACGCAAAAAGGTACCAAAAGATGTTTTCCTGGAACACCTACACAAGCCGTCAATAAAAGGAGCAGACCTCCTTGACCCAGAATCGGCAGAGCCAGTTGACAACGCTAGCTATGCCGTCTACTGGTAAAGCCGGATTGGACGACGCCATATTTGGACTTCCTGATCAATCAGGAGTTACCGGATGATGAGGTTTTGAAAAGGCAAATAATAAGAAGAGCCAAGGCATTCACAATAATCAAAGGCGAATTGTACAAGCGTAGCACCACTGGTGTTTACCAACGCTGCATTTCGCCCGAAGAAGGCAGAGAACTGTTGGATGAGATACATGCCGGCGTATGTGGACATCATGCTTCCTCACGCGCCCTTGTTTCAAAAGCCTTCCGACAAGGTTTCTATTGGTTGACAGCCAAGCAAGATGCAGAAGACATTGTTAAAAGATGCAGGGGCTGCCAACTTTATGCCAGACAATCACACATGCCGGCTCAAGAGCTTAAAACAATACCCATCACATGGCCTTTCGCAGTCTGGGGCTTGGACATGGTTGGTCCGTTTAAAACGGCGCCTGGTGGCTACACACATTTACTTGTGGCTGTAGACAAGTTCACCAAATGGGTTGAAGCTAAGCCTATCAAAAAGCTAGACGGCGCCACAGCCGCAAACTTTCTGTGGGGAATAATCTCTCGGTTCGGGGTGCCTCATAGCATCATCACCGATAACGGCACTAACTTGTCGCAAGGCGAAGTCGAGGAATACTGTTATAAGCATGGCATCCGCCTAGATCTAGCCTCAGTAGCACATCCGCAGGCAAACGGTCAAGTAGAGCGTACAAATGGTTTAGTCTACAAGGAATCAAACCACGTCTCGAAGTACCATTGCACAGAGCGGCTGGGGCTTGGGTGGATGAATTGCATCTGTCCTTTGGAGTTTACGCACAACTCCAAACAGATCAACCAAGTTTACTCCTTTCTTCTTAGTCTATGGCGCAGAAGCAGTGTTGCCAACCGACATGATGTACGATTCTCCCAGAATTCAAGCCTACGTCCAGGAAGACGCAGAAGATGCAAGACAGGATGGCCTTGACCTACTTGATGAAGAACGAGATGTTGCCCTTGCAGATCCGCCATCTATCAGCAAAGTTTGAGGCGTTATCACAGCAGAAGGGTGCGGCAACGAAGTTTTAGAGTTGGTGACCTGGTCCTCCGCCTAATCCAAGATAGGAAGGGCTTGCATAAGTTATCCCCGCCTTGGGAAGGACCTTTTGTGGTCAGTAAGGTGTTGCTCAATGGTTCTTATTACTTGGTAGACGCAAGAGACGGATACAAGAAGAAGCGAGGTCGCAAGCGCAAAAGGAAGGTTGACGACAAGTATGAAGAAACCAAGCGACCTTGGAACATTGAGCAGCTACGTCCTTTTTACACTTAGCAATTTCCACATTGTAATAAGTACTATATGATTATGAAATAAAAGTCTGTGGTTTGCTCATTCAGTTTTGGGATCATGCCATCTTTTGTCTTTTCTCGCAATCATATATCTGTTGTCATAAAAGTTACCAAACAAAATAAGTTTTTGCTCCGTGCTAAGGTTCAAACTTTTTGACATTTGCCGTCTGCCGGCTAAAAACGCAAACAATCTTTGCACCGCCTAATGTGCTATCTGTCTGTTTGTGTGTGGGTCGCCTAGTAGTATGTCGTTGGCACCAACATGCTGGCTTTGGTCTCTGAGTCTAAATTAGTTGGTATTGCACCTGGTTGGCTCAGCTAAAGTAACTAAGATGAGGTTCCGCCAACATATGAAAAAGCTAAACATGCAAGCGAGATACATATTAAGGCGGGCCACTTAAATAAGCCTACCGCCAAGTGTAGCATAAAAGTTGGCCCATAATATTTACAACCCAAAATAAAGTTTTATGCGTTAACAGATTAACGCAGTGTTTTGTGCTGCCTTTGCAGGAGGACAGTCAGGGATTGCCGCCTTGGTAGAGCTGGTGGAGAGATCCTGGGGGCTGACGCCGGCATTCTTGGGGCTGGCTCCGCCATCCTTGGGGCTGCGCTTGTCGGCTCCGGCTTCGCCTTCTCCGCCTCCGGCAGCTTCAGGATCCGCCAAGGAGGATCGGCTACGGCAATATGCGGGTCCGGGTGTTCCTTGTAGAACTTGCGGATGTCAACCATGTTGGCAACCCGGGTCGCATAGCCCGAACAGACCGCAGCACGTCCTGCATCACGATGGCTTGGTTGTTTTCGTCTTCGGTGGGGAAGTACTCGGTGACTTGATGAATATCAGCCTCCGGGTACCACGCCGCCGTCATTGCCAATGCCAACTTGGCGCCGCCTCGTGCTGCTGAGCGTAGCGTGCTGTCGTGTTCGGCTGCCGCCTTCTCCAGCAGGTCCGGCAGAGCATCGAAGATGACGGGATCGCCGTCCTCCCCAGGGTAGAACTTGGCGGCAAATGCTTTGCCTGCGCCGACAATCTGGTTGACGATTTCGCCAACTTTCAAGATTCGGGCAAGGCGCGGCGTCGTAGCCAGGTCATCTCCCAAGCTAGCCGGCACTGCACAAACACAAAGTTACACACTGCAGCTTCAAGTTTCAAGAGTGCAAGGTGACAAAGATGAAGGATTAGAGACATACCCAAGACATGTCGTGGATGGCGTTGACCTCATCCAGATGGTTTCAAGTGTTTCCTGAGCTAGCTGGACGCCTTGACAGTTGGTCCTGCTGCGCCTTGGCATTCTTGTTCACCTGGTCAAGGTTGTTGCTCATGGCCTCAAGTTGTCCCGTCAACTTGCTAACCTCGGCGGCATGGGCCAACGCCCGCTCATCCAGCTCCTTGGCGTGATCCGCCTTCAGCTTTGCCACCAGCCCGGCAAGATCTGCAGCTTCGTTCATCAAAGCTTGCATGTCAGTGGAGTTCTTGAGAATATCTTGCGCAGTGTTTAGTAATTCTACAAATAAAAAGAAAGACGACTAAAATACTTGTCGGAAAAGGAAAAGAAGTCGGACGAAAAGAAGGCAAAGAAAGCTTTGTCACCTTCATCCTTCTTGCGAGCCTCTTCCAAGCTCGCAATTTGGGCGTTCTTCAACTCCACGTCCTGCTGCAGTTGCTGGCATTCCTTGTTTTTCTTCTCTTGAGCACGAAATAGCTCAAGGTTGGAAGCAAGAACGGCCTGCATGCACGAAAACAACATTATGGTTAGCACTATTTAGTCAACGAGACCACTTTGCCGGCTAAAAATTTTCAGCCGCCAAAGTGCTCGGGGGCTGGGACCATAGGCTATTTTACCTCAAGTTGTCCGTGCAGGGTCTCGTGGAGTTCGTCCATGTGCGCGTACCATTTGCGAGTACCGTCACGCATGGTCTTCAGCGTTTGCCGGGGGTCTTGCAGCCCTTTGCCAGATTGAGAGCCAGGATGGGAAGATGATCCGCCATGTTCAGCTGCCATATGGTCATCCATCTCCTGCTTCATGGCAATAAATCGAGCGGCATCACTAGCCGAAGCTTCAGCCGTCTTGGAAGTGGCAGGTCCGGCAACTGATTTTTTGCCTGCCGCCTTCTCCGTTGCCGCCTCTGAGGTACCAGCAGCTGTGTACGTTCCCTGGTATACAACCACGGGAACGCCAACTGTCGTGGGTTTGTCACGTCAGGTGTCATAGATGACTTCGTAGGTGTGGGATTACGCGAGTCAAGCATCTCCGAGCTTGGGATCGCAGGAACAAAGATCAACACAGATTTACCCAGGTTCGGCCCCCTCAATGTGAGGTAAAAGACCTACTTCCTGCCTACCCTAGATTGGTATTGATATGATAATCGAGGTGTTACAATGGAGGCGATCCGATCTGGTACTCGCCGTATGAACTAGGGTTTTGGGCTTGATAGCTTGACCCGTTCTAAGTCCTGTGAGTCCTCTTTATATACACAGAGGCTCACTAGGTTACAAAGGAAACTTTCCCCACAAGGAATATGTCCACAGAGGCCTACTCGGAGACTACTTGGTCTTCACGTCCTCCGGGATATGTCTTCTAGAACTTTCCCCTTATGGCGGTTCAATATTGGGCTTGCTCCCAAGTGGGCCTTTGTCCGTGCAAGTAAAGTAAGCCGCACTGGGCCGCAGGTTAATCCAAAAAGTATTCCCTGACATTAGCCCCCAAGATTGGTTAGGACTTCACGGTAAGGATCCCCTGGTCACTTGAGGTAGTTGTTGAGCCGCATTGTGAGCGTTCTGACCAATCTCTGACTGATGCGATTCAGAGCCGCGACTTATCTGTGCGACTCATCCCCGCTTCTGGAGATATTCTGTTCCCTTTACTTGCGGACCGTTGCTTGTTTTGCGGGCGCAAATTGTGCCGTTGGTTGCGAGCGCAGATTGTGCCGTTAGTTACGGGCCCCTTCAGTTATAAGCTGCGGCCACCTAGGTCATTATCCATTTGCCCTTGCAATCTCCTCATCCCCAGCCGCGCCGTCTTCTTCCTCGACCCGAGCCTAGTTCCCCAATCCCATCTTCCCTTCGCAATGGCGCCCAAGGCAAAGCCATCTGATGATAAGCGCAAGATCTCCTGCAACTGGGAAGGATCCTGGGTAACGGAAGAAACTCTTGTAGATCTGGCCGAAGCTGGCTTCTTGCCGCCGAAGGAGGATGGCATCTGGCGGGCGCCAGGCGATGAAATCGAGCCGCACCCCAAGCCCAACGAGCTAGTGATGTTCGTGGAGCACGTGGAGCGTGGATTCACGCCGCCAGGTTCCCCTTCTTCCGCAATTTGCTGCAACGCCTAGGCCTCCGTCTTCACGACATTGGGCCCAACTCAATGCCCAGGTGAGCAACTTTCATGTGTTGTGCGAGGACTATCTTGGCATAGCCCCCAACATCGATCTGTGGCTGGCCTCTTTCACCTGTAACAGCCAACTTGTCTCCAAGGGTGGCGCCTATGTTCAGGTCGGCGCCATATCTCTGCAACGTCATCGAAACTCTGTTCTTCCCAAACTGGCTCTGGCGAATCGACCCAGGGCTTGGCAAAAATCTTTCTTCTATTGCCAAGATACTTCACCGGAGGATGAAACTTGCCTTCCCTCCTGGTCCAACACCCCCTTCGTGCCTACCGAGGCACTGAAATCAAAACCCCGCGACTCGGCCATGCCCTTCATCAATGAGTCGCTGATCAAGGTCCGTGCCTTAATAGGTCATGGTCTTACTGGCCTTGATCTTCTCTCTTGCTGGACCAAATGGCGCATTCAGCCCGTGAGTCCATGACAGCGATCCTTTCCTGAGTGCACAGGCACTTCTGCTGACGTTGATCGTATCAAGGCTTCGGACTGGAGGCCTGAGGATTGGGTAGAATTTGTCACCCGCGTGACTGAGGAGAAGGACATCTCCTTCGATAAGGTGGGGCTTGCCCCTTTCAGTGTTAACAACAAGCCTTTTGAGGTAACTCCTCTTCTATGTCTTTTGTCTTCGTAGTTGAGTCGCATTCCTTTTCTTGATACTGCAACTTATATCTTCCTGATCCAGGCTGATGAGAATTACTGGTCGCTACCTGCGACCATCTCCGGCACTGCTGCTCCTAAGCGTGCGCACGAAAGAAGTTGCTGCCCACTCTAGAGGGCAGCGAAACTGCTGATATCCCTTTTGTCGCCTCTGCGGCCTCAGAGGATGAAGAGACTGAACTGGACGAGGATGACAGTCCAGTACCAGCCGCGAGCTCTGCGACCGCGGCCGGACCAACTCCCCGCAGAGCCTCCAAGAGGCTATCTCGTGAGGAGCCAGAGGTTGATGCTCTGGAAAACCCTGAGGCCACGAAGCGTCGCAAGCCTGCTACGGGCGCGACCTCTTCGCGGCCAAGCGTGTGTTCAAAGCCACCGTCTCGGCTGAAGAAGACATGGGTCCCCACTCTGGTAATTTCTGTTGTCTTGCCATCTTGAATGCTTTTTCTTTTTCCTCTACTGACACGCAAAACTTCTGCTCGTAGATTCTGGGACCCAAGGCCTGTCTTCACCGTCAAGCGGTGAACTTATGGCCTTTGTGAAGATGGCTCCAGAGTTAGTGACTTTTCCCTGTGCTTATAATACTTTTATTCTGGCTTATGTGCTTCTTCTTCACACAATGCCCTTGCTTTTTGCAGAAGTGCGGCTAAACCCGCAGCTGAGCCTGGAATTGTTTCCGAAACCGCGGTTGAGCCGTGTTCTCCTCTTGCGACTCATACCGCCATGGTAGAGGGCGTGGCCACCACTGATGACTTGGCCACGGTCCCTATTCTTGACACAGCCACCCAAGAGGTGGCTCTGGAGGATAGAACGGAACCCCTTATGATCCAGGACGTGGAGAAGGTCAACCCCTCCTCCATAGATGTAATGGCCAAGGATGCTGATGCGCCAGTTATTGAGTCGCAAATTTTGCATACTGAGGTTGCTTTTTCCTCCTCCACAAGCCGCGCTGAGAGACTGTCAGAGGCTATCATTGCCTCAAATGACAAGCAAGCCATGGAGCTCCGCAAGGCACTGTCTGACCTGTCTGTGGCTTATAAGGTAAATTTCTATCTCCAGTTATCCGTCTCTAGCCCCCAAGGATCAAGTTTCTTCTTTGACTGTAAAGGGAGACTTGATGCTTCTCTTTTATCTGTTGATATATACTTACTAACTGATTCACCCTTCGTAGGAGGAACTAAGCTCCATAACGGCTGCCAAACTTGCCTTGGAAAAGCAGCTGGGGGATACTCCCTCTGAACTAGAAAGGCTGCGCGAGCTCCTTGGCCAGCGTGACGCTGAGCTGAAGAAAAGGGAAACCCGGATGGGTGAGCTATCTGATGAAAGCTTCAAGTTATCTGAGCAAGTCAAAGTCACCGAGCTGCGGCTTAAAACTGTTGAAGAGAAGTTCCAAGAAAGGGTCCAGCAGCTGGACCTCCAAGTCAGTGCTCAGAAAGATGCCATTGCTGATGCCAATGAGGACGCAAGGCTTAAGGCTGTTTCCATTGGCGAGCTTGAGAAAAAGTTGAAGAAAGTTTCTGATGCCCATAACCTCGTCTACGCCAAAGTGTGCATCATGACTCAAGAGTTAACAGGTATGTGTTGCGACTCATATCTGCATCTGTTTTCTCTACTATCTTTGCCTGTATGCTGTAGAGCTGACGGAGACATGCCTCGATGTAGGTGAAGATGCCAAGGAGCAGCGCGGCCGTACTCAAGAACAGCTGGAGTATATCCGCGATTTTTCGCGAAGAACTTGTGATGCCATGAAATCATTGTCTAAGTGCCTGCTGCCGACCAAGCCAGTCCCCGGTGATTTTGAAGGGCTGCTAAAAAGACTGCTTAGGGCACCTCAGTTCTTTTTGGACTGGAAGGAGTCCTCAGCTCGCACCGGTGCGGCTCATGCTCTTTCTTTGGCCAAGGCATACTATCCTTCTTTTGATGCTGCCAAGGTTACAAAAGATAGGCCCTCGAAGAAGGTGGATGGCACCGAACTGACGGCCTCAGAATATGCGGCGACTTGGAAGGATATGCGCGGCCACGCGACTGAGCTGGTGGAGGGGATAGATCTTGCGACCTATATGGGCAAGTATAATGCAGATGGAAGCAGGTGGGAGAAGTTACCCGCTCCGTCATCTAGTGCGGTGATTCCGCAGGAAAAGAACCCCTCTCTAGGCGTATCCAGCTCTGCAGCCTCCAAGCCCGCGACTGAAGAGCCCTCCAGCGAGCCTGTGATTACTCCTTCTGGCAAGCTTGGTAAGCCGCCTGCTCCTCCTTCCCACCGGCCAAAAGCTGCGCACAAGTGAAGAAGAGAAAACAATGGTTTGGTGATCTTGGCCCTTAGCGGCCTGTAATAATTGTTAGAATTTATGTGTCATAAGACAATATTATGGTTTGCTTAAGTACTCTTAGCAGTACATGTTTCGACCAATAGGTTGGTCCTTATGATTTGTCTCGGTTTTTCCTCACTTAGGCCCTTGCGTGGCTCAGTATTTCCCAGGTAAAAAGTGCGTGTTTAGGGTCGTGAGCGGCCATGATAGGCAATCAAACTCGATTGACGCCGCACCCCCAGTACTTTGGCTGCATAGTGCAAGTCGCATCCAAGAGAGGTTGAGTATAATCACGATAAATGCCACTTGTTTGGCGATCCCAAGGAATAGGCCGCGCTAAAAAGCTGCCGCACCCCCAAGGGACCAATGATTAGAAAATAAAAGACTCATAGCTCAATTGGTAGTTTGAGATGCTTTATTTCAGAATCATTATATGATACATAGGGTCGGTCGCGCCTAGGTGGCGACCAGAAGTGATGCTTGGGTCGGTTGCGCCTAGGTGCCAACTTGAGATGTTACATGGGTCGGTCGCGCCTGAGTGGTGACCAGAATTGATGCTTGGGTCGGTTGCGCCTAGGTGGCAACCAGAATTGTTACATTGGGTCGGTCGCGCCTGAGTGGCGACCAGAATGGGGTCGATCGCGCCTAGGTGGCGATCAGAAGTGAAGTTTTTTAGCCCTGAGTGGCTTACTTGATGATGTAAACTCTTAATAATTGCTGATGGCAACTCGCGATGCCTGGGATGTGTCTTTTATTGGCAATGGCTTGTAGCCTTTGACTTCCTTGCCTCCCTTGCGGCCGTAATCTGAAGTCGCAAGTCAGGCAAGTGCCTTTTAGCCTTCATGATGTCATCAAAATTCTCCTGCGACTCACGCATGGGCGCGCTCTCTGCGATGCAAGCTGCTCTGGCTATGGCCTTGTCGCCCTCTTCGCATTCCTGAGCTGTTCTTTTGTCGCCATTAATGGCGATGACTCCCCTAGGGCCTGGTATTTTAAGTTTTAGGTACATGTAGCACGGCCTAACCATAAACTTTGCGAATGCTTCTCTGCCAAACAGCGCATGGTACGGGCTCTGGAAATCTACAACCTCGAACCAAATGTACTCGCTCCTGAAGTTGCTTTGTGTCCCAAAGGCGACCTCCAAGTTGATTCGCCCCAATGGCTGAGCTGATATGCCTGGCACAACACCGTGAAACGTTGTTCTTGATGGGTATAGCTGCTTTTCTTGGAGGTTCATTCTTTTGAAGGTTTCATAGTATAATATATTGATGCTGCTGCCTCCATCCATCAGTACTTTGCTCAACTTGTATCCTGCGACTTGAGGAGCAACCACCAGCGCGAGTTTTCCTTCTTCATTTATTTCTCCTGGGTGATCCTCGCGGCTCCAAATCACTGGCTGCTCGGACCACTTTAGCCACTGTGGGACGGCTGGTACTACGGCATTAACAGCCTGATTGCGTCGTCGCAACTTTTGTTCCCTCCTTGAAGTATTCACCACAATGGTATGATACTGACCCAACTGTTTTGGGAATTGTGGCTGATCTGGCTGCGGATTTGGGACGGCGTTGTTGCTGTTGTTGCCTCCGCCATGTTTGCCTTCCTCGTTGTTTTGATGATTGAAGTTTGTGCTGAGTGGCTGTCCATCCTTCCACTGTTTGTAATGATAACACTGTGCCTTCGTGTGGTTGGGTGGTTTCCCATCTTTTCCTATATGGATGTCGCAGGGGCGGTTGAAAACCTCTTCCAAATTAACTGGGTGAAAATTCCTTCCTCTGCTGCTGTTTTGTTTGTAACGAGTATTCGTATTTGCGACTAACCCTGAGTTTCCTTCCTCGCTTTTGCGCTTGTTATAACTCGCATTGGCATTGCTAGCTTGCTGTTGTTGAGGCTTGCTACTGGCCTTCTTTCCCTTGCCAGTGTTTTCCTCTTCCTCCCCATCAGATGCGTCCCTGGTTTTATCCGAGCTAGCATATTTGTTGGCCGCTGCCATTACCTCGCTTAGGCTCTTGACTTTATCCTTCATGCGACCTAGTTTGTGGACTAGCGGCTCAAATTTGCAATTCTTCTCCATGACAAGGACTGCTGAACTGGGTGGTATGTTATCCGAGGAATGTATGATCTCGGCGACCCTTCTCATCCAGTGGCGACTCGACTCGCCTTCCTTCTATACACAACGCTCAAGGTCCGCTATGCTGCAGAGTCGCTTGCATGTTCCTTAGAAATTCTTGATAAAAGCTTCCTTCATCTCATCCCAAGAGTTTATTGAGTTTGGTGGCAAGTTCTGCAGCCATATGTGAGCTGCGCCTTCTAACATCATGTTTAGGTAACGTGCGCAGATCTCTTCGGATGCGTTTAGGATGCTCATGCCCATCTCGTAATTGTTGAGCCAAGTGACAGGGTCCATGCTTGCGTTGTAGTTGGCGACCTTGCGAGGTCCTTTAAAATCCGCAGGAAATGGTTCAGACCTGATTTTTCGCTGAAGCAGACCGGGCCTTTGAGTCGCGTCGATAGATTGGACGAAGCTGGTCTTCCTACTTGATTAGTCGCTGCGCGCGGCTGCATAATTTATACGGGTTGAACTTGCTGAGGTTGATTCTGAACCGCAGGTTGATCTTCCCTTTGTCGCCTAGCCGAACTTGAAGTCGCAACGTGCGGCGACTCGGCGTGGATGCTTCTTTCTGCCGTCGCTCCGCTATTGTAGGGAGTGTAGTGCAGCCGCCCTGCGTGTTCGGATATGTTTGCCTGCTGTATTACTGCTGTGCTCAGCATCTCAATGGCGCGTCTCGCCTCTCTGTCTATTGGTGAGTTTCCTGCTGGTGCTAACCTGGCCAGGATGTTCGTAGCCGCAAAGAGGTTCTCTACCGGGCTAACATAATGTCATTGCGGTGTGTGGAACCTTTGAGGCTGCTGTGGTGACTGCTTATCAAAGGTTGGCTGTGGCAGTGGCGGGGGCATCATGGCCCTGTTGTTAGCCTGCACTATGGCCCTCGATCCAGGTATCTCTGCTTCTCTTGGTGCTGCGAAGGATGAAACCGCTGCTACGATTGATGGTACATCAATTGCTTGAACCGCTGGCGCGGCTAACGGGGCCACGGTCCGCATAACCATGGCAGATGGTGCCACGTGTGTGGGTATCGCGACTGAAGGTTGTGCGACCCCTGACCATGCGAGCGGGTGCGCTGTATTGGTGGCGACTGATGGGATCGCAATTGCTGGTTCAGGCGATTGGAATAACTTCGTAGGGTTTACTGTTCCTGGCTGCAGGCGACTTGCGTGGCGTCTGTATGGCAAGGTAGCCTGTATTCCTTGCAGAGTATTGGTTTCCTCGATGAGTCGCAGTTGCTCTTATTGGAGGCGCTGTTCCTCTCGCGCCAACCTGGCTTTCTCATCCGCGATTCTCTGGACTTCATCATATAGCCCGATATTGGTAGCCTCCAGTTCTGTTACCCTAGCAGCCGCATTAACCGCAGATATCGGCGTATGCAGCACGCTTCCTTGTGGCGGTGTGACCGATGCATTGGGGGCTACCCTTGACCCTGATTCCGCAGGAGCGACTCCAGGTGGAGTTTCTCTGTTTGCGACTCCTGAGGCCGCGACTCCTGGCATCATCGCGGCGGATACCGCGACTCCAGATGCGTCTAGCGCGGCTGGTTCTGTTGCTTCCGGCGGTGTGGGGGCTAAGCTGCCTGGTGGCATGCCCAGCCCTTTGTCCGCTTCTGTGGTCCTGTAGACCCCTTCAACATGTCGATCTTCTACAAAGGGCGAGCCACTATCCACAGGGCCTTTGCATAGCCTTTCCTCAAGGACATACTTAATGGATTGGCCTTCTTCGTGTTCAAGAGGGAGCGACTCGTAGTTGATAGATTCTTCTTCTTGGTCCAATGTTACCGCGACTCCTTCCTCTGAGTTGCCATGTTGCAATGGATCCTCTGACTCGCCGCCAATGAAGCCGACAAAGACGTTGATGGACCCAAAGGGGATGACGTGGCCGGTCTCCAAGTAATCTGCTTCCGGTCCCCAGCTTGAATCGTCGATGAGGGGTGTGCCATCGACCGTGATGATACGGCCAACAACAAGATCTTCCACTCCCTTCATGGATCCTGCGCGGAACGTGACGCTCTTGACCGCAGGCCCCACGGTGGGCGCCAACTGTCATGGGTTTGTCACGTCAGGTGTCATAGATGACTTCGTAGGTGTGGGATTACGCGAGTCAAGCATCTCCGAGCTTGGGATCGCAGGAACAAAGATCAACACAGATTTACCCAGGTTCGGCCCCCTCAATGTGAGGTAAAAGACCTACTTCCTGCCTACCCTAGATTGGTATTGATATGATAATCGAGGTATTACAATGGAGGCGATCTGATCTGGTACTCGCCGTATGAACTAGGGTTTAGGGCTTGATAGCTTGACCCGTTCTAAGTCCTGCGAGTCCTCTTTATATACACAGAGGCTCGCTAGGTTACAAAGGAAACTTTCCCCACAAGGAATATGTCCACAGAGGCCTACTCGGAGACTACTTGGTCTTCATGTCCTCCGGGATATGTCTTCTAGAACTTTCCCCTTATGGCGGTTCAATATTGGGCTTGCTCCCAAGTGGGCCTTTGTCCGTGCGAGTAAAGTAAGCCGCACTGGGCCGCGGGTTAATCCAGAAAGTATTCCCCCGACACCAACTGTGGGCGTTGTCGGCGCAGCGGCTGGAGAAGAGCGTGATGGCTTGCCCCTGCCGGCAGAAATCTTCAAGTTGGACCGGAGCTTGGGCATGGCAGGCTTCCCCCTGTAGGCAGAAAAGTGCAAGTTTGTCAGCACAAACTTATATCAAAATAGCTAAGTCAGGGAAAGCAAAAGCTTGCTTACCGCTTGAAGGGGACATTCCCCACGGTCTCATCCTCTGCATCAACAGAGGTGGCCGCCTTCTTCCTCTTCCCCAAATCCTTGGTGGAGGCGCTCAGCTTGCGCTTCTTCGATTTGCTGGCACCGGTGTCGTACCAGTTTGGAGCCAACTCTTCCTCCCCCAAGGTTTGCAGCTGAAAAGGAGAAGACAATATTAATCCAGTGCCCAGTGGGTAAGGATGTCAGTGAAATGACAAAGTAGCTTTGACTTACCGCTGGGGCTGGGTTGTTGTGGGTGAACATACCGACGCCTTCAGCCGCCTTCACCGACAGAGGCTTGATAAGCTCTCTGAGCCGGTATTCTAAGGCATCCTGATCAAGGGTGCTATTGCCGGCGTCATCCACCTTGTACTCGCACATCTTCAGTGGGCGATGACGGAGTGGCATTACCTTCCTCGACACCCAGCAGATGACGGTGTCAACTCCGTCAAGTTGCGGAGCCATCATCGTCTTCGTCAAGAACTCGATCCGCCTGACGGCAATTTGAAGTTCAGCCGACAAACTGCTGAGCGGCACCTTTGCCATCCAACAGGCCTTGTGGGATGGCGGACCGTTGACAAAGACAGGCATCCCCTGTGTGCTGCCAGGTGTCGGGATGTCCTTGCAGTAGAAGAAAGTGCTGGTACAGTGCTTCACCGACTCGATGTATGGTATCTTTGGGTACCAGTCGGGTTGGCGGCAGTTGAACGTGACACTTCCGCAGGTTGCTAGGTGGCCGCCTGGTATGGTTTGCCGGCGACACAGGAAGCAGTACTTGAATAGCTCTATGGATGCAGCTATGCCTAAGTACCCTTCGCACAGAGCCTGGAAGCCGGCTAGCACTAGAATACTATTGGGCGCTATGTTGTGCGGCTGCAACCCGTAGAAGCTAAGTACCGCCAAGAAGATGGCGGAAAGTGGCAGAGACATACCGCGGAGGTTGTGCGACGCCAACATGACGCGCTCGCCGTCTTGTGGGTCAGGCACCACCTCGTCGCCTGGAACCCTCCAGGAGCATTCCGTCTTTGGCGGAATGTATCCGCCTTCCTCCAGCTCCTTCAGATAGGCTGACGTCATAACTGATGGCAGCCAGTACCTGGAGCCAAGGTCTCCAGTCTCTTCCTCTTCCTCGGCGTCGTCATCATCGTCGGCGGCGGATTCTGCCGCAGCCTCAAAGCTGGTCGCCGCAAAGGATGGGAGGGGAAAGGTCGGAGCAGTTGTTGCAGGCACCGTCGGAGCTGGGGAAGAAGTAGAAACCTCGCCCGCAGCCACGGTGGCAACGGGAGAGGTCATCGGTGCGCCCACGGGCACCGCCGCCGCCGCTGGTGCAGATCCAGATCCTGCGGGGGTCGCTGAGGCCGCAGTCAACGCCGCAGCCGCCGCCGCATCTTGTTGAGTGCTCGCCATTGCAGGGGAGTGATGCTCGTGCTCGCCAGAGGTGAGTGCGGGGAGGAAGAGAGCTCGGGAAGATGAGGAGGCCACGGTGGGAGCGAGTGGGGAAGAAGACCTACCTCGGTGTGCCCTTTTGGGTATTTAACCCCACGCGCCAAGATCTGTGCCCGAGATTGGGGGGTGCACGATTTCCGCCACGTGTCCACGATTTGACGTCGTGGCAACGGTGTCTGCGACCCTCGCTCCAATTTCTATGCGTAGTGGGGAAACAATCATGACACATGCCCAAGTCCAAACTGTCGTGGACTGCATGACGTCAGCCGTCAACATTTGACAAAGACCAGTCAATTGACAAGACTGGTGCCGGGAAGATTCCTGACAATGGTCAGGCCGTCTTTCCCATGATGGCGGCAAAACGTCCGACTACTTTAGGCGACAGCCGCTTACTTTCAACTTTGGAATGCTTCAAGCTCTTCAGACACTTACAAGACAAGACGGACATTGCCGACAAGAAGAAGACGGCGCCTGAAGAACTCGAACCCTCCCAGGGGCTAATGTTGGGATGTACCTACTAGGGGTATCACCAGCATGGATCAATCCGGCTAGTCCAGGGTGGCCCGCAGTGGTGGTAAAGGCTTTGCCTGCCGGGCGGCCCAGATAGCTGACGACCAAGGAAGGCGGATGTCGGCAAGGAGGAGGCCCAAGACTGAAGCCCATGAAGCCACCAAGACCAAGACGGAAGGCGACATACTTGCCGGCTAGGTTTAGGACTCCGTATACTTGCTGGTTACGTAATCACCTTGTAACCCTAGGTCCAGCCGCCTATATAAGCTGGACCTCGGGACGCCTTTAGGGCATCGAACCAATACTTTCATACATCCAACTCATTGTAACATGTTCACGGCGATATTGCCTTATAGTGAGTTATAGCAGCACGTAGGGCACCGCCACCGCCGTGGTGCCTGAAGCTGGGTAAACCGCCATGTACAATCCCGACCTCGACGACGTCCACCTTCTTGCCCTACGTTCACCCTCGGCTAGCAGGACCCCGTCTCCTATCCAAGATGCCGATACGACGACAGTCATAGAGAGACAAAAGCCTAGAAAGGAATACCCCGTCCAAAGACCAGTATATTACGTGAGCGAAGTCCTCACAGCTTCAAAGCAGCGTTACCCCCAATGGCAGAAGCTGGTATTTGGAGTGTTCATGGCGAGTCGCAAGCTGAAGCACTACTTCTAGGGACACCCAATAACTGTGGTCAGTTCAGCACCGCTAGCAGATATCATCCGCAATCGGGAAGCCACTGGAAGAGTCGCCAAGTGGGCAATTGAGTTGGGACCACATCATATCAGTTACGAGCCACGCACATCAATCAAGTCGCAAGCCCTTGCAGATTTCATCAACGATTGGACGGAAATCCAAGTCGCTCCCAGCATGGCGGAAACAAAATACTGGACCATGCACTTTGATGGGTCAAGACAGCTGCAAGGCTCGGGGCTGGATTTGTATTAACATCCCCCAAGGGAGACAAGCTACGATACGTGCTACAGATACACTTTAACTGCACAAATAACATGGCAGAGTATGAGGCATTGCTTCATGGACTCCGTATAGTAAAGGAGATGAACATCAGTCGCATACGCTGTTTTGGAGACTCAGATTTGGTAGCTCAATAGGTCTCTGGAACGTGGATAGTAAGGATGCAAATATGGCTGCATACAGAAGAGAGGTGGACAGAATTGCTGGACACTTCACCGGATACCAAGTTGAGCACATTGATCGAAGACAAAACGAAGCCGCAGATGCCCTGTCTCGCCTTGGGTGCAATAGACAGTCAGTCCCACCCAATGTTTTCCTGGACGAGTTGCACAATCCATCAGTTAAACCTCCGGCCGAAATTGACATCGCAGAGCCAGAAGACGATTCCACTTTAGTCGCAGCCCTGCATGAACAGCCAGAGTGGACAGAGCCATACATGGCATATTTGAGTCGCGAGAGTGCTACCATATGATGAGGTAGAAGTGCGCAAAATCCAACGGCGATCCAAGGCCTACACAATAATCAACAACGAGCTATACAAGTGCAGCGTTTCAGGAACATTCCAGAGATGCGTATCGCCAGAAGAAGGACGAAAAATCTTGCACGAAATTCATTCAGGCGATTGTGGCCATCATGCTTCATCAAGATCTTTGTGGCAAAGGCGTTCAGACATGGATTCTTCTGGTTAACAACGTTAGCAGACGCAGAGCAGATTGTCAGAGTATGCGATGGATGCCAAAGGTATGCCAGGCAAGATCATATGCCAGCTCAAGCACTTCGCACAATTCCCATCACATGGCCTTTTGCCGTATGGGGGTTTGACATGGTAGGGCCCTTCAGACGGTCCTCAACGGGAAAAACTCACCTCCTGATCATGGTGGACAAATTCACAAAGTGGATAGAAGCAGAACCTATGGGAGATTGTGAAGCTGAAACAGCAGTCAAATTCCTGAAGAAGGTCATATTCCGCTTTGGGTATCCCCATAGTATTATCAAGGATAATGGGAGCAACACCTTTGAAGGAGCTACACAGAAATTTTGCGCAAGCAATGGGATAAGGATGGACCTCACGTCTGTAGCACATCCACAGAACAATGGACAAGCTGAGCGAGCTAACCAGGAAATTCTCCATGGAATCAAGCCGCGCCTTATTGAAAAGGTTGAAGCATCTCCAGGATGTTGGGTGGAGGAATTGCCAGCAATACTGTGGAGCTTAAGAACAACCCCTAACAGATCCACAGGTTTTACACCATATTTCATGGTCTACGGGGCAGAAGCAGTTATGCCCAGCAACATCATACATGACTCATGATACGTGCATTTTATATCATCATTTATACAACTCATATTATCATATTAGAATATTATTGGCATTGTTATATCATTATTTTTACATGTTTTAGATTATTTATGGGACTTTCATACAAAGTTCCTATTTTTGGTATTTAATTTCTGGGAGGCAGAAAACCTCTTTTTTCTTGTTTTTAATGTTTCAGGAGCTATAGGGACCCAAATAAGAAAAGGAAAATTGCACAGCTGGTTTTTCATCGGGAGAAGACTGTGGGAAGAAGATCGAAGGGAGAAGAGCCACGAGGCCCAAAAGAGGGGGGCCCACGCGACTAAGGAATCTGGCCGCGTGGGACCCACCAAATGGGGCCTCGGGCACTTCCTCGCTCGGGGCTTTTTAACACGCCTTTGTCTCGGCCAAAAAGCTACGCCCTAATTTTTCCAAGTCCATCCGAGGCCGCGGCGGCGGCGAAACTCCTGATCCCCTCCGAGGGGGGTCAGATCCTGCTGCTCCGGAGCACCGGAGGAGGGGGAAATCATCGTCATCGTCATCACCTCTCCTCCTTGGCGTGGGAGGAGGCCTCTACATCACCACCATCACCAAGACCAGCACCATCATCCATCATCATCTCCGTGATCCACTCCGTTCCCCTCGTAGTTTGAGAGTTGCTATACCCTAGATACTTGTCTTGTGCTACTATTCATGTTTGTGATTGAGTACTTGTCATTATTTGGAGGTGAAGTTATATTTTCAGATTGTGTTGTACCACTTATGCCACTGAATATCATCATGTTTGCACGTTGTGAGTAGTTCCCGTATGTTCCTGAGGGCATAGGATGAATTGGCAATGATTTATATATGACATGTGTTGGTATTTTGTCAAGTGTTTATCTTTTATGTGATTCTATGATGGTGTTGTGCGAACGTCGACTGCACAACACTTCACCTTATGGGCTCATAGGAGAACACCGTAGTGTAATGAATTGAGGGAGACTTGGGGGACATGTAAACCTGAGACCGAGTCATGAAGTTGCATTATGAGGGTATTAGTATCGGGGACCTTAGAGTGTAATGCTATGGTGGGACTTTATGTCTTAATAATTCTTGTGCAGTCATTTACTTGGCCACATGATCCATCATAAGGGGTTTAGTTTATTTATTTAGCTTTACCTAACAATGGCTCCGTCCAAAGAAGATTAAAACTTGACAAGATATTCAACGTGTTGTTTAATAAATCTCTATGCCTAGCAATATCCATGCCGCCCTCGGGAACGTTTTCCACATATAAGTTACACATCACTTGAGCTTGTCCTCTTGCCACATAGAGGATTGGGCTTTCTCTCTTTGAGAGCTTTTACTTGCTACATTTATTTCAGCATTTTTCTCTTGCAACTATACAACCAAAAATCCAAAAACACTTGCATCTTTCATTGTTTTATTTATCATTCTTGCTAACCAATACCTTCAGCTCCTCGTGGGTTCGACAACCTTTTCTAATCGAAAGGTACTACAATTGATCTCCTGCACTTGGGAGTCATCAAGACACTTTTCTGGCGCCGTTGCCGGGGAGCGTAGCGCTATTGGTAAGAAGTTTGGTAAGGAAACTTGAAAGCTGAATTTTATTTACTGTTTTATCTCATTGTTACTATGGCATTTATGAATCGTGCCTCGCTGCATCTTGCTTATATGAAAGTGCTTATGCCACTACTCCTAAAGTGGTTGAAACTACTGTGTCTGAGGTACCTAAAGTGGGATTTAAAATTCCCATTGGTCATGTTAAAAGAGTTATGAAAAATCCATTTACAGGGATGGAACTAAGTCTGCACGTGAACATGTGGAGATAATTGAAGACATATGTGGTTTATTTAGGCTTCCTGGTATTTCTGAGGATCAGGTAAAAAGGAAGCTATTATATTTGTCTTTATCTGGTAATGCTCGTATTGGTTCAGGTCTTTGGATGAAGAAGTCATATTGAATGGAGTATTTTGAGGAAGGTTTTCTTTCTTAAATATTTTACTCCTAAAGAAGCTTATGAGAACCGCTGCTATATATTTAATTTCTGGCCACATCTGGGAGAGAGTATTACTCAAGCTTGGGGGAGGTTAAAGGAACTCCTTCGCAAGAATCCTTGTCATGATCTTACAAGGAAAATTATATTGATAAACTTTTATGTGAGGCTACCAATGAAACAAAAGGAATTTCTGGATAATTCATCTGGTGGAAGTTTTACAAATAATACTGAAGAAGAAGCATGGAATTTATTGGAGACTATTTCTGAAACACTGTCATTGGGATCTTGATAAAGGTAATGAGCCCTATTTGGACTATGGATATTCATGTGTAGAGAACTTCTCTACTTCTATTTGTTTAAAAATCTGAGTGATAATTTTGGTCTTGATCCTTATGTTATAATTGAGATAGCTAAAACTTTTGCTGATCATATTGGTGTTCCTAAAAGTGGTTTGAAGTTTATGTTGAACCTGTTAAACAATCTATTGTTGTTCCTAAAGTTATTAAACAGGTAGAACCAGTGTCATCTGTGACAATTGAGGAGTATGTTGAACCACCTCCATATCCAAACCAAGTTAAGGAGAATTTACTTATTGCTGTTACTAACAAGAGTAAAGAAGATGTTCTCAGCCTTATGAACAGGTGGAAGTCAACAGTCAAATTTCATTATCAAACAATTAAATGAAGAAGACCCTGTTGATGTTTATTTATGTGAAGATGCTACTAAAGTCATTAAAGGTAATTCGGCCAAGTTGGTAAGCCTGTTATATCATGCTCTATTGGGACTTCAAGTTATCATGGTTTGTGTGATATTGGAGCAAGTATTAGTGTCATTCCATATTCTCTTTATCTTGAAATCAAGCCTGATATTGATCCTATCATTATGGAAGAGACAGGTATGACAATTCAACTTGCTAATAAAGATTATATTAGTCCATTTGGAATTGTTAGAGATGTTGAAGTATTGGTTGGCAAAATAAAATATCCTGCTGATTTTATTGTGCTTGGTTGTCCTCAAGATTCATTTTGTCCTATCATTTTTGGTAGACCTTTCTTACACACTGTTGGTGCTGAAATTAATTTGCCTAAAGAGAAAGTGTTTATTAAATGTGCTGGAGAAAAACTTGAATTCAACTTTTCTAAATTTGCTGATAAACATTCAGAGAAAGAGCCAATTTCTGAAGATGTAATTGAAACTCTTGCTCATATAGCTGTAGCTTCATCAGATGGTAGAACGTTATATGCTTAATCAAGATGAACCATTTAATGATGAAAAAAGATGTTTAGAACAAATATTATGGCAACAACCCCACAATTACAATTGCATATCCCACCTGATAATTTAGGAGTGCTACCACCACCTAAAGGGGATCCTAGTTTTGAATTAAAACCTTTGCCTAAAATCTTAAATATGCATACTTGGATGAGAAGAGCATATATCCTGTCATTATTAGTGCTAACCTTTCAGCTGAAGAAGAAGAAAATTACTTGATGTGCTTAAAGCTCACCGACCAGCCATTGGATACTCTCTTGATGATCTTAAAGGTATAAGCCCAGCTCTATGTATGCATAAAATTAATTTGGAGGAGGATGCAAAACCTGTTGTTGATTATCAACGCCGTCTCCATCCAAAAATGAAAGAAGTGGTAAGGAAAGAGGTAATAAGACTTATTGAAGCTGGTATCATTTATCCCATAGCTGATAGTAAGTGGGTTAGTCCTGTTCATTGTGTTCCTAAAAAGGGTGGAATGACTGTTGTTCCAAATGATGAGGATGAACTTGTGGCTCAACGTACTGTTGTTGGTTATAGGATGTGTATTGATTTCAGGAAGTTAAATAAAGCAACTCGTAAAGATCATTACCCATTGCCATTTATTGATCAAATGTTAGAAAGGTTATCTAAACACTCTCACTTTTGCTATTTAGATGGTTATTCAGGTTTCTCACAAATTCCTGTCCATAAGGATGATCAAGAAAAGACCACTTTTACTTGCCCATATGGTACATTTGCTTATAGGAGAATGCCATTCGGTTTGTGCAATGCTCCTGCTACTTTTCAAAGATGCATGAATGCTATATTTGCTGATTATATTGAAAAGATAATGGAAGTTTTTATGGATGATTTTTCTGTGTATGGTACTTCCTTCGATAATTGCTTGTTCAACCTTAACAAAGTTTTGCAGCGTTGTGAAGACCAACACTTAGTTCTTAATTGGGAGAAGTGTCACTTCATGGTTACTGAAGGTATTGTCTTGGGCATCGATTTCTGGAAGAGGAATAGAAGTTGACCCAGCAAAGATAGAAGCTATTGAAAAGCTGCCATACCCAAGGGACATCAAAGGTATAAGAAGTTTTCTTGGGCATGCAGGTTTTTACCGTAGGTTTATTAAAGATTTCTCCAAAATATCAAAACCTCTAACCAATCTTTTGCAAAAGGATGTTCCTTTCTCTTTTAATGATGATTGTATTGAGTCCTTTAATATTTTGAAGAATGCTTTAATAAGTGCTCCTATTATTCAACCTCCTGATTGGAATTGCCTTTTGAAATTATGTGTGATGCTAGTGATTATGCAGTTGGGGCTGTTTTGGGCCAACGTGTTGATAAGAAACTGAATGTTATTTATTATGCTAGTAGAACACTTGATGCTGCTCAAAGGAATTATGCTACAACTGAAAAAGAATTTTTAGCAGTGCTATTTGCTTGTGACAAGTTTAGACCTTATATTACTGATTCAAAGTCACAATACATACTGATCATTCTGCTATTAAATATTTAATGAATAAGAAAGATGCTAAGCCTAGACTAATAAGATGGGTACTTTTATTGCAAGAATTTGATTTACACATTGTTGATAGGAAAGGGGAAGATAATCAAGTAGCTGATCATCTTTCTAGAATGGAAAATATACCTGATGATCCTATTCCTATTAATGATAGTTTTGTTAATGAACAACTTGCAAATATTAATGTTTCTAGTGCTAAAGTTGCATCTCCATGGTTTGCCAACTATGCAAATTTTATTGTTGGTAAAGTTTTACCTCCACACTTCACTTTTCAACAAAGAAAGAAATTCTTTTATGATCTTAGACATTATTTTTGGGATGATCCTTTCCTTTATAAGAAAAGTGTGGATGGTATTATTAGACGTTGTGTACCTGAGCATGAACAACAGGCTATTATAAGAGATTGTCATGACAGTCCCTATGGAGGGCATCATGCAGGAGATCGTACAGGTGCAAAGGTATTACAATCTGGTTTTTATTGGCCTACTTTATTTAAGGATTGTGCTGAATATGTTAAATCTTGTGATAAATGTCAAAGAGTAGGAAATATTGGTAGGAGAAATGAAATGCCTATGAATTATTCTTTACCACTTGAGCCATTTGATGTGTGGGGTTTTGACTTTATGGGACCTTTCCCAGCATCAAAGACAAAGCATACTCATATTTTGGTTGCAGTGGATTATGTTACAAAGTGGGTGGAAGCAATTCCAACCAAAAGTGCAGATCATGCCACAGCAATGAAGATGCTCAAGGACATCATTTTCCCCAGGTTTGGTGTTCCTAGGTTTTTAATTACTGATGGTGGTTCTCATTTCTTACATGGTATTCTTAGGAAAACATTGGCAAAATATGATGTTAACCATAGAATTGCATCTCCTTATCATCCCCAAACAAGTGGACAAGTTGAATTAAGTAATAGGGAAATTAAACTCATTTTGGAAAAGACAGTGAATAAGTCTAGGTCTGACTGGCCACTTAAAATTAATGATGCATTGTGGGCTTATAGAACTGCTTTTAAAAATCCTATGGGAATGTCTCCTTATAAAATGGTTTATGGAAAAGCTTGTCATTTACCTGTTGAATTAGAACATAAAGCTAGATGGGCTATTAAACAATTGAACTTTGATTTTAAAACTGCGGAGAGAAGAGAATTCTTGATTTAAACCTACTAGATGAATGGAGAAATGAAGCTTATGAAAGTGCCAAATGTTTAAAGAGAAAGTTAAGATTTGGCATGACAAGAAAATTAAGAGAAAGAATTCAAAGTAGGTGATCAAGTTTTATTACAACTCTCGTTTCAAGTTTTCTGCAGGGAAGTTGGCTTCAAAGTGGCAGGGACCATTAGTGATACAGGAGTGTACCGTTCAGGAGCTATCCGTCTTCACGGTGATATGAAAGGTAAACCTCATGTAGTCAATGGACAACGCCTTAAACATTATATTGCAGGAAGGAGCTTCATCGGAAAGGTGGAGGAGTTGAATTTACAGACACCGGAGGAGGTAATTGCGAAGAATTTGCAGTTTCAGAAACCCAAAATCAATATAGGTAACTTTTGTGTTGGAAAGTTTCTCGGAATTGCGTAAAATTTTACGGAGTCATTTTTTATGGAAATTAACGTGTGGGAAAAGAAACTTGGAAGGAACGGAGCCCCGAGGAGGAAAAGAAGGGGTCCCACGCGGCTAGATTCTTTGGCCGCGTGGGCCCACTCCTTTTGCTCCTCGGAGTCCCGTTTTGTCTCGTTTTTGTCTCCGACGCTTCGTCTTGACCTAAAAACCGTCAATATATACCCCTTTTCGTTGATCTCACTAGTACAGAACGACACATAGGATACCCCTCTATGGCAACGGCAGGAGTTAGGCGACGGTAAATCGCGACATCCCCCGCGTGCCCGCACTGGGCCGTAAAGCAGGCCCACAACAAAGGCAACGGGTGAATAGTGAAATATATGTTGGCAACGGAGGTTAGTTTACCTCCGTTACCGATCTGGGCTCATCGCACACGGACAGTTTCGTAATCTCCGTTGCCATTACAAGCAGCCCGACAGCCGGCCTATAAGAACCTACTATGCCCTTCACTCTCACTCTCACTGTCTCACTTCCAACCCTAGCCGCCGCACAGTCTCCTCTCTCTCCACTCTCTCGCATGGCTTCCACCGTCGGCGCTGGTAGATCCGTCCATCGCGGCCGTGGCCGCGGCCGCGGCCGTGGCCGCCCCACCCTCCGGTCCTTCAGGCAGCAGCGTCAGCTGGTGTTGCGGGACGAGCTTGCGGAACAGGCCACCGCCGATCCGGCCCCCTCGGGCCGGTCCCGCGCCCTTGGCGCTTGTCTGCACGGCGAAGGCTCTGGCCGCACCCGCTCATTTGGCCACCATTGCAGCTACCGCCAGATCCGCCAGGCGATGTACCCCGGCCGCCATCCGTCTTCCTCCTCCTCGTCCTCGTCCTCCGACGAGGAGGAAGAGGAAGAGGAAGAGGAAGAGGAGGAGTACCGTGATCTGGAGATCGCTTGCCAACTCTCCCGCGCCGATTTCGAGCGCGATGACGCCAAGCGTCGTCAGGGCGAGGCCGATCTGGAGGCGGCGGTCCTCCTCTCCGAGCCTCGACCCAGGTCGAACGCGCCAAGGAGGCGGTCTACCAGTCTGACCTCCGGGCCGCCATAGCCCTCTCTTTGGTCCACGGCGAGGGCAAGGCGCCACCAGGGGAGGCCGGCGCTAGCTCCGTCGCCGGCGGCGACGCTAAGCGAGCCCGCCTCGCCTAATGTAAGACCCCAGTTCAGTAGGATAGCTATTTTGTAGTTGTAAGTAGCTAATTGTTTATCCATAGATTTGCTCTGTTTTTAGTAGGCATTGTTTCCACATAGATTTTTGTTGCTTTCTAGTTGTAAGTAGCTAATTGTTTATCCATAGATTTGCTCTTTTTAGTAGGCATTGTTTACACATAGATTTTTGTTGTTTTCTAGTTGTAAGTAGCTAATTGTTTGTCCATAAATTGTTCTGTTTTTAGTAGGCATTGTTTACACATAGATTTTTGTTGTTTTCTAGTTGTAAGTAGCTAATTGTTTATCCATAGATTTGCTCTTTTTAGTAGGCATTGTTTACACATAGATTTTTGTTGTTTTCTAGTTGTAAGTAGCTAATTGTTTGTCCATAGATTTGCTCTGTTTTTAGTAGGTATTGTTTTTACATAGATTTTTGCTGTTTTCTAGTTGTAAATAGCTAATTGGTTATCCATAGATTTGCTCTTTTTAGTAGGCATTGTTTACACATAGATTTTTGATGTTTTCTAGTTGTAAGTAGCTAATTGTTTATCCATATATTTGCTCTTTTTAGTAGGCATTGTTTACACATAGATTTTTGCTGTTTTCTAGTTGTAAGTAGCTAATTGTTTATCCATAGATTTGCTCTGTTTTTAGTAGGCATTGTTTACACATAGATTTTTGATGTTTTCTAGTTGTAAGTAGCTAATTGTTTGTCCATAGATTTGCTCTGTTTTTAGTAGGCATTGTTTCCACATAGATTTTTGTTGTTTTCTAGTTGTAAGTAGCTAATTGTTTATCCATAGATTTGCTCTTTTTAGTAGGCATTGTTTACACATAGATTTTTGTTGTTTTCTAGTTGTAAGTAGCTAATTGTATATACATAGATTTGCTCTTTTTAGTAGGCATTGTTTACACATAGATTTTTACTGTTTTCTAGTTGTAAGTAGCTAATTGTTTAT
The DNA here is from genome assembly GCA_947311845.1 of Poa pratensis. Taxonomy (NCBI): domain Eukaryota; kingdom Viridiplantae; phylum Streptophyta; class Magnoliopsida; order Poales; family Poaceae; genus Poa; species Poa pratensis. The sequence continues at coordinate 8,901,321 of CAMZMU010000071.1, forward strand.
CCATAGATTTGCTATGTTTTTAGTAGGCATTGTTTACACATAGATTTTTGCTGTTTTCTTGTTGTAAGTAGCTAATTGTTTGTCCATAGATTTGCTCTGTTTTTAGTAGGCATTGTTTCCACATAGATTTTGCTGTTTTCTAGTTGTAAGTAGCTAATTGTTTATCCATAGATTTGCTCTTTTTAGTAGGCATTTGCCCTGATTTGAGCTTTGTTTCTGTTATGCCGATGATTAAAATTAGATGACACCGTGTGATCTAGGGGTGGCGCTAGTGATCCTTGTGATATGCACAAATACACATCGATCTTGTGCATCCTACTTGGCTCGCTTGATCCATCCCTGGAATTTGTGTGTCCAATCTACCTATATATGAGTCATTGTTTAGGCTATATTCTAGTTGTAATTAGTTCTATATTTTCTGTAATGCCGATGAAGAAGCATATGTCTTGTGTATAGAGATGAAGGAGCTTACATTTTGATTTTTTTTTCATCTCTTTTAGGGCGAGGAGGAAACCTGGAGACTATGCGGCGGCCGTGAAGACGTAGGAGCGGGGCTCCGTCCACACGGTCCACTGAAGCCGGCGCCTCCAGGAGCAAGACTTTTGTGCAGTACTAAATAGGTAGAAGAAGACCACGCAATGAAGCTGGGCGAAGAGGAAGGTGAAGAACCGGCGGCCGTCAAGCAGGAACCACAGGCTCCGTCGACGGTGCAGCAGGCGTCACCGGCTTTTTTTTGTTTCCTTTAGCCCTCATTACAAACGGTCAAAAACTAATCTCCGTATCTGATGTAAAGACTAAAGGCAATGGTTATATATTATGCCCGTTGCTAAACTTATTGCAAACGATAAAAATCTCCGTTGCCATTGTGAGGCTTCACATCAGTGACAGAGGCGGGGACACGGACCCTTTCTCCGTTGCCGAAGGGTTTTTTGGCCCGTTTCCGATGTGTCGTTCTGTACTAGTGTCTAATCTCGCACCGAGCGTTCTTGAGTGATCTTTGCTTTTGCTGTTTCTGCCTGTCAGGTTTTTAGCTATGTCTTCGGGAGACTCCTACCAATGATCCTCCATGGACGATGATGATGAACTCGTGGGCAACAGCCCCACGTCCATATGGAGGAGGAATAGGAAGAGGAAGGACTACTCAGATGATGAAGACTACAAGCCCGACGAGGAGGAGATGGAGAAGGAGGAAGCGGAAGAAAAAGAATACAAGCCCTTTGTCAACATCGCACCTATTGCAATAGCACCACCTTCTCCTATCTCCGTTGCTGGTGTGAACGTGAACATGTCTCTGGGAAACAAGAGGCAGACGGCGCGCATGAGCACAGGAGGGAAGGCTCCTAGGCACGCACTTGCTAGCAAAAACGTGGTTTCTGCTCTCATTGACAGGGAATTCCAGCGTGCCACCCAAGAGAACTATCCTGGTGAATGGGATCGCACTAGTACAGAACGACACATCGGATACCCCTCTATGGAAACGGCAGGTGTTAGGCGACGGAGAATCGCGCTTTCCACGTGGCCGGTGCATACAAACCTGACCAGACCCGCCTACATTGGCAACGGACCCTTTCCAATCTCCGTCACCTATTATATTGGCAACGGTTAATAAAATTGTCTGTTTCCAATATTTGCCTCTATGGTAACGGATAGAATTGTCCAACCGTTGAAAATGTTGATACGTGGAGGCTAGTGTAACAACCCCAAGTTTGTGAACTGAAATTTTGTGAATAAAATTTCCACTTTTGCATTTCATTCATGCATCATGGCATTATTTGCTTAAGTGCTCAAGTTGAAACAAAGATTTGGAAAACAAATTAAAAACAAATGGAAACAAAGGCAACAATTGTTTCCAAACAATCTAAATCCAAATGAGTTTGTTTGTGACAAAACCAATTCAAATAAACTTCCATATTTGTCAAGGAAGTTCCTAGGGTTCCAAAAACAATATTTTGCACATGCTTAAAAGGTTGCTAAAGTAATAACATTTGGAAATTTAGCAAAATGCCATATTTTAAACCATATGAACAAATGTGGAGCAACACATTTTATTTTTAACCACCAATTTTTGTGGAGCCTCTATATGACAAAGGGAACCTGCACAAAAATTTACAGAATTTTTGGGAAGTGTTTAAGTGCCCCAATTAATTCAGAAACAATGCTGGTTATTTCAATACATAACAGAAAAGGGCCTTTTGGTAAATAGAAAATGAAGGGCAAGGGGTTTTCTGCAAATTTCCCTTTCTTCTCTGTAGCGACCAGGCGGCCAAGCCGCACCAGCTCGCTCGACGCCGACGACGCTCAGCCACGCGATGCCGCCTCCTCCCTGCTGTCGACCATCCCCGCGTCGCTGCCTGGTACAAGGAGGTGCCCAGAAACCCTAGCCCCTGCTCCCAGCTCTCTTCTCTCTTTCTCTCCACGAACCCGCACCGCACCCGAACATGGCCGAAGCCTAGCCCAGCTCGCCGTCGCTGCCGCCGTCGACTAGAGCCGCCATTGACGAATCGGCAAGAACCAGAAGCTCCGTCTCGTCGTCGTCTTCCTCCCTGCCCAAGGAATCAAGCCGGATCGCCGTCGTTGCGGAGATCGACGCCATCTTCTCCGACCACGGTCGCCGGACGTCAAGGAAGCTCGCCACCTCTTCCGTCCACCTCCGTCCACGCCGGTGGTTCCCATGCATCAAGGGTGAGCAAGCGCTCCTCCTGGACATCTCCGTCTCCTTCCTTTCCCTCTTGTTCGTCGTGTCGCCGTTAAACCGCCGCCGGCCGCCGCTAGTCGAAGATGAATCCGTCGTCTCCGGTGACCTCCAGGTAGCGGCGCCGCGTTAGTGGAGCTCGCCGTGTTCGCGCCCGTCGAAAACGCCTATTAGCTCGCCTCCGCGCACGCCTTAGCGATGAGACCGTGCGCGTCGCCGGTGATCACCGTCGCGAGCCTGCCGTCCCGCGCCTTCGCCGTGGTCAAATGACCACTGGGCCCGCGTGCTGGCGTGGCGCCTGCGTGGCTGCCGCCATGGCAAGGTCCTACCCCGTCAGCGACTGTGGCTAGGAAGCCACAGGTGAAAAACGTCTCGGCGAATTTCTGTTTAATAAGAAAAGGGAAAAACAGAATTGCAGATTAAAATCTTTAATTCTAAAATACATAACAAATCGAATACTTGTCCAAAATTTGCAAATAATATATCAAAATGTTCAGAAAAATAAATGGAGTCTATTGGTGTAACTCAGACATCCAACTAAATTAATTTAGTTGATGTTTTATTAAATGAAAGAAAATGGCAGAAAAGAAAAGATTCTTGGAAAATCCATATCTTTTTATTGCTTGATCAGAAAAATACAAACTTGGTCTCTAAATGACCAGGGGAAGGAACCTTACATTTTTCATGTCAATTTCATGTTGAAATGAAGAATGGAAATAAATGTTTCTGGCCTTTTTGTAAAATGGCAGAAATGAAATGGATTTTGTAACATTCATAACATTATAAAAATTGATCGAAAAATTAAGTGGGATATACCAAAATGTGCAGCAACAAAAGTATTTCAAGTTCCACTCCATTTCAAGCCTGGATAATTAGTCTTAGTGTTGTTTGAAATAATTTACTAAAATGGCAGCACTAAACCAAATATTGAAAATGCAATAACTTTTATTGGTTAATCAGAAAAATGTGTTTAAAATATCCAAATGCTCACAAAATTATGAGTTATCCAATACCATAAATAGCATGCATTTTTGGTCAACATTTCAGTACTGCCTATTTTCGAAATGGCTGATTCCATTAAATTTAAATATGGGGATTAATCCAAATAATGCAATAATTATATTTGGGACCCAATTTAACTTGTTGGTCATGTTCAAATGCTTTTATGGTGCATTTAAATTGTCATATCATCATGTGCTTGTGTATTGCACTTGTTTTATATGGTGTGGTAATTGATTGTGCTTTCCGGTGTTCTTATACATCGATAGATCAAGGAGTCGGGGTTCTACCGCAATACCCTGACTACCCGTATTACCAGCCCGTTGAACAAGGCAAGCGTAATCCCCCCCCCCCCCCTAAGCATGTCTCCTCCTATGTTTTCCGCAAATATTTTCTCCACGATATTAATTGCATGCGGTTCCAAATGTCAATTTGGTTGGACTAGAGTATCCTATAGTTGCATTATGTTTCCGATCCCATTACCTGTTCCCTCCTAATATCCATAGGATTGCTTTGTTGGCCCGAGTTACTTAACTATGTTATGTATATGCTTAGCCATGCTTAGTTAAATGCTTAGTTGTCCAGTGGATTATTTCGTTGTCGGAATTGTTGACGGAATTTCTGGATGATGGTGGAGAAATGTGGATACTGATAATAAACATGCTTAAAGGTGGGGATGAGAGGCCACATGGAATGTGGTGGGTTGTCTCGTTCTCGCCGCCTAGGTGCGAGTTCTTTACCTCTTGAACCAAGAATGAGCGCGCTTCCTTTCGGTGGGGTATATGGAGCCCTCGTCGACCGACTAACTTGGGCAGGACTAGCCAGGGCCCTCTAATTTGAGCTTCCATTTGCTGTGCGTGAAGATGGTGGCCAAGACTGGATGAGGATGGTGGTGTTAGGAAAATGAGTGGCCACGGGCAGGGTGTTGGATCCGCTGCTCCGTCCTCACTGATGATCCTGGGTTTGTCCTCTACAAGGTAAAGGTTGTAACCGCTCCCACTCAGCCGGCATTCCCCGGAAGAGAGCTAATCGTAGGCAATGGGCCGGGCGGTACCGAAGGTAAACACAGTGCACCCCTGCAGGGTTAAATCTTTTCGAAAAGCCGTGTCCACGGTTACGGACGAACATGGGAAGTGAAGGTAAGACCATAGAATAAGCTGAACGGAATGATTAAAAACTGGGTACTAAAGGTACCACTCAAGATTGCAAGGTTGACTTCCTCGAGCGTGATTCGGGGAGGTGACTTTGTAGAACAGTTACAGTGGTTGATGATGGTTGATGATGAGAAAGGTGATCAGAAGAAAAGAGTTACTTCTTACCCCTTTTTCAAATACTCTGATTAGTCGATGCCATGGATTTATGTTTTCATAAATAAAATCAGCTTTATGCAAAACAGCCATAAAACTTTGAAAGCCTCATCGAGCAAAGCTCTATATATAATCTTGCGAGTTCGTCGAACTCAACGTCGTTTGTTTTGTTTCAGAGGAGGACTTCACTGACCTCGATGGTGGGTTCTTTGTGGACGTCGACGAGTAGCGGGGGTTCCCAGGTGGCAGCTTGGGACATCTCGAACAGCTGGCGCTTGAATGTTTTTTTTCGGCCTCTTAGGCCATAAATTGGTTCTTGTTGTTTAGAACAACCTAATTCGCTTCCGCATGTTGTACTGTTGGGTCTGTGACCTCTGGTTGTCATTTGCTATCTTTCTCTATTTTAAGAGTTGTACTATAATGATTTGTGTCGTAGAGTCTGTGATGTGCCAGTTGTTCCACAAGTCTTGATCTCTCTATTATGCATTGATAGTTGCGCCTGTGTTAAGGCATCAATCGAGGTGTTGCATTGCCGGTGATCAATTCCGAGCAACGCCTGCCAAAGGTTTTGGCCGGGGATTGGTAAACCCGTAACCTCCGGTTGTATCGCTTAACCGGTGACACGTACCATCACTGTATTGCAGTCGGGTCAGGGTGCCACAAGTTGGTATCAGAGCAGTACTGCCTGTAGGAAACCCTTCTACTGGTCGACGTTGAGTCTAGTGTTTGTGAAAACTATTTTGAAACTAAAAATGAGTTGTGAAAACTTGCTTAGGATTCTTTTTACTCCTTACCTGGTATCGCTCCAACTCTGAGTCACCTTACCTCTATTTGATATAAAAGGTTTCGTTATCTCATCTGGTGTTTCAAAAGTAGGTGACACGTTGGTGGGCCGTTCCTAAATCTGTTAACCTGTTACTCCAGCTCACGAGTTACGAATAGGCGTCGGAGTAGGAACCATGAGATCTTAAAGGCTGGGATCCATCTCTAGTTATGTATCAGGTTGTCGGATTCAGAGTCTCCAATCCTTTTGCCGGACCGATGCAACTCCAATTCTTTAAGACCGTGGTTAAAACCCAGAGAATGGAGGAGCCCAAGGTCTTGAACCGAAGGTCCCGATTGTGCTGTGATTCTGGCATGTTGAATTGTGTGGTTGTTACCCATGTGATCGTTATGCTATTTATGATTCTCGGCACTTGAAGCTGACCTTTAACCCAAGTCCTTTATGGGTCTGTGTGGTAAATGGTTGAACCTTAATTTCCCACACCTCTGATGACTATGTAACTTTAACTCTGCCATAGCTGGAGATTCTGTCTTGGAATCATCTGGGTTATGACCAGAATTCGCTTAGCGAATCCCCAAACTTGTTCGTGACTCTGCTGCATCCTCCTTTTGGGCATGGTTATCACAATTGAGTAATAACCGGTGCATCTTCAACATCTTAGGATTTCTCCTGAGTATGTTTCTTACTCTAATCTGCTTTCCGACCTTTGTCTGTCTGTTGACAGTAAAGTTTTATCGTGCGTTGGTGTTCCGATGCAAGTCACTCTTGCTCCGTCAAGACTTTCCACTTCGTCTTGTTAGGAGAAACAAACTCCGGTACCTTGTCCATTCTCGGACCAGGTCAAGGACTTGTAATCTTCAGAATGAGGGCCTCGTTTAGCTTTTGTTCTGCTCCACCTTAGAGTGTCACACTCTTTTATATCAAGGGGTCGTGCTGAGTGTCATGATCCTCTTGATGAAGTGATCTCTTACTCCTCGTTACTCTCCGTGTTCCGAGTGACTTGTTACTCGAGAAGGATAAGTCGTGAGCAATGATGTGGCTATCGGATATTCTTAGCAGTTCTTACTGTGCGGAAATCCAGGGATATCCATTGCCCTCCTTAGCATGATTGGTTAGCAGATCAATAAGCTGAGTTTGACAGTGCTACCAAGTCAGTTGGCTCTGATGCACTCCCTCGGTCAAAGAGCTAGGTCGTGCCGAAGCTCCCAAGACCACCTCGTTGTGCCTTGAAAGGCATGATCCTCTCTTGAACTCAAGATCCACCGGCATGTCGTGATATCCTATATGTGGATCGTGATATTCTGGAGGTCTTCCCAGAAGTATCGCCAGGTTGTCACCTGACCGTGATGTTGAGCTTATGAGTAAGCTGGTTCTCTGAACAACTCCTTCTCCAAGAAAATCGTGTTGGATGTCCTGAATTATTCGATTGAGCTTAAACAACTGGGAGAGTTAAAAGATAAAAGCTCTATCCGATATAGTTTCTTCCTAAAGGGATGTTTAGTCTGTCCGTGTTGAAGCGAGGTGGTATCTCCTCTTTGGATATGCTAACCTCTAAATCTTTTGATTTGAATTGGGCTATCGTCAAATCAAACTCAGACCTACCTACCTGAATGTGTTAGTCTGACCAATACTTATGCCTCGTTCTGGTGAAATATGAGTCTACCGTCTTGGAGTATCTGGATAAGTTTGTGGTTGAGCCCATCAACTACCTTCTTATCTTCTCCATGTTCGAGGAGATTTATATTGGATATTGGGCGTTAGCATTGGAAAATTGTTAGAACTAACTTTGTGTCGTCACAAGGTATGTGTTCTGAAGATTAGAAGTGACTTTCCTTGGTTCACGTGCAATTACTGAAAGATGTCGCCGTGGATCTGAGTGAATTGCCTGGTTCCCTCCAAATGATTTCAACTCGATCATGCACGGGTGGAATATTCTCGGAATGGTATGTTGTTACCTCCTTTCCTTGAGAATTTCATCTATGCATCCAAGCCACTGATTGGATTGTTCCAGAAAGAGAGGAAGTCTGAGAACTTCTTTTGTCTTCGTTGGTGTTTCCCCAGCCGAGACTCAATGGTGTATTGTCACGAGTAATTCAAGTAGGGCAGCTGTCTCCTGACAAGCTGTTAATACGAGTTCCCCAATCTAGTCCCTCCTTTGGAGTTTGACCTTGTAGTCCAACTCTTGGGGTCCTAGCAATTGTAACCCGTTGGTATGCTTTGCAAAGATTCCCTATTCCTACATGTGGAGTCTGAAGTAGCTCTACACCTACCAGATTTGATTCTCGATCAGAAACGATAGTTGGTGATCCTCAAGAAGTTTTCCCGATACTAACGTTCCCGGGGTTTCTAAAGTTCTCCCGGTCCATCTCCATGATCGTTCTCCTGTGATCCGAAATGCTCCTCCGTGAGGAAAGTTCTACTCAAGCCGACTAGTACAAGTTACCTCTTCATCTGTTGGAATCTTGTTTCAACACTATCCCTCAGAGACTTAAGGCCTTGTGCAAAGTTCATATTCTGAATCTTTGAGAAACATTGTCTACCAACTGGAAACTCCTTATCAATCTCCCGTCAAACGCATGTGTCTCCTAACTGTCAGTTCTCTCGGCCGTTGTATCTGTACAAAGACCCATCCTTCCGGAGAGGTTTCCTTCTTTTCCTATGGTGTACTCTGATAGTGACCTCGAAGCGAAGCCGATGAAGATCTTCATGATGCCCTTGATCAACCTCTTCAAGGAAGAAGCCGAGAATATCGTGTGGTACCGTGGTAACCTTCTTCCCTCTTTCCTACTCTAAGAATCTCGGGACGAGATTCCTGTAAGGGGGGTAGAATTGTAACAGCCCCAAGTTTGTGAACTGAAATTTTGTGAATAAAATTTCCAATTTTCCATTTCATTCATGCATCATGGCATTATTTGCTTAAGTGCTCAAGTTGAAACAAAGATTTGGAAAACAAATTGAAAACAAATGGAAACAAAGGCAACAATTGTTTCCAAACAATCTAAATCCAAATGAGTTTGTTTGTGACAAAACCAATTCAAATAAACTTCCATATTTGTCAAGGAAGTTCCTAGGGTTCCAAAAACAATATTTTGCACATGCTTAAAAGGTTGCTAAAGTAATAACATTTGGAAATTTAGCAAAATGCCATATTTTAAACCCTATGAACAAATGTGGGGCAAAACATTTTATTTTTAACCACCAATTTTTGTGGAGCCTCTATATGACAAAGGGAACCTGCACAAAAATTTACAGAATTTTTGGGAAGTGTTTAAGTGCCCCCAATTAATTCAGAAACAATGCTGGTTATTTCAATACAGAACAGAAAAGGGCCTTTGGTAAATAGAAAACGAAGGGCAAGGGTTTTCTGCAAATTTCCCTTTCTTCTCTGTAGCGACCGGGCGGCCGAGCCGCACCAGCTCGCTCGACGCCGACGACACTCAGCCGCGCGATGCCGCCTCCTCCCTGCTGTCGACCATCCCCGCGTCGCTGCCTGGTACAAGGAGGTGCCCAGAAACCCTAGCCCCTGCCCCCAGCTCTCTACTCTCTTTCTCTCCACGAACCCGCACCGCACCCGAACATGGACGAAGCCTAGCCCAGCTCGCCGTCGCTGCCGCCGTCGACTGGAGCCGCCATTGACGAATCGGCAAGAACCAGAAGCTCCGTCTCGTCGTCGTCTTCCTCCCTGCCCAAGGAATCAAGCCGGATCGCCATCGTTGCGGAGATCGACGCCATCTTCTCCGACCACGGTCGCCGGATGTCGAGGAAGCTCGCCGCCTCTTCCGTCCACCTCCGTCCACGCCGGTGTTTCCCACGCATCAAGGGTGAGCAAGCGCTCCTCCTGGACATCTCCGTCTCCTTCCTTTCCCTCTGGTTCGTCGTGTCGCCGTTAAACCGCCGCCGGCCGCCGCTAGTCGAGGATGAATCTGTCGTCTCCGGTGACCTCCAGGTAGCGGCGCCGCGTTAGTGGAGCTCGCCGTGTTCGCGCCCGTCGAAAACGCCTATTAGCTCGCCTCCGCGCACGCCGTAGCGATGAGACCGTGCGCGTCGCCGGTGATCACCGTCGCGAGCCTGCCGTCCCGCGCCTTCGCCATGGTCAAACGACCACTGGGCCACTGTGGCAAGGTCCCACCCCGTCAGCGACTGTGGCTAGGAAGCCACAGGGTGAAAAACGTCTCGGCGAATTTCTGTTTAATAAGAAAAGGGAAAAACAGAATTGCAGATTAAAATCTTTAATTCTAAAATACATAACAAATCGAATACTTGTCCAAAATTTGCAAATAATATATCAAAATGTTCAAAAAAATAAATCGAATACTTGGGCGGGACTAGCCAGGGCCCTCTAGTTTGAGCTTCCATTTGTGTATGCGTGAAGATGGTGGCCAAGACTGGGATGAGGATGGTGGTGTTAGGAAAATGAGTGGCCACGGGGCAGGGTGTTGGATCCGTTGCTCCGTCCTCACTGATGATCCTGGGTTAGTCCTCAACAAGGTAAAGGTTGTAACCGTTCCCACTCAGCCGGCTTTCCCCGAAGAGAGCTAATCGTAGGCAATGGGCCGGGCGGTACCGAAGGTAAACATAGTGCACCCCTGCAGGGTTAAATCTTTTCGAAAAGCCGTGTCCACGGTTACGGACGAACTTGGAAGTGAAGGTAAGACCATAGAATAAGCTGAACGGAATGATTAAAAACTGGGTACTAAAGGTACCACTCAAGATTGCAAGGTTGACTTCCTCGAGGGTGATTCGGGGAGGTGCCTTTGTAGAACAGTTACAGTGGTTGATGATGGTTGATGATGAGAAAGGTGATCAGAAGAAAAGAGTTACTTCTTACCCCTTTTTCAAAAACTCTGATTAGTCGATGCCATGGAGTTATGTTTTCATAAATAAAATCAGCTTTATGCAAAACAACCATAAAACTTTGAAAGCCTCATCGAGCTAAAGCTCTAAATATAATCTTGCGAGTTCGTCGAACTCAACGTCGTTTGTTTTGTTTCAGAGGAGGACTTCACCGACCTCGAACGTGGGTTCTTTGTGGACGTCGACGAGTAGTCTGGGTTCCCAGGTGGCAGCTTGGGACATCCCGGAACAGCTGGCGCTTGAATGTTTATTTGTAGGCCTCTTAGGCCATAAATTGGTTCTTGTTGTTTAGAACAACCTAATTCGCTTCCGCATGTTGTACTGTTGGGTCTATGACCTCTGGTTGTCATTTTCTATCTTTCTCTATTTTAAGAGTTGTACTATAATGATTTGTGTCATAGAGTCTGTGATGTGCCAGTTGTTCCACAAGTCTTGATCTCTCTATTATGCATTCATAGTTGCGCCTGTGTTAAGGCATCAATCGGGTGTTGCGTTGCCGGTGATCAATTCCGAGCAACGCCTGCCAAAGGTTTTGGCCGGGGATTGGTAAACCCGTAACCTCCGGTTGTATCGCTTAACCGGTGACACGCAGCATCACTGTATAGCAGTCGGGTCAGGGCGCCACAGCTAGCGAATGGGTAGATGGGGAGGTGGGCGGAGCAGACCCGCGAGTATAAATGGCGAGAGGTACCAGCAGCGGTCTCTTTGAAGCCCCAGTCCATCGCCTATAGTTATTCAAACTTCGCCAGATCCCCTCCGTCCAAATCCATGGCGAGAGGTACCAGCAGCGGTCGCGGCCGTGGACGAGGGCGAGGCCGTGGTAGGGGGCGCAGCGGCAATGCCATGCCGTCGGTGTCGCCCTCACCGTCCTCTGAAGACATGTCCCCGGCGAGAGGTACCATCAGCGGTCGCGGCCGTGGACGTGGGCGGGCCGTGGACGAGGGCGCGGCCGTGGTAGGGGGCGCAGCCGCAATGCCACGCCGTCGGTGTCGCCCTCACCGTCCTCTGAAGACATGTCCCCGGAGCTGCGCGGCTTCGAGTTCTTGGTTATCCTGTACAAGGGCATCGAGAGCCGCCTGAGGCTCCCGAGGGCGTTCGCAGAGAAGCTCCAAGGCATGGTGGCAGCTACCATGCATCTGAAGATGGAGGACTGCGAGAACGGCAGCTGGGCGGTGAAGACGGCCGTGAGTGCCGGGGGAATTTGTACCTCGGCCAGGGATGGAAGTCATTCGCCCAAGCGTACAAGCTTGAGCAGGGGCACTTTTTGTGCTTCGAGTTCGACGGCGACAACGGGTTCTTCATCAAGATCTTCGACGGTACCTTATGCCGGAGGGACGCACTCGTGTACAGCGACGACGAGCCCGAGTCTTCATCAGCAGCTGCTAGTAGTAGCATTAGCTAGTAGTAGCATATATGTAATCGTTTACTTCATTATCAAGTCCGTATGTAGTAGCACTAGCTGCTAAGTGGTCTCTGCGTTCATATGTAATTTAGAGTACCTGTTAGTAAGTTTACTCTCTCGCTGGTGTAAAATCAATGGAAACGGTTATATAAAATGTCCGTTGCCAATGTGGCGCTTATATATACTGCCGGCTCGGTCTCATTATCACTCTCTCACTTGTCTCTCTTCCAACCCTAGCCGCCGCACACTGTGGCTTTCAACTCTCCTCACTCTCTCTAATGGCTTCCTCTGTCGGCGCTTCTAGATCCGGCCATCGCGCCGCGCAGCACCGTTCTAGCGGCAGCCCTTCGTGAGGGGAAGGTCGATCTGGAGGCGGCCATGCGTCCGCTAATGATGCGGCAGCGCCACCATCTGACGCCCTCCTCCTCCGGTGATGCCCGGCTTCTTCTGAGCCAGGCCGATGTGGAGGAGGTCATTCATGAGGTGGTGGTGCAGCACCTCCGGCGGATCTACCAGCAGAAACCCATCTGGAGGTGGTGGAGGATCTGTAGGTGGTGTCTGATCTGGAGAAGAAGGAGGAGGTGGATGTCGACGAAGGAGAAGGAGGAGGAGGTGATTGCGTCGCAGCGCGCTGGTAGCATCTCAGCGCATCTGGCAGAGGCCTGCACCTCCTCTCCCGCCGGGTGAAAGGTATAAATCTTTCTGTGACCGGCTGTGATGCCGATGAACTAGGTTCTACGTATGAGCATTTCATCACATAAACAAATTCCTAGTGCAAATTCACACATACATGTTCTGATAATTACAAACACTTATTGTTAAAGCACCAACTGTACAAACTAGTTAAACACCCACATCCAAAGCCTATTGCAATTCACCTAGGGCATTCTTGCACCTAGGGCAGAGCATTTCCTGCCATGTTGGACGTAGCCTGTCCTTCAAGGTTAGGATCTTGCGATACAACTCGTAGGTCACGTACCCATCTATTGCTGCGTAGTCGAGGTTAACTTTGTGCAGCGGCATCCACTCCCAAAAATCGTGCTGGTTGGATGGGAACTCCTTCTTCATGTTGGCGTATGATTTGTCGATGAGGTCTGCCGCTAGATCACCCATTCCGTCCCTCTCGTCTCCACCCTTGATTTTGTATACGAGTTGGATGTCCACGTAGTACTCCGGTGGAATGTGGAAGCCGGCAGAAGAAAGCACCTTGCTGTCGTTGGTGATGTCCACGCTTGCGAAGGTGATATTCTTGCGTTCAAAGAATTTGCCCAACTCTGGACAATTCTTCTTGGACTTGCACCAGTGGAACACGAGGACATGCTGGCGCATGGCGAGTTGCAGGACAGACATGTGCCGACGATTACGGGTGTACTCGATGTCAAGGCCGATGAACCGATGCTTCTCCTCTGCTAGCCATTCCTCGTACTTGTCGAGGATCCGCTCCACGGTATGCTCCTCGTTCGTGTACACCACCTCCAGAACGGTGCCGTGGGTACGGACGGTAGTTGTCTCTGTTATTCTGTTGCGGTCGTCCATGGCGGGTGGGGGATTGGGGTGGAACGAGGAAGAAGAGAAGGAAGGAATGCGAACTGTCTGCCACCAAACAGAGCAGTTCCTGGATATTTGCCGTCGATCTTAGCAGTTTCTCGAAAATGGCAACCGAACAAAGCAGTTGCTGGAAAATAGCCACTGATTTTTTAATATCCAGATGTATTTTGTACATTTCGCTAATAGTTTTTTTTCTTTCACGCAGGAGTTTATTTCGGCAACACTGCATAAAAGTACCAATGTATCATTCCGAGAACCAGAAACCTTAAGGCAAGGAAATTTCGTGGATACTGGTCTTGGAGTGGGTACAGCGACGACCGAGAGCTCATAGAAGGTGAGCTCCAAGTCAAAGATGGAACGCTGGCTTAATTAAGCCAGCCTTCCATCTTGTTAGGTTAGTTGCTTATAGGTTTAGAGTTCATGATTGTAGTCAAAGTGTAATAGGTGATATTACATTATGCCAATGTGTGATAGATATGATTGTAGTCAAATTGTAAAAAACGGTGATATTATTGTATACCAATGTAATGATGGCATTTGTTCTATGTTATGAATTGAATAACGTTTTAGTGCATTGTGCAATCAGCCTTTCATGTATTATGGCATATAACCGAAATATGAGAAATGCTCAGTGCAAACGGGTGGATGGCAAACTCCGTATCTGATGAAGGAAAACTAAGGAAACGGAGGTCTGCGCACAACCGTTGCCAAATGGAGACCTCATCGGAAACGGTTTTTGGCCTCCGTTACCGATGAAGGCCTTCACATCAGTGACAGAGGCGGGGACACAGACCCTTTCTCCGTTGCCGAACGGGTTTTTGGCCCGTTTCCGATGTGTCGTTCTGTACTAGTGTCGTAAGATCCCGAAGCTAAAAGTACCAAGCCCGGAGTGGAATCCTAGCAAGAAGACGTGGAGAAGAATCTCATGGAGAAACTAGGAAAAGCTGCAAGCAAGTTTGAGGAAGCCTACAATCTTATGATGAGCATCATTGGAGACCTTGAAGATCATTATTATGAGGTCAAGAAGGAAGAGAAATAAAGAGCCTCTAGCAAATCGTCAAGTTTGGGGAGTTCAACCTAGCCTTTATTTTTATTAGTTTATCATACTATCTAGTCATGGTGTGTTTTGCTTTTATCGTTTAGTTATCAATCTCTCTTAGGAGTGTGTGAGCTCATGGAGCATTATCATGTATCCCTATCTTGTGGTTTATCAATGAATATTAAAGTATGGTGTCATCCATGATTCTCTTGTTCTGGAGATTTATGGTAACACTCATGCAAATGAGCGTGGCGTATTTAGAAGTTTCAGTCACATCTTGCCTTGAATTTAATTAACTTGAGTGTGTTGGACATTGTAGAATTATCTCATTATAAAATAAGTAAAGAGGATGAGTCAATATGACTTGAAAGTTAATAGTTTTAAGGTTGATATATAGTCTTGTAGGATAAAAAGTTAGGAAGGGTTAATGAAAAGGATATGAAACACTCTTGTCATAATCTAGTATCTTTTGAGCAAATTAATGAATCGTGGATATTTCAATACTCATGCTCTTGGAAAGTGAATGAAAAGGAAGGCACCTAAAAATTCAGTTAGCCATGGAAAGTGTAAGATAAAGGTGTGTGTTGAGCATAAGAACTTGAGTGAAATATCCATGACTAAAGTTTGCACTAGTTACTAGTGAAGCAAGGTTGCAAACAATATTATATCTATCTTTTCATTTGTCTTCTTTAAACTTGTTATTCAATGAGAGTTTATCTTGTCTTTAAATTTCAGCAAAGTATAAAATATTATAATGTTTTCCATAAGGAGCAAAAGCATGTGAAAAAGAGTATGATTCAATTGTCCAACATATAATGGTTATTTGCTTTCAAAAGTAAGGGTTGATTGCTAGAGCTTCTACTTATGTTGCCCTCATGTGTACGAGTTTTAGTTCATTAATCTTTCATTACAATTGAAAATGATGATGATACAATGCTTAAAAACGTATTTATTTATCAACCATAAGTCCATTGATGCATGTAATGATCTATGTCCTTACTTACTCGGGGACGAGTAAGGTTTAAGCTTGGGGTTGATACGTGCATTTTATATCATCATTTATACAACTCATATTATCATATTAGAATGTTATTGACATTGTTATATCATTATTTTTACATGTTTTAGATGATTTATGGGACTTTCATACAAAGTCCCTATTTTTGGTATTTAATTTCTGGGAGGCAGAAAACCTCCTTTTTCTTGTTTTTAATGTTTCAGGAGCTACAGGGACCCAAATAAGAAAAGGAAAATTGCACAGCTGGTTTTTCATCGGGAGAATGACTGTGGGAAGATGATCGAAGGGAGAAGAGCCACGAGGCCCAAAAGAGGGGGGGCCACGCGGCCAAGGAATCTGGCCGCATGGGACCCACCAAATAGGGCCTCGGGCACTTCCTCGCTCGGGGCTTTTTAACACGCCTTTGTCTCGGCCAAAAATCTACGCCCTAATTTTTCAAGTCCATCCGAGGCCGCGGCGGCGGCGAAACTCCTGATCCCCTCCGAGGGGGGCAGATCCTGCTGCTCCGGAGCACCGGAGGAGGGGGGAATCATCGTCATCGTCATCACCTCTCCTCCTTGGCGTGGGAGGAGGTCTCTACATCATCACCATCACCAAGACCAGCACCACATCCATCATCATCTTCGTGACCCACTCCGTTCCCCTCGTAGTTTGAGAGTTGCAATACCCTAGATAATTGTCTTGTGCTACTATTCATGTTTGTGACTGAGTACTTGTCATTATTTGGAGGTGAAGTTATATTTTCAGATTGCGTTGTACCACTTATGCCACTGAATATCATCATGGTTGCACGTTGTGAGTAGTTCCCGTATGTTCCTGAGGGCATAGGATGAATTGGTAATGATTTATATATGACATGTGTTGGTATTTTGTCAAGTGTTTATCTTTTATGTGATTCTATGATGGTGTTTGCGAACGTCAACTGCATAACACTTCACCTTTATGGGCTCATAGGAGAACACCGTAGTGTAATGAATTGAAGGAGACTTGGGGGACAGTAAACCTAAGACCGAGTCATGAAGTTGCGTTATGAGGGTATTAGTATCGGGACCTTAGAGTGTAATGCTATGGTGGGACTTTATGTCTTAATAATTCTTGTGCAGTCATTTACTTGGCCACATGATCCATCATAAGGGGTTTAGTTTATTTATTTAGCTTTACCTAACAATGGCTCCGTTCAAAGAAGATTAAAACTTGACAAGATATTCAACGTGTTGTTTAATAAATCTCTATGCCTAGCAATATCCATGCCGCCCTCGGGAACGTTTTCCACATATAAGTCACACATTACTTGAGCTTGTCCTCTTGCAACATAGAGGATTGCGCTTTCTCACTTTGAGAGCTTTTACTTGCTACCATTTATTTTCAGCATTTTTATTCTCTTGCAACTATATAACCAAAAATCCCAAAAACACTTGCATCTTTCATTGTTTTATTTATCATTCTTGCTAACCAATACCTTCAGCTCCTCGTGGGTTCGACAGCCTTTTCTAATCGAAAGGTACTACAATTTATCCCCTATACTTGTGGGTCATCAACTCACCAAGAGTTGCAGCCTATGTCGAAGCAGACAATGAAGCAGCTCGGCAAAATTCGGTGGACACACTAGAAGAGGTCAGAGACTTGGCAGCATCAAGGTCAGTGGTATATCAACAAGGTTTGCGACGCTATCATGCCAGGCGCATCAAAACCCGCACCTTTCAAGGGGGAGACCTAGTGCTGTGACTTAAGCAAGATCATAAGGGAATGCACAAGTTATCATCTCCATGGGAAGGACCCTACATCATCAGCAAGAAGTTAAACAATGGATCATACTATTTGCTGGATGTAAGGGAAGAAAGAAGCGATCGCCATGATTCGAGGATCGTCTAGAGGCGCCTCGCCCCTGGAACGTCGCACAACTGCGACCGTACTATACATAAGAAAAGACTAATTAAAGCTAAGCATCATCCTTTCCAGCTGCATAGCTGAGTATCATCACAGCCACTCAGGGCTAGAACTTCAACTTTGGTCGCCACCTAGGCGCGACCTATGCAACACCTGATCGCCACCCAGGCGCGATCGACCCATGTATCAAAAACCGCCGCCACCTAGGCGCGGCCGTAACATATGTATCATCTCTGGTCGCCACCTAGGCACGATCGACCCAATGTATCACACAGGATCGCCACTTACGCGCGATCCAACCCATGTATAACACTCGGTTGCCACCAAGGCGCGACCTTATGTGTCATCATAATCAAAGCTTATCATAGCTATATAACATTATTGTTTCTTGGGGGTTTTGTTACCCTGAAACAGCTAATTTACTGGCAATTATCAAACTTACCTTAAGTCGGATTGCTACTTGCATTATGTGGCCAAAGTACTGGGGTGTGGCGTCAATCGAGCTTGATTGCCTATCATGGCCGCTCTCGACCCTGAACACACATGTTTCTAGGAAATACTGAGTCACGCGAGTGCCCACTTACAGGATTCAGAAAGATCTAACGAGAGGTCGATGTACTGCTTATAGTACGGCAACACCAATTGCAATTACTTGTATCTTAACAGTTGTTTTATCTATGATATCAAGTACAGGTGACGACCTTCAAAGCCTTCTGAGAAGAATTAAGATGATTATCAAGTTACATCAGCTCAATCCTTGGGGGCTACACCATATTATCATCAAAAATTTGAAGTTCTGAAGCTATCAGGTTACTTTAACAAAGTAAGAAGCTCACGAAGTCAGATGATCTTCTAGGTGCGAGTCAAGGCCAATCCAACATAATTATAAGTCGCAAAGAAATGCTAACAGGACAAAGAAAAGTGCAGCCTAAACGTTCAAGATCAAGAGAACATGACAAGATATCCCATGAAGTTCAGGCTACACTTGGGGCTAATGTCGGGGGAATAATTAACCCGCGACTTATTCAAAACCCAAAGACAGCGACTTATGACTGCGCCACCATTGTTGGGCCACGTAGAGATGGGTTGGCCTAGAATCGCAGCCTACCAAAGGAAGGCTCCAGAAGGTCGGTGTTAACTTGCCTTGGAAGACAAGAAGACAACCAGGCTTCGTGTAGAACTCTTGTAACCTGACGAGCCTCTGTGTATATAAAGATGACTCGCAGGACTTAGAGAGGGCCAAGCCCTTAAACCCTAGCTCATACGGTGAGTACCAGATTGGATCGCCTCCATTGTAACACCTCGAATATCCTATCAATACCAATTTAGGGTAGGCAGGAAGTAGGTCTTTTACCTCACATTGAGGGGGCCGGACCTGGTAAATCTGTGCGATCTTTGTTCCTGCGATCCCAAGCTCGGAGATGCTTGACTCGCGTAATCCCACACATACGAAGTCATCCATGACATCTGACGTGACAAACCCACGACAATCTGGCTCCACAGCCAAACTGTCCCAAGAGCCTGAGTTGTCAGAGGAAGACTCGACCCGGCTTCCCCATTGGAGCATCCACGATCACTCCTCGATATTGGGCTTTGGATGGCAGTGGCGGGCGCGGCAGTTGCTTCTCTGGTGGCATATCGTCAATGTCGCTTCGCGTGATTACCCTTACGGTTTTGGTGATAGACCGTAGTCGTGGGATTGCTGATCAATCTCTACTCCTTCTGGAAGAGCTCGTCCCAAAACGGGGACTCCATCGTGTCCGCCGGGTTCACCTAGTCCTCCGGGGTCATTTTGATGTGGCTTCTTCGATTGATAGAATTGAGAGAAGATTATCAACAACCACCTCTTTCTTATCCTACGGAGATAGTCTGGTTCTGGTCAACTCGGTGCCTCCTTACCTACTTATTATATGATTACTTTTCATAAATGGGTAATATTGAAGTGATTGACAGAGCAAGAGACTTTGTCTATGGAGTAGTTAAAGAACATTTTGAAGCTGCCACCACACTCAGACTTGTTTCACCTCTCCTTTTACTTGTCCCACCGCGGATCTATGCGGTGGTGCAGTTAGCGGCCGGAGAGGGGCATCGGCGCGAGGGAGAGAGAGGAGGCGGTTGTGGTGGCATGAGGGATTTGTCCGGCGTGGCCACGCGGACATGGGCTAGATAGGATGAAGGCTATAGTATGTGGAGTAGTTAGGGTCGGTAACAAATGCAATGGTGCTTCGCAAGTGGGGCATGATGCTGATGGGCAGGCTAGCGTTTGACGTGGTGGGTTTGTCCGTACACACCTAGGCGGTCCCGAAAGTTGGGGCCATTCAGACTGGCCAGACATTCTTAGCCCACAAACGGATTGATGGGCCTGTTGGCACATCAAAATTTGTTCGCACCTCAACAGACCGATCTAACTGCCTCGATGGACCGACCAAACACCTAGCGAAGGCGTGGGGTTATCCTATTTCTGAAATAACCCCTATGTTACACGAAAATAAATTTATTCGAACGGCGGTATTTCTGGAATGAACAGTGGACGAGCAGGTTTGCCGAAAACCTTTTGGTTCGCCGGTTTTACAAAAAAATTGCTTGGCATGCCCGCTTTTTCCTGATTCAGTAGCGGGTACGGTCGACAACGCTTACCGAACCGCCATGCTCACCGTTCGGTTTTTCCGGTCTAACCGGCAGTCCGGTCCGGTGTTTTTTTTCAACTATGGGCCTTGCTGCAGTGCTTCGGTACCACGTTGCTCTCTTCTTTGTTTCTCCTAGTCTTTAGAAGTGCGATCCGGTCATCTTCTCGGCTCTTCCCTCTGCACTCTACAGTCCTCGTCGGAGTCACCGAGGTGTGTGCTTGCGATTCCTCTGCCATCACGTACTGATCTGAGGTTTCATACTTTCATCTGTACAGCTCCCGTATGGATTCAGGATTCATGAAATCATGACCTCCCGCCGTCTCCCGCGCCGTCGTTGCGTGGCGATCGGTCGCTGCTCCGTCTGGTGGTTCGATCCTGCTGCTGCGTTCTTCACCTCGATCCGCCGATCGTCGCTTCCCACCAATCAGAGCCGAGCACGAGGATCGTGTGCTTCGCTCCACGCATATCCAGCCATCAGATCCGAAACCTTCTCCAAGACGTCAATAACGAACCGCCTCTCGCGCGGCCCGGCACCTAGCTATAAAATCCTCAACCCCCTCCCCACCTCTCATCCAACAATTCACTTCGTCGTCTTCGATTTCGAGTTCCACACAACCCAAATCCGCAGCAGTTCCAACTTTCAAGTCGAGGAGTCGATCGAGATGGCGCGTACGAAGCAGACCGCCCGCAAGTCCACCGGCGGCAAGGCGCCCCGGAAGCAGCTCGCCTCCGTGGTTCGTCTCTCTCGTCCCCTCTCCTCATCTACTGCACTGCACAACGATCGCTGTGCCATGGCGGTTACGACGCGCTTTCCTTTCTGCATGCGGTTGCGGTTTCGCTGATGGTTAATTTCGCGTTTCAGGCGGCGAGGAAGTCGGCCCCGACCATGGGCGGCGTGAAGAAGCCCCACCGCTACAGGCCCGGCACCGTCGCGCTCCGTGAGATCCGCAAGTACCAGAAGAGCACCGACCTACTAATCCGCAAGCTGCCTTTCCAGCGCCTGGTGCGGGAGATCGCGCAGGACTTCAAGACGGACCTCCGCTTCCAGAGCCATGCCGTGCTCGCGCTCCAGGAGGCGGCCGAGGCCTACCTCGTCGGCCTCTTCGAGACACCAACCTCTGCGCCATCCACGCCAAGCGCGTCACCATCATGCCCAAGGACATCCAGCTCGCCCGCCGCATCCGTGGGGAACGCGCCTAATTAAGCAAGCCCTAGCATGCATGCATGGTCCGCGGTCAATGAGCCGCAATCTACTCGCTTCTGATTTTAGTTCGTGTTCATTAGATCGTGATAGGGAAGTTCGTTTTTCGTTGTAAACATCTCGTTATAGCTACAAGACTCGTCTCCTGGTTTGCCCTAAGTGCAAAGTACTATTATACAGAATATTAACTATTGCTATCTGCGACAGAATAATTGTGGATGTGTTGCGTCTTGTTCTTCTTCTTCATGATGATACAGCAAGCAGATGATAATTATATCCTCGTCAGCATCATATCGATCTATCTTCCTTTCTTCTTACCTCTGTTTCTTGTTCTATGGTTGCTGAAATTATTCCTTTCAATCCTTTCTTATTGATACGACTGTGAAACTAAGGTTGATTAAGGGGCTGACTTCTCATCTTGTAGATCTTAAGGGGTATTATCAATATTGCCATATGCATGCGTGCTAGGTGCAAGCAAATTTCCTGATAGTAACTCTGCTGTTCTGTGCAAACAAATGATACTAATGTTGCTACAGAGTAAATGGGAATTTGTTGCGCATTGTTCTTGATAGTACGATTCCCAAGAGGCGGCCAGATGATATTTTTTTCATCCGGTTCACATGATAAAGGAACAAACATAAACCGATGTCTCATAATCATAGTGCCAGAGAAAGTAAAAACTAAGCGCTATACGAATTTGCAGCAGCTCAAAGGGTACTTCAGATCAACAGATATCCATAACCCAATCAAAAGACTGTTTTCCCCCCTTCAAGTGCACCTTCTTCCTCCATCTCTTCTGCATTTTCCCTCTCCATGTATAGCTTACTGTTGCCACTTTGTGTTTATCACTGTTCCTCCATATGATCTTGGTTATCAGCTTCCGGAGCTCCTAGGCGTAGCATGCATATTTTGTATGCTCCTAGACGTTTTCCGTTCTCCCGGGAGTTTTCCCGTCGTTTTACTCAGCTGTGTGTTAGGTACTTAGGTGTGATTTTTGGGAACCCAGTGATCAAAAGGGGAGAAAACAGAACTTTTATTGATTCTTTACAATCTTTTCAGACCATTCATTCTTTACAAAAACGTACATGTTGTACAAGTCAAAAAAAAAACGTACATGTTGTATTCATCGTTCTCCTCTAAAGAAGCAAACGATGTACCACCTCCTCATGGCTTTCCCCAGCTGGAACTTCACGGGAAGGCACCTTTCGAAGCCATCCGATTCCGAGCTCGGATCCGCCCGGTGCTTGAGACTCCGCAGCCGACGTCCGTTTCGGTCGATGAGCCGCGCGCTCTCCATCGCCGGTGACGGGCACAGCGGCAGGAGGTCATCAACCCCCGGCGGCTCTTGGGCTTCCCCGGCTCGTTCTCCCACTCGAATGGCACCTTCCCGGTTGCCGGGGAGTACACTCGCGTAGACTGTCCTAGGTCGTCGCGACGCAAGAGGGGACGGCGAGGAGAAGGTGGTGGTGGTGGTGAACGCCATGGGTGTCTTCTATCTCTGGTTTCTTGCGTTTGGCTTGTTTTGCTAGGATATATATCCAAGAGAACGGCTTATATAGAGCAAGAAGTCGCCATCTCGTTGGTGTGCTTGCTAACTAAGGTTGCTTTTCCCAAGTCAGACGCTTTGGTTCAAGGGATGTTCGTGTTGTTTACTGATTTGATGCCAAAAGGAGGTGGATTTTGTTTCAAGATCACGGCGAAGAAAAATTAGTGGCCTCGCATGGCATGGTCGGCGGTAATGCAGCCAGTCACTGATGTGTAAAGATAGCATGGAAGGAACGATGCCACACGGCGTGGTTTGCTGCAGGTAACCTGTAATCAGGTACGAGTTGAAGCTTAGCCAACACTCGGCGATACACTTGTCCCCTATGGATTGGATTGGAATATAGAACTGAGCCTCTTCATCAGTTTTATAGTTTGTGCACATGAAACGGAAGGGGTAGATTGAATGATACTCTCTACAAATTTATAATACGTTCCAATGGAGTACTGTAATTGTCAGCTCATGCATCTACCGGCAAAAGCAAGAAAACGAGACTAAAACTCGTGAGCAAAGTCATGAACTGTGTTGTATGTTGCTACGCCATGCATATACGAGCAAGAACGGCAGTGTTTTTCATGCTACCCCGGAGCCAACACTGACGTCTAAAACGTTAAAAAAAACAGCACTCGACTTGTTTTCAGGGAATGCTTGAGCTATTTCAATGTCCATGAAGCCGGAGTTTTCCATTGGTGAGTGTCGTCAGTATACAGGAAGAACTTTTTCGAGGAGAGACTTCGACCCTGGGCCTCCTGCAGGCACGCACAGTCAATCCATTAAGAATGCAGAAATCCGAAAGAAAAAAGACAGGGCAGCTTCAAATGGAAGTAAAACATTGTCAACAGTATGTGTGTTTCCATCAGTTTACGTGATGGAGGGGGTAAGACAATGTGGGAAACACAATTTCTACTTGCAAAAATTATTATGCTGCGAGTTATAAAGTTTAGATACTGAAATTGGGCATTTTTGCAGAAGAAATCAACATCATGGTACTCAACAAGTAGAGCGCATAGGAATTGATTACTTACCATCAGGATTTATGACCAGAAGATTGCACATATGTATACAGTTCCATGCTTTACTTCATCAGAAAACGTAGTAGGATTTCCACACACGGGTAGTGGAGGATCAACTAAAGCAAGCCCACTTCAGCCATACCCTTAGATAATGAGTAGAGAGGTGATCTGGTATATCTGCCTGCATGAGTAAGATGACAGCCATGAATGAATCAAATAAAAATGATAAGAGTTCTGTAGTGACTATATTGACTGAAAAGGTCAAAAGATAGCATACAATGTCCCATGAAGCAGAGAAGTCATCAGTTGACAGATACCAGCTTCCATGTTGTGATTCAATAGCCCTCTTTCCGTTGAAAGTTCCCAGTTCAAGCAGCTGACCGACATTATCCTCATCAGAATCATATCTATGCCGTCTTTTCTTCTTATCTCTCCTTCTTTTACGACTACTTCTACTGAGATCCTTGTCATCAGTATCTGAAGTATGCACAACTGGGTGCCCGTCATTTTTAACCAATGAGTAATCAAGAGCCTTGCGTATATTGCTACCAGTGAACAAAGATTCACAAGAATCAGCTGATTTGCATTCTTTTGATAAATCACAAAAATTACCCAGGATTGGATGCCTATCCACTTAAGTGCATCAGGAAACTTTGTAGTCATGAAATCCTTCATGAGAGCAAAATGATCAGCATCAGTCAAGTGATGTGTGCCCTTCACAAGATCGTCCATCCTCCCTCGTTCTTCCTCATGTTCTTCGCCGTTCATGAGGTGCCAAAGTTGTCTGCCCTTGGCAATGACACAGTTCAATAGGATAAGTTCATCAAGAGATATCTCATCAATGTGTGCTGACAGAAGAACCTCAAGCCAGCAGCATGGGAAGGCTAACTCTTTACACAGTGTGTTTGGTCTCAGGAACTTTCCTAGTGTTTTTAAGACACGAAGAAGCCTTTGTTCGTCTAGATGAATAAGAAGGTACTGAGACAGAGATGAAAACTGCTCCTCCATCAAAAATTCTTCGACTACTTGCCACACATCTTTGAAGTTATCCTCATACATCAGATAAACAAATTGCTCCACAAAATATTCTGTATCAATTTGCAGTATTTCACCATCTTTGACAGAATCAGCAAGCTCTTCAGAAGACCAGAAGTCCGGGACATATTCAAGGAAATTTTCCACTGTCTGGAGAACATCAAGATCACGAAAGTAATGAGGCTTAGTAGCAACAACAGCAGGAGACTGCCCATGCTTTCCTTTCCACTCGAGCTCCTCCCAGCAAACATCACGATTCACAAATGCAAAGTGAGCAAGTGCCCTGGCACCTTTTTTGTGTGTTAAATCCCCAGTAGCAGCAAAGTGACTAAACCATTGCAATGTCCGCTCTGGGTTACCTGCAGATCGCAATAGATAACCAGTAACGTAATTAATGATGGATCACACATGTTAGAACTGACAACTGAACTAAAATCTTGTTGTATCGCATAATGAAATATAAAAACAATATCGGTTTTATTAGGGCTACCCAGCACAAAAAGGTACATAGATGTTGAGTAAAGCACATGTAGAAAATAATGAGCATACTATTTATGTTAGAAAATTACATTTCTACAGGAATAATAGATGCAGCAAATAATTCCTATTAGTGATTCCAAGATGTTTATAAACTACAGAAACGCAGTACGTGAAGAAAAGTGATCACAACCTAAAAGCAGGTCGAAATAGGCCAAGAGACGGGTATAAACCTTACTGTAACAAAAAACATAATTTCATTTCTATTTTAGTTTACGGCACTGTATTACTGTAATACGATGCTATCCTTTTTTTTACATGTAATACGATGATATCCTACTAATACAATTTAGAGCTAATTATGGATATAATGTCCACACACGACATACAAGGGGCATTAGTTACTATATCCTTAAGTAAAGTACTAAACAAAATCATGTCCAGCATATCATATATCACAAACACGCTGAATTCGTAGCTTGGTCACTTTTAATCAGACATAACAAATGAACTAAATACATATTGAACAGAATATTGTAAGCAAACAGATTAAACTAAAGTAAGTTGTGGATAGGATATACAGAAACTGCGGATTTGCAGAAACGAAAATTGAAGTAGAAAAGCTACGAGTAATAGCACATAAAAAGAAAAAAAATCAAGTTCTTAATGGAATTGCCTTGGAAAAACTTCTCCAGCATATGAAGATTCGTTGCTAAAACAGAGCCAGCTTTTTTGGGCTTCTTATCGAAAATCATCCGCAGCAAGCGAGCAGCAACATCCCGCCTCGAATCCTTCATTTCCAAGAGATCGAGGAACAGGTCCCGCTGGTCACGTGGATCCAGCAAATGAACTGACGAGATGGTACTGCACAGCCACATCCGAGCTTCATACCTGCCACCAGACCTTACAACTGACTTGATCACAGACTCAGCCTTGTTTAGAAGAGATCTCCTCGCTCTCACAGCATCTGTATCAACACTACCACCATCTGTAGGGACTTGCAAAAATAGTTGAACCATCTTTGGATTTTCCTGCTGATAACTTTCCACAACCTGAAGTTCACAAGTACACCAATGATCAGGAGTAGGCTTCAGTTGAACCCCCAACAAAAAAAAATCTCGCACACCAAACCCTAGTACCCTAAGGGGATGGGTCTTGCATGTTGAAGCTGAAGATGGAACTAACCAAGGATGGGACCGATTAGGTCAGCAGGGCACCACACAAA
Source organism: Poa pratensis (assembly GCA_947311845.1). NCBI lineage: Eukaryota > Viridiplantae > Streptophyta > Magnoliopsida > Poales > Poaceae > Poa > Poa pratensis. The sequence continues at coordinate 8,927,972 of CAMZMU010000071.1, forward strand.
ACGGGAACAAGTATAATTATTTGGATTCTGATTGCTCGCTGCCCCAGCAAAGTATTAATCGCAAAAGCGACAAAAACTCTTTGCCCAATCCATCCAATAAAGCCAAGCTAGAGTTCCGTACGAGCACAAGAAGAGATCAATCCACAAAGTTTCACTACCAGTAGGGCCTGGTGTTGCGTCCTGTCGCTATCGCAGAACAAGCTAGCACAAAGCGGAAATTTGGGGAGAGAGGGGAGAAGACGACATGACACGAGACAGGGAGAAGAACTCCTCCATGGCTGCAGAGTCTGGCATGCCCCGATGTCAGGACGGTTGGGACTTGAGTGCTGCCTCTGGTACAAGAATACAACTAGTCCCCGAATTTGTAGTTTCTGTTAAATAATTTGTCAAATATAGTTATTATAGCTTGTACTCCAATTAAACCTCCAACTCTGCGAATATTAACTCCCATTTACCATTTCCAAAACGCTTACTCGCGTAATGCCATTACCACGATTTCATTTTGTTCTGAACCTCATAGAAAGGATTAACTGGAAACACTGTTCGAAAGTAGTACTAGTGTACATGATAAGATGTCTGGACTCTGGAGAAGGAAATACATGTAACATATCCACTGTCTGCCCTGCCAATCACACAAGCCACAGACTCAGCTCCATGCCTAGATATTCTGGTCCATTATCTAGAATTCTAGATGCTAGTCTATTTGCAGAAAACGGCATGAGCACATAATATGGCACAACTAAGTGCAACTCTGCAAAGCAGCGCACTAGGGGTCTAGGGCTTGCGACATATTCTGTTATATCCGCTACTCATTTGCAGCAATCAACATTCTGGCACCATTCAGTTTGCATCATTTTTCCCGAATGCCAAATGATTTCGACCCACTGTGAAGCTTTGAGTACTGGCTCACATTACAACCGGCAAAGCAAAGAAAAGCAAGCACGGGAGGACCAACCGTACAGGAGCTAACATCGACCTAATACAGGAAGTGGGTGAGGGTGGAACCTTCGTATCGGGGTCCTCGGGAGGGGGCGCCGGCTTGGAGCAGAGCGCCTTCTGCGCGTCGGTCAGGGCGGGCTCCGCCAGCGGATCCTGGGGAGGCGACTCCGAGGCGGGAGCAGGAGCCGGCGGAGGCGCCTTCTGCGCGGTGGTCGTGTGGGCCGCGCCGGCGCCTGGGGAGGTGACAACGAGACGGGAGCAGAGCAGGAGCCGGCGGGGACGGCGGCGAGGAGAAGGCCTGCTCCATCGGCGGGCGAGGGTTTGGGGGTGGAGCTCGGGTCAGTTCGCCGCGGAGGGAAGGGAGAGGAAGCAAAGGTGGTTCGGTTTGGGTCCGGTCGGTCGGTCGAGGGAGGTTGGGTTCACACTATTTGGACATCTGGTCGATGCAACACAAACTCTCAGTCTCTCACGTACAATTATTTTCGGTGTATGCAATTGCAATTGCATTTGCATAGCAATATTCTCACCGTAAAAACCATGGTTGTGATTCTTTATCTAAGGCGAAAGAGGACAAGCAACAACTTAGGTATAGGTAAGTGGACTAGGAGAAGAATAAAGAGGAGATGAGAGGAATGAGCAACATAAGGAGGGTGGCGTCCAAGTAGGGATGTAAATGGTCACCTAAACGGCGCCATATAATCCCATTTATTGAGTCAATGGTTCAAAAAGTTTTCTGATTCCTGAAAAAATGAGCTACCACGTCGCATACACGGGATTAAATGGCGCCACGTAGTGCGCCGTTTACATCCCTACGCCCCAAGGATAAGTTTGAATCTTTCCTAAAAAGAACATGTGTCTTCCCCCTCTCATCTTTATGTGAACTAAGCATGAACTGGATATTAAGATTTTCGTTAAGATATTCGTTACAAACATTTGCTATTAGAATTTAATTAAAACATATGGTCTTTTTTATATTTACTAGGCTTCCGTAGGCATAACATGGTGGTATAGGCTTATAGCACAAAGCGTTCCGCGAATAAATGTACTTCTACCTTTTTGGTAAGTCAACCTTATTAAAGTCTGACTAACTTTTTAGGGCAACGTGTCACATTTATGACACTAAATTTGTATCACTAGATTCGTCTTGAAATAAAGTTTCAAAATATACCAATTTGATGTCATATATGTTGATACTCTTTCTATAAAGTTGGTCAAACTTAGAAAAATTGACTTAGTACAAAAGTTAGATGTAGACTTATTCGAGGACGGAGGATGGAGGGAGTATTCCGTTGTCACTTTTCAATCCGGCAACTGCCACATTATAATGTACCGTGCTCATATTTCGCCCTTGACATATAATTGTCTTGCTCTATTTCTAACTCATGTTTGCTCCATGCCTCTTAGCTCAATTTTATTCCCTCCTATCCCTCTTGAATATATGTAGGCAACTACGTGAAATCAAGTCTGCATTATAATTATTGTCTTTTCGATTCTCGTGAATATCCATCCTAATTGATGACATCTAATATTGCTCTCTCTTACCACTATTAGATAAAAAATACGAAAAAGGAGAGTGAAAAGATTTTCTCATAATGAACTAATCATTAAGGCAGTGTAAACAAACTACATGTAACACTAATGAGGTACATAGAAACATGGGAGAGGACATATACATAAGATGCGTCTCCGAAAGGTTCTGTGCCACCTTTAGATAGTCCAACTTCCAGCTCGTCGGTAACTTGGCTGGTGGCAGGGAGAGGTTGGTGGAGGTTAGGCCGTTGGTAATTTATCTCTTCCTACATGCAACATCTTTCATGTATATATCTTTGACTCGGCCATACCACGTGATTGACATTCTCCCACGCGACTGACTTTCGTGGAAGAAAAAAATAAATATCGATCACATACGTGTCCCCTCCCCCCCCCCCCCCCCCCCCCCCCCCCCCCCCCCCACAACACCCCTATAAAATCGAGGAAACATGGTTGCCGTATTTACCTGAGCAAGATATCAGCGCCTTAAAAATAAGAAGAAGGTTAGGCATAGGAGAAAAACCGAGAATGGGCGGTCACTGTGGTCACATATTTTTCTGTGAGAATTCTAAATTGTTAAGCTCAGACATAGAACTAATCGTTGGTCAAACTCACGTCATTGCACACGCTTACACACCATTTATTGCGACATAGATTGGCGTCATCTGCACGGACGGTCGAGGAAGCATGTGACGAACCTTCGTGCACCGCGCTTTCCCCGGTGCACACCCCTTTCCCTTGTCGGGCCCTGACGAGGGAAGCAAATAAACATGATGTTTGTGTTCACGACAGACGGCTATGTGAACTGTAAAAGACACTATTGACTACGGGCATCATGAACCGGGAGAGAGCCGAGTAATAATCATTTTCCTTCATCCATAAGTAATACTACACGCTCCCATTAACTTTGTGCATGCAAATGCTCGCGGACAAACACGCTCCTGCGCTGCAAGAGGGGATGGGATGCATATAATCCATTCAAACAAAAAAAATCAGAGCATTGTAAATGTATATTTTATTCAGATTTAAATCCTGACTTTTTTTGTTGGAAACAAAAATTTCATACGGGGAACCAGCGTGAGGCCAATTTTGGCATGTTCACCGGATTTGTAAATACTAGTTGGGCCGACCCAAGTTCATTTTTTCTTTTGGAATTGCTAGTTCTCAGTCGCCTAAGAACTCGTAAGTTCTCAGTCGCCTTGGTCACCGTTGGATCTGGATACCAAGATTCGTGTTGTTTGCCCTTTTTGACGAGCTGTCGTGATTTGTTCGTGTTGGAAACGAGAGCTTGTTCACGCAGACTATTTGGGCCGTTGCTTTTGCAGCTCGTGTGTGGGCTGCCACGCGCTGTCTTGTTTTTTTATCGTTTTTGTTTTTGCAATGGATGTGGACTCCTGTCTAGACTTTTGTCCCTACCACTTGCGATATAGATGGCCAGCCAAGGCTCGCATTCAGCTGCAGATTTTGTTTTGTCGTTTTTTCTTCACCTTGGTTTGTTACACCCTCCGATCCGATCCGATTTAATTGTCGCAAGGCATGTACAAACTAGTACTGGTGTAGCAAACCTCACACATCAATCTTTTCGGATTGAAGGTAGTAGTATGCTGTGCGCACGACTATGTTTTTCTCTATTTTAATGGTTCTATATGATGGCATGATAATTATTTTCTTGGTTTTGCAAGTTTTCGGTCGACCGAGAATTAGCTTAGAACTCGGTCACCTCGTTAAATGAACATCGTTATCGTGCGTCGTGAGTTGCAAATCGGTTCCAAGTGACTTTTATTCAGTTTCAAGCAGGTTGTAACTAAGCAGTAAAATATTTTGGACTAGCATCGTTATTTGTGTTGTCTAGGAATTGCAAGTAGGTTTCAATTAAGTTTTTCCAATTACAAGTGGGTTGCAACTGAGAAAAATGTCCCCGACCATTGTATTACCTTCGTGATGCGTTTTTGCTAAGAATTGCAAGTGGTTTGGAAATGTGATTTTCCTGTTAAAAATGAGTTAACTAAGCTTTTTCCCGTTACAAGTTTGCAACTGAGACAAATATTTTCCTCTGTTGCATTATGATCGTGATGTATTTCGGCTCGGAGTTGCAAGTGTTTTACAACTGTAAAATTACAGTTGCAAGTGGGTCGCAACTAGTTTTTTTCCAGTTACAAGTGGGTCGCAACTAAGTTATGTCCAGTTGCAACTGGGTCGCAACCAAGTTTTTTCCAGTTGCAAGTGAGTCGTAACTAAGTTTTTTCCAGTTGTAAGTGGGTCGCAACTAAGGTTTGTCCAGTTGCAAGTGGGTCGCAACTAAGTTTTTTCCAGTTACAAGTGGGTCACAATTAAGTTTTTTCTAGTTGCAAATGGGTCGCAACTATGACTTTCCCAGTTGCAAGTGGGTCGCAACTATGATTTTTCCAGCTGCAAGTGGGTCGTAACTATGATTTTTCAGTTGCAAGTGGGTTGCAACTAAGTTTGTTCCAGTTATAAGTGGGTGCAAATAAATTTTAGGTTGCCTCACTTAAGTTTTTTTCAGTTGCGAATGGGTTAGCAAGTGGGGTAAAACTGAGAAAAATTTGCCCGTGACCTCATTGTTATCATTTCATTTTCATAAGATGAATACAACTGTGTCAAAAAGTGTATCTATATGTAAAATTACATGAATATATTATTTCACCTTTTAACTGCTTTTTTCGGCAACAAGAAATCTTTTTGCAAAGAGACACGTGAAACTCCCCAAGTATTTTATTGATCGATTGTGCAATGAGTTGGCATAAAAAAATACAAATAGTAACCACAAAGAATGGCCCATGGGTCATGAGAAGGTGCACGTACAACTCATGCCTCAAGTATAAACGTACGATCCATCCTACCAGGAAAAGCATGGACCGGCACCAAAACAGGTCGCTAGAGGAATCGACTGAGAACTAGTGACTGAGGACTAGACGGTCCCTTTTCTTTGCTTTTTCTATTTGTTTGCCATTTATCTTTAATTTTTTATGGGCCCAAATTGCCAGTTAGGCAAACAAAAAACCCACACTAATACCACCAACGCTCAATGAAGTCATTAGTCACGGATCTCCCGATTAGACAAACCCAATCCATAATGGCACGGGAGGCCAAGACGGCTTTACCTTCCGCCACCCGCCCGTGCGAAGAGAGTTTCAGCAAGTCTCACCCTCCTCATCTTTCTTCCCAGTCCAACTTCTTTTTGCTAATGGTTAGCGCTGATAAAAATGACGATTTTCAGCATGGTTCTGGTCCTTAAATCCTACCAAATCTTGATGACATTTCATAGATCAAATAACAAACATTTTGGGGGGAGGGGGCAAGTGCCCGCCCCACCCATAACCCTAATTAAACAACGATATATATCTTTGATTCCGCCGTACCATGCGATTTACGTTCCCCAACGCTTTTGACTTTCGTGGAAGAAAATAGATATACCGATCATACTTCCCCCCCCCCCCCCCCCCCCCCCCCCCAAGCGAGCCTCTCTCCCCTATAAATCGAGGAAGCATGGTTGCCGTATTTACCTGAGCAAGACTACAAGAGAGCAACGACTTCAGAATCGGAAGAAAGTTAGACATAGGAAAAAAAACCGAGAATGGGAGGGTGCCAATGCTGCCCTGGTGCCGGCAGCCGAGGCCATGACGAACAGCGAGGCCAAGCGAAGTGGACAAGGACGGTGTGCCCGAGTGCTAAGGACGGGGACCCGAACATGGAGAGAGCATCAAAAGATTTTCTCAGAAAAAACTAATCTTTAAGGTAGTGTAAAAAAAACTACATGCAAATCTGATGAGGCACATAGAAACATGGGAGAGGATGTAGACATGAGGTCCGCCTTCGATGGGAAGGTGTAATTGGAACCGCAAGGGCGTCGGTGTCGTTAAGTTCATGATATCATGGCTAATCCCCGCCGACAGCCAGTGGGTGTTACTCCACTACACCGTGTTTTAGACCCGAGGTTTGTGTGTAAGGTAGCATAAACATATGGATATGTCTCCATTGTACTTGTAGTTCTAAATTCTAAGAAAAAACACATTTTGCAAAAATACAATAAACTGAGTATTATCAAATACGGAGTATTTCCAATTCACAATCTACCACACTTAGGCTTTGTTTACCTCTAGTGTATTTTAGGGGATGGGAGAGGATTATCGTGGATTCCGGAAAATCCCCACTAGTTTGTTTACTTCTAGTGTATTCTAGGGGATGAGAGGGATAATCCCCAAATATCCCCCACCAATCATCTCATTTTTAGCTAACACAAAAACTCTAATCCATTCTAATATATTGTAGGGAAAGAGTATTTGAGTGGATTGGGTGTTCACCAAATCTCCTCCCATCACCACTCTTCCCATCCCCTAAAATACCATTGGAGTAAACAAGTCCCTGCAAGTACGTGAAGCGACGGAGTACCACGTGACAACAAGAAGGAACCTGACCTTCGGAGTTACGCTTACCTGACCGTGCACATGCGTGCAGCGTGCTCATAGTTCTTATTCTCAAGAAAATTATATTGTGCAAAACAATAAACTGAGTATCAGAAACCAAATACTTTCCCTTTTCACGAATTTACCACACGTGCCAGCCATGGGACCGTCTGCCCGGAGCGACGGAGGTACAGTACGGGAAAACAACCGGCGCAGAGCGTGTGGCACGCGGCGCGCCGGCACGGGTCCACCGGCCACGGCCCCGACGCCGGCGAGCCACACGCCCGCGCGCACCACCAATCCGCGCAATCCAGCCCGCAGATCACCAAATCCCGGCGTCGCACCGGCTCCACACACCCCGGATCAAGCGCCTCTTCCACACACACGTCAACCACCTCACTCGTGAACTCGCTCGCCCCACCCTGCCCGCGCGCCACCCGATGCCATGACCCCTCCCGCCATGCTGCCCTTCTGCTCCGCCGCGCCGACCCCATGCTCCCCTTTCTCCCCGCTGACGGCGGCCCAGACCGGCGCGCGGGCGCTGCGGAGGGTGGAGGCGAGCGTGCTCCGGTCCTACGCCGACCCGCTCATCGCTCAGGCGGTGCCCGACCGCCCGCTCCTCACCGACGCCTCCATCCTCCCCCCCTACGCCACTACGCCGGACGACATCGTGCGTGGCTTCGCCGAGCTGCCTAGCTCCGACGACCCTTTCTGGCCGCGGCTCACGCCCGTCTCCGCCGACCTGGCCGCCGACCAGACCGCATCCGTGGCCGCCGCGGTCACCAACGATGCCGCCGAGCGGGCCCTGCTGGACGCGCCGATTCCCACCGCGTTCCCGACCGACGCGACCGACGCCGAGGAGTCCTTTGCCAGGTTCGTCGACAACCTCAGCAGGCAGATATTCCAGGCGGAGGACGCGCTCACCGAGGGGTACGACAAGCTGAGGCTGTCGGCGTACGACGCGCTCGGGACCTGGAGGAAGACGGTCAGGGGCGTCGCTGGCGGCCTCAGGTCATCCGTGGGCGCCACAAAGAAGAAGGCCGCCGGTGGGGTGACCGATGTCTCCGGTGCGTTCCAGGAGAAGGTGGCCGGAGCTGGCGCCGTGGCGGTCGATGTTCTTAGGAAGGCCATCGTTGTGGCCGAGGACTCAGTGGGCACTGCTACCACGTCCCTTGTGTACTACTACGGGTCGGCCAAATCGTCGTTGCCACCAAATGTTAAAGATTTGTTGAACTCGTCCGAGGAGAAAGCTAGCATAGTGATGAGACCAATCGGAAGTGCCCTTCATCAGGTATGTTAGTTAGTGATTTTTTCCCCTCGCTAAACTTAGGACTAAAATGTTAGTTCAACTGTCGATGAGTCTTATTCTAGGCAAATTGTTAATGTGGCCACTAATTTATTTTCTGCCATGAAATTGTTCAGGTTTCCGTGATCATCGAAGGTGTTGAAAAGAATGTTGGTTTGGACCCAAGTGACCCAATTGTTCAATTGGCAGTTCTGATTGGAGGCTCAACAACAATAGGGTAAAGGGTTTTTTTTCTTTGTTAGTATAGAACATTTCATGCATCTGGTTATGTAAAGTGCTAAATTTTGCAACATTGTAGGATATCATATTGGCTCTTCACATATGGCGGCTATTCTGGAGACTTGTCGCCTGAATCGACATTGGAGCTGTTGAAAAATGATGGCAAAGCCGTACTTATTGATGTTCGGCCTGAGGCAAGAGATTGTAAATCTCACTAGCCTTTTCTTTCATTCATCTTCTTTTTTCATCTAAGCTATCTATTGAACGAATCTGGTTCATCATATTTCTGTGACTTGTCCAAAGATAAAACTAGTTATGGATGTTTTAGCAAATGGACGCGTCATTCCTTAATCGATTTTTTTAGAACAGTTTAACATTAACTTTTTTAGTGAAGCATCCATATCTACTGAAGGTTTGTATGACTTTGTCGTGCTCTCTGTAGAGCATGGGTAACAGACCGATTAGTCGTACCTTAACTTAATTCATTAATTTTGAACTATAGCAGCTTATCATCAAGTTATGTTCTGTAGGACTTGAGGGTGAAAGATGGAATTCCTGACCTACGCCGTGCAGCTAGATCTAAATATGCCAGCGTTGCTTCACCTGAGGTATGCCAGAGAATCCCTAATAACCCCCCCGGGTCACTTAAACCCCACATGTCAGTGACAGCGAAAAGGGGCCTGTGGGCGATACTTAAGTGATCGGGGGGGGGGGGGGGGGGGGGTTATCGGAGATTATCCCAATTATGTCTATTCAAGCACTCATTGGTTGCTGGACAATATATCTTTTTAACTTCCCTGATGAGTTCAGCTCCATATGTCTATTCGTAAAGTTTGAAACTGTTTCATGTAATGAAATTTCTTTTTTGTCCTGATAGTATAAGTATTTGCATTCATTATATTTGAAGATGAAACTACTCTTATGATTTATTAGCCACTTTGTCTAAGGTTTTCGAAGTGGCGAAATTGTAAAATATGTTCTTCATCTATAATTAATTCATTTAATTTTGTAAGTTTAGATCGAAGGTCCAACAAGGAAGCTACTTAAAGGCGGAAGCGATGTTGATGATGCTATAGTTGCAGTTGTCATCCGCAACTTGAAGTTGGTTAAGGTACTCTATTTGGCTGAGGCTTGTATTTGGTATCTATACGGTGACGTTTCTTCACAAGAAGTAATATTTGATATTTTTCATCTGCTTTTGTAGGGTGATTCAAAGGTCATAATTATGGATGCTAACGGATCCCGATCAAAGTCCATTGCTAGGTTACTAAAGAAGCTTGGTGTGCAGGCGAGTTCTGGATGCTTCTTTCAAGTACTAGTTCCACATTGTTCTTCTGTCTAATATTCAACGTTTTGATGGCAGCAACCTTACCTGGTTAAAGGTGGTTTCCAATCTTGGGCGAAGAGCCTTCGTGTGAAAGAACTGAAGCCTGAGACTGCATTAACTGTACTAAATGAGGTAATCATTCAAACCAGAAACTCATCCGTGTAATGTTATTGCCAGTTATTTGGCTATCCCATTGCACTTCAGTTTTCCCTTAACAGAAATCACGTTTGGTTGCTGTGACCACCTATCATTTGAATAATTCTTGGGACCTTTTTGTGATTTTAGTGGACTGGATTCAGATTCTGATATTATTGGTCGCATGATATATAAAATTATAAATGAACTCGTTATTGTCATCACTCACACTTGTCGATTTTTTTATAGCTACAATTAGTGCTAAACACTCGAATCATTGTTCTGAATGTGTGTAGGATGCTGAGGAAATCCTCAAAGGCATAAAGCCCACCCCGACCCTTGTCGTTGGATCTCTTCTGGTACATACACGACACTTCTTCCTTTGAGGTTCACTATGAAGCAAATGGCATGCTTTGCTAATGTTGATTTCTTTTGTGACAGGGCCTCTCTGCAGCAACTTATGCTTTGTTAGGTAAGTAGAGTATGGAGATATCATGTATGGTTTGTACATTGCTTTGCACAGGTTGAGATGCACCATATGATTTCAGAACAGCTGGTTCTCTTGACACAGGAGTATTGCATCTGCATAGTCTTTTATTTTGCCACAAAGGGCAGTAGAGGTGCTCTCAAAGGAGAAAGAGTTCATGTACAAAAGCATGATCTTCAGGATATACAGCACATGAGAGAAACTTCCTTTTGTACAGCGAAATTTGATGCAGTTCTAAGTATTGCATCTTAGTGATATTAAGAAGGCATTGCTTAGTGAACACCAGTTTTGAAAACCACACCCCCATACTACCTTGTATATACTGTTCTTCTGTTAAGCATAGAAAACTAAACAACCAGTTCTCTTTGTCTGAATTATTTTCATTTTTTTTCTAAAATGTGCATCATTGGTGTTTTTTACCTAACGTCCACATAGGTATTTGACCATTTGTTACTGGACTTCTAAAATCGAGTTAGGTGAAACATATATAGTGTAAGTAACTTCAGATTACTTTCTAATTGATTGACTGTTGATCTACGTGATTGTAGAATGGGAGACGACTTTGCAGTACATCGGTGTTCTAAGTCTTGGGCTGGTAAGTATTTTTTTCATTTTAAAATGTTTCGCACATAGCATATTTGCTGTTCAGTATGTATATACATGTGCGTGATGATTGTGTAGAGGCAATACAAGTTTGTGCAATTTTGTATTACGGTCAACTGCAAAAGCTCAATTATGTGGTCATTTGCTAAGTAGAAGCAACAATGTTTCTATGCCCTGTTACCTGATAGTTTTCCAACTGTTGTAGACGATCTACCTGCGGTTCTCCACATACGAGGGTTCCGAGGATTTCCTGCAAGACCTTAAGTAAGTTACCCTGGCTGGTAACATAAATGTTTTGTGTATGCTTCCATTCTGTCAGTTTGTAATTCAACCGTCGTTCAAAGTACAACCAAAAATTTGAACCATCACAATTTTTCTCACAACTCCCCCTTTCTCCGTGTAGGCTATTGCTCTCCCCAGTAAGAGTGGGCGCTGACGCGTTCTCGTGGGCGGCTAAGAAGCTAGAACCGAACAGGATTGGCCTGGCGACGTCCCCTCCACCACGGCGGTCCAGGACCGGGTTCTCCAAGCGGCGGCGAAGCACGAGTCGAAGCCATCTGACATGGAGGAGTCGTCTGCCAAGACAGATAGTTTTGCCTCTGAAGCATGAGCCGAGTGAGTAAACTCGGCCCGTAGCCACTTCTCCGTCATTTTGGTGAATTGATGTTTCTGGTGTAAGTAATTGATATGGTACCTTGAGCCGCCTGTGATGAAGGCCGGCACTGTAAATTTATAAGCAGCAGTTTATATACAATAATGGAACACTTGTTAGCAGAAGGTACCGAAGTTCAGTCCGTTATGTTGGCACCAAGCCTATTTTTACTCAATAGAATGGCCGGTGCCGCCCGCTTCACTGTGATACATTTGATGACTCGGTTGTCGTTCTCGGTCCAGGCTCACAGCACCAGAACTGCATACTATCCTTCAGATTTATTTTTGGTGCATGCCAGTATGCCATAAACATGCAGTTATGCAGTTCTCAGGTATCTGCAGCTGCTAATTGTTGAAACCTGGAGATACTACACTCTCAGATATCCAAGGGCGGGAGCACGAGAAGATACATCCAAAGCATTTCATTAACAAGTTCATGTCTTGTGCAACTTTTATGGCGGGACATGCATATATGCATACATCAGATGCATGGCATTTGATTTGTCCCTATCATTTCAAGTTTTCAACAGCCTATAAAGAGGTAGCAGCAGCCGTCGTTCCTGCAGGAGCAGGACGCTCCTCGCAGCAGCAGTAGGGCATCGAGCCTTTCATGGTGCAATGAGGGCACATGAGGTCTCAGATCTTTGCCGCAGAACTTGGTGCAGCCGTCTCAGGGCAGTATCCCTCCAGCGGCACACATCCTCGTTTGTCTGCAGGCGCACGAAAACCCCGAGGCAAACAGTTTAGACAAAGACATAGATCAGCTCGGCTCTGCCATAACACACTATTAGTTTTCATGGGAAATAACATTGCGAAATTGTTGCAATTTTGTGGAGGAAATGATGAAGGATAACTTTCTGCGACACATGACGATAGAACGGCCATGAGGACGAGAGCCGCCAGACATAGGGTGCTTGTGGTCTTGGGATTGGCATGAGAAGAAGGCTACTTCTTTCTTGCCTGCTTTCTTTCAGTTCTTGTTCTGATTTTTCTACGTTGCAATGTTCAGTGTGGACTAGTACCTTCATATAGAGGCACACACTTTTTGAATAATAGCAAACTCTTACTGCATTTATTGTGGTAAATTAAGATGATACTTAGCATTGGCCGGTTAGATAACTATCCTGAATATGATACTTATCATTGGTGGAGTACTTTAATAAGTTTGTTCAATTTCGTACAACTTTCAACAGCAAAATATCAAATGTGCTCATTTGCTAAGTGGTAGCAACAGTGTCTATGCGGTGTGACCTGATATGTTCCTACTGTCATAGACTATCAACCTGGCCTCCACATACGAGGTTTGGAGGATTTCCAGCTCCCCTGATCCATTTCTAATTGAGGACGTTTCAAATTTGAAACACACTTTTTTTTTGTTATACGAAATAACAGCTAAAGCATCCCACATGCACTGAGCAACTCGTCTGTCAAATGCGATCACAGAAATACACCTACTGAATCACTAGTGAGTTACCATAATAAAATACCTAGTAGTAATAAAACACGTTTTCTTCCTGGGCGTCCGGCTGATAGCTTTGGAGCGTGGTGTGCCACTCTGTAAGTTCATCAATCGCAACAGGGTTGATACCTTGACAAATCTTGTTGCCGTCAGGACCATTTTCATGACCACTAGCTTTACCTGCTTGTTCAGCTGCATATGCCTTCTTGGCCCGCTTGAGCAAACGGACCAACACCTTAGCCGCCTCAAGCCTATGTTCACGAGCAGAGTACATTTCATTATAGATTTCCAGGCAAGGAGTCTTCAAGATTTTACGTTCATATTTAGGTGCATCCTTCTTCAACCTCATCAACAGTGGTTTCGTGAACAGCTGCCGGGCACCTGGAATTTTCTCTTCAGGGTAACATACCAGCTTGAGCGCGGAGGCAAGTTTCAGCAAATCCCAATCTTGAGTGTCAATGTGAGAAATTTTCTTCAGGTGCTCAGCTGCATGGCGCAAGCAGATATTATGTTTGTCCACACAAAAATCACACTCACACACGACGCTTGCCGTCTCAATAATACGTTCAGTAACCATCATATCAGGTTTAACATCAAAGTTATGGTAGTTCAGGAGAAATTTCATTCCTCTACTCATCGGGAAGTGATCCACGTTAGTCAGCTCTGAATGTTCTTCGGGCACGAAATGCCACATCTGAAACGTCAACCCCCACGTCAGCTCCTCGACGGAAGGAGTGAACAGGCAGTTTATCCCCAAGCACTTGCGGATGACAACCGCGTAATCCTCCTTCCCAACAGCTAGTGTCCGTGTCTGTCCATCAACGACATGTTTCTTGATCATCTCAGCAAATGCCGGACTGATGGCGTCTTTGTTGATGGCGTTGGCCTTGTCCTCAAAGGTTCGAAATTCTTTCAGCCAAAGCGTTCGTCTGAGCTCATGGACGAAGTCTGCCCAGACATGCTTCCAGGCGTCTGGTTCAAGGAGCCAGATCCCATGATGACCGAAGATCGCAAAGCCGGAGGGCGTCTCAAACAGCACCGATATCACCCCACCTTTGGGAGTCTCCGTCTTCACCCCGTACTCATCATCGTCGTCATCATCCGAGAATAACCATTCCGTTTGACTGTCCGTCTGCGACCACCAGTCGCTTTCACTCTCTGTCTCTGACTCCGAGGACGGTTCGTCCTCGATCTGCAAGGGCTTCTTGTACGCCTTCTTCTCCGGTGCCGTCTCCTTCCCCTCCGCCGTCAAGGCCTTAACTTTACCCTTTTCCTCCATGCTGCTCGCCATCGACTGCAAGATCCAGATCCAGAATTCGGGAGGACTCTTTTGCGTAGGCTGTTGCTCGGGACGCGGGAGCGTATCAGGTGAAAACGTACTAGTTCCTGAAAATCTGCAAATTCTCACTGTGGTCCACTAGATTCTGTACCAACGGTCTCGATCTCATCCCAGCATCCCACGCCATAGGCTGCTATTTTGCGAAAAATCGTCCGTGAAACGCTTTCCAAATGAAGACTTGCAAATGTTCCTACCTATAAATCAGCCCTGCGGGTATAGCCGTACTATAATTTAACATGACACCTGACGTAAAGTACAAGCGTGCATTTGGATTTTTGAAATCACCGTGTGGAATCATAAACCATGTAATCAGGTGTCCAGTCTAGAAATATCAACAAATACATTGCTTGTCGATTATATACATTTCCTTCTAATATTACGAGACAACTTGCTATCCCACGGCCGCAACTTGCTATCATAAACCATGGAGTGCATGCATGATGCATGTAAGAAATACACAAGATAGTAAGATGGAATTTTGCCAGACAACCTGTTACCCCTCAAGATGAAGAATTGAGCATCTGCAACAAATTGACTGCTGTAGGTATCATGGTATGCGACCAGATAGTTGGTTGCCGGAAATCAACAAACGTGTAAGGTTGGCAAACTTGCTCATGTCGGCCGGTAGCTCGCCGGAGAGCAGGTTGTTCTCCGCGTTGAACACGTGCAGCCCGGTTGCCGATGTTGGGAAGGAACCAGAGAACCTGTTGTTCCCAATCACAATCTGCTGGATGTTCTCAGATATCTTGGCCGGTAGAACCCCGGTGAAATTGTTGTTCTGTATATTCAGAGTTTGCAACATTGGAATTGACCATATCTTCGCCGGGAACTTGCCAGAGAAGCGGTTGTTATGGATCCAGAAGTACTTCAGCGAGACGGAGTCGCCGAGGTTCTTCGGAAGCTCGCCAGAGAGCTGATTGTCGTACATGAACAACACTCTCAGCTTCCTGAGGCTACCAAAGACCATCGGTATTTCTCCGGTGAGACTGTTCATCGACACATCAAGCTCCACCAAATTCACCGCCGAGACTTGGTGCGGCAGTTCGCCAGTCAGGCTATTGTTGTACAGGTACAAGAACTTGAGCTTCTGATGCTGCCAGACCCACGCCGGGATCTCGCCGGTGAGATTCTTGTTCCCCGTGATGGCGAGTAGCGTGAGGTTCGCTAGACTCGAGTACGCCTTCGGTATCTCGCCGATCATGTTCATGTCGGACATCCAGAGATAGGTCAGGTTGGTCAGCTTGGCAAACTCCAGCGGCGCCGGCGCCGGCACGAACGAATTGTCGGCAAGCGTCAGCAGCTCGAGCCCGGCGAGCTTGCTTATCTCGGCCGCTGGATACGTTCCGGTGAATTGGTTGGTGTCAAGAAGCAGCGACTTCAGGGCCGGTAACCCGGCCACCGCGGCCGGCACCGCGCCGCGGAAGTGGTTGCTAGACAGGTTGAGGTGCTCCATAGCTGGCGACAGCCGGCTGATGTCACCCGGAAGGGCCCCATGGAAGAAGTTTTCGGAGAGATCAAGGAACCGGAGCTGAGAGCAGCGGTAGAGCGCCGCGCCGGAGAAGCCGCCGGTGAGACGATTGTAGGAGAGGTCGAGGCGGGTCAGGTTCTTGAGGTCGCACACGGACTCCGGCACCTTGCCGGTAATGTTAAGACTCGGCAAGGATAACCCCGTCACCACGCTTCGGCCGCCGGCGCCCACGCAGGCGACTCCGGTCCAGCTGTGGCAGTGGTCGGCGTTGACGGCGGGGTCCCACGACGCAAGCTGCTTGGGGTTTCCCCACTCATTCTTGATAGCTAGGAGGGTGGCTCGGTCGCCGGAGGTGGGCTGGGAGCTCGATTCGCCGACCAGGAGGAGGACGCCGAGGAGTAGAACCTGGAAGGGGAAGGGATAGGTGTTCGACATTATTTTTGTCAAAAGTTTCTTGGGCATTCGGCTACTACTGTAACTATTGAGCTGAGGTGGAAATTAAATAATGGAGCTGGGCTTGTTAAAAGTTAGGAAGTCGCCGAGTCATGAGTCAACGGTAGTCGGTGTGGGTCAGGCGTTGATGGGGAGGTGAAAAGTTAAGACCGCCACTCTCGGTCGTCCAATCTTACTTGACGCGCGGTCAACACGTCGACCTTCCGGCTTCCGCATAGGAGCCAGCGGAATGGGCCGGCCCACTCAACTGGGATGGGAGCGAATTTGTACTACTCCTTTTTCTGACTGGTTTTTTCACCAAAAAACAGCCATAGTACGGACTACGGAGGTACGAAAAAAATGGAAAATTTAAATTTAGAAATTCTGACAGTTCAAAAATGTTTCCACGGTTTAAAACATTGTTCGTTAGTTGAAACAATGTTCACACTGTTAGAAATAATTATTCGCGGGTACCAAGAAAGTTCGCACAGTTCAAAAATATGTTCACGAAATTAGAAAATATTAACTACTCGAAATAAAGTTCATATGGTTCAAAAAATTAAACAAATAAACTAAAATGAAAATAAAAAACAGTAAAATAAAAGAAAGAAAACGCAGGAGACAGACAGTTTTGCCTCCGAAGCATGAGCCGAGTGAGCAAATTCGGCCCATAGCCACTTCTCCGTTATTTTGGTGAATTGATGTTTCTGGTGTAAGTAATTGATGTGGTACCTTGAGCGCCTGTGATGAAGGCCGGCACTGTAAATTTATAAGCAGCAGTTTATATACTATAATGGAACACTGGTTAGCGGAAGGTACCGAAGTTCAGTTTGTTATGTTGGCACCAAGCCTATTTTTCACTCAATAGAATGGCCGGTGACGCCCGTTTCTCTGTGATCCATTTAACGACTTGGTCGGTTCTCGGTCCAGGCTCACAGCACCAGAACTGCATACTATCACTTCAGATTTAGTTTTGGTGCATGCCAGTATGCCACAAACATGCAGTTATGCAGTTCTCAGGTATCTGCAGCTGCTAATTGTTGAAACCTGGAGATACTACATTTTCAGAAATCCAAGGGCGGGGGGAAAGATAGATCCAAAGCATTTCATTAACAAATTCATGTCTTATGCAACTTTATGGCGGGACGATCCATATATGCATACATCAGATGCATGACATTTGATTTGTCCCTATCATTTCAAGTTTTCAACAGCCTATAAAGAGGTAGCAGCAGCCGTCGTTCCTGCAGGATCAGGACGCTCCTCGCAGCAGCAGTAGGGCATCGAGCCTTTCATGATGCAATGAAGTCTCAGATCTTTGCCGCCGAACTTGGTGCAGCCGTCTTCAAGGCAGCATTCCCTCCAGTGTCACGCATCCTCGTTTGTCTGCACCCGAGGCAAACAGTTTAGATAAAGACATAGATCTGCTCGGCTCTGCCGGCCATAACACACTATTAGTTTTCATTGGAAATAACATTGCGAAAATGCAAGTGAAATTGTTGCAATTTTGTGGAGGAAATGATGAAGGATAACCTTCTGCGACACATGACAATAGAACGTCCATGAGGACGAGAGCCGCCAGACATAGGGTGCTTGTGGTCTTGGGGATTGGCATGAGAAGAAGGCTACTTCTTTCTTGCCTGCTTTCTTTCAGTTCTTGTTCAGATTTTTCTACGTTGCAATGTTCAGTCTGGACTAGTACCTTTATATTGTTGGATTATTAGGCATAATTATCATGATTAATTCCAGAATATAAAGCATGATCGCAACAGGTACTAACATGTTAAACTCGAAAATACTAGACGTATTAATTAACATGAACAGCAGCAAAACATCTACTAACACAGCCATAGTAAAACGGCAGATCGGAACGTGACAGACGTACCGAACGGTAGTAGATGAATTAGTCGTTGGAGCAGCGACGGTAGCAGCTCGAAGAAGACGACGTTGGAGACGAGTCGCCCGCGGACCCGGAGATCGTACAGGAAGTCGAGCCGTGATGAAGAACTTGAGTAGTCGCGTGGAGCGCTTCCCAAAAACCTTATTCGTCCTCTCCTGTACAGGATCACAAAGACGAGCGGTTCCGGAGACCTGCTGTCCCGTTCGCCGGTGCACGCCGGCGCACGGGATGGAGTAGACTACGGTGGCGGCGCAAGGCACGAGATTGACAAAACCTAGATTGGTTCGGGGTGTGACGGCGCACGCAGTGCACGGCAATATATAGTGCGGTTCGGGAAAACCTAACACGTACACCGTGGGTCAAGTCCACGTCGCGCAAGTTTTGGGTCGGTTACAGTAGCCCACGATCCGGGAGCGACCCGAGCCGACTAACTGTGACGCGTCCGTCCAAACCGTCTTTCCCGGACTGCAAAAATAAAGCTCGGCTCGGCGAGATTCCCGCAACCCACGGCGCGTCGTGACGAGACGGACGGGCGGCGCGGTGCGAGCGGCGGCGGAGGAGGAGGAGCGCGTGAGAGAGCCTCTTGTTCTCACAAGCTTACCAAGTAGCACAACACTCCACTATATAAGTTGGTGCAACTCTCCTCCCACTAGCAATGTAGGACTAAACTTTAGCACCACATTGCACCTCCAAAAATCTGCCATGCACATGGGCCCAATTTGAGATTTCAGATTTGCTTATTTGGGCTGCCCCATATTGGGCCCAAATTCTAACAATCCCCCACCAGATCTCAAATTCCCATTTAGAGATTTTGCCAAAGCTCGTTTCTTGTTTATATACCAGTGTTTCAGCAGAGACTGTTAAGTTGAACTTCCGCCTAGAGCTTCAAGCTACATCTACCAGCAACTTGAAAAATGGACGAACCTTGAATTGCAAGTTTGGTGCCAATAGACTTCACTCAAAGTCATAACCAGTACGTGGCTACCAGTAGCCTACCCCGCGGGTGGAGCATATGCGTCATACTCCCTGGTCTCTTCATGAGCTTACTAGAGATTACCCAAATCTCATAGACTGCGACGTTTAACAGTCAGACTCATATAGGTATGTTCTTTCAAGGTCGCTCTGTAGGATAGCACCTTTGCTACGAATAGCCAACAGAAACACATTAAGGCATATTGCCAACCTGCCTTACAGAATTTGACAGTTATGCATCTTCCCACGGAGGGTTATAAAATAACTCTCCTCTGTTAAACCACTAGCTTGTTCTTCCCAGGTCCTAATTCACGGGATCTCCGATCACATAGGTTGGGTTACCACTATGGTGTAACGCTCACGGGTCTCAACCCCATCTCCCTCGATGCACTATCTATCACATTACGTGATAGTCCCTTCGTAAAGGGATCTGCCAGGTTTTTGTCTGTTTGAATATAACTAACAGTTATTACTCCGGAGTTTCTCATTTTCCTGACAGACTTCAAGCGTCTTTTGACGTGTCTTGATGACTTCGCGTTATCCTTAACACTGTTCACTTTCATGATAACCGTTTGGTTGTCACCGTTCATAAGGATGGCCGGTAATGGTTTCTCAACCACCGGCAAGTCCATCAAGAGCTCACGCAGCCATTCTGCCTCAACAGAAGCTGTATCTAAAGCAGCAAGTTCTGCTTCCATGGTTGACCTCGTCAAAATGGTCTGTTTGCAAGACCTCCATGACATTGCGCCACCTCCAAGAGTAAATGCATATCCACTTGTGGCGTAGAGCTCATCAACATCTGAGATCCAGTTCGCATCATAGTATCCCTCAAGCACCGCAGGGTGCCCTGAATAGTGAATCTCATAACTCATTGTACCGTTTAGATAGCGCATGACCCTTTCAAGTGCATGCCAATGATCAATACCCGGGTTAGACATGAACCTGCTCAATTTGCTCACAGCAAAAGAGATGTCAGGTCTCGTCGCGCTGGCAAGGTACATGAGTGAACCGATCACTTGAGAGTATCTTAATTGATCTCTCGTTTCCTTCTTGTTCTTTCTGAGTGTCACACTGGGATCATAGGGTGTTGGAGAAGGCTTGCTGTTTATATAACCAACGCGGCTCAAGACCTTCTCAACATAGTGTGATTGCGTTAACGTAATCCCACTCTCATCCCTAATCAACTTAATGTTCAGGATCACATCAGCTTGTCCCAGATCTTTCATATCAAAGCTCTTTGACAGAAAAGACTTGACCTCATTTATCACTATCATGCTTGTACCGAAAATCAGTATGTCATCAACATACAAGCATAATATAACACTATCGCGCCCACCATGGCGATAATATACACACCTATCAGCCTCGTTAATGGCAAAGCCTGCAGAAGTTAAAGTTCAGTCAAACTTCTCATGCCATTGCTTAGGTGCTTGCTTCAGCCCATACAAAGATTTTAACAATTTGCACACATTTCTCTCTTCACCTTTTACTACAAACCCATCAGGCTGATCCATATAAATTTCCTCTTCCAACTCTCCATTAAGGAAAGCTGTCTTTACGTCCATTTGATGAACGAAAAGATTATAGGAGGTAGCCAGGGAAAGTAGTACACGAATGGTGTTAAGTCGAGCAACAGGTGAATAGGTGTCAAATAATCTTCGCCTTCACGCCGGGTGTAGCCCTTGGAACGTGACACACGCAGATCGGAACGTGACACACGTAACGAACGGTAGTAGATGAAGTAGTCGTTGGAGCAGCGACGGTAGCAGCTCGAAGAAGACGACGTTGGAGACGAGTCGCCCGCGGACCCGGAGATCGTCCAGGAAGTCGAGCCGTGATGAAGAACTTGAGCAGTCGCGCGGTGCGCTTCCCAAAAACCTTATTCGCCCTCTCCCGTACAGGATCAGCAAGACGAGCGGTTCTGGAGACCTGCTGTCCCGTTCGCCGGTGCACGCCGGCGCACGGGATGGAGTAGACTACGGTGGCGGCGCAAGGCACGAGATTGGAAAAACCTAGATTGGTTCGGGGTGTGACGGCGCACGCAGTGCACGGCAATATATAGTACGGTTCGGGAAACCCTAACACGTACACCGTGGGCCAAGTCCACGTCGCGCACGTTTTGGGTCGGTTACAGTAGCCCGCGGCGCGTCGTGACGAGACGGGCGGGCGGTGCGGTGCGTGCGTGCGAGCGGCGGCGGGGGAGGAGGAGCGCGTGAGAGAGCCTCTTGTTCTCACAAGCTTACCAAGTAGCACAACACTCCACTATATAAGTTGGTGCAACTCTCCTCCCACTAGCAATGTGGGACTAAACTTTAGCACCACATTGCACCTCCAAAAATCTGGCATGCACATGGGACCAATTTGAGATTTCAGATTTGCTTATTTGGGCTGCCCCATATTGGACCCAAATTCTAACATACATAGAGTCACACACTTTTTGAATACTAGCAAACTCTTACTGCATTTATTGTGGTAACTTAAGATGATACTTACCATTGGCCGGTTAGATAACTATCCTGAATATGATACTTATCATTCGTGGGTACTTTAATAAGTTTGTTCAATTTTGTACAACTGTCAGCTGCAAAATATCAAATGTCCGTTTGACTGTCCGTATGCGACCACCAGTCGCTTTCACTCTCCGACTCCGAGTCCGAGGATGGTTCGTCCTCGATCTGCAAGGGCTTCTTCTGCGCCTTCTTCAACGGTGCCGTCTCCTTCCCCTCCGCCACCGTTGAATTCGAGATGGTGCCGTCTCCTTCCCCTCCACCATCAATGGTGCCGTTATCCTCCATGCAGCTCGCCATCGACTGCAAGATCTAGATCCGGAATTCGAGAGCCTATCCCTGTCTCTGCGTAGGCTTTGTTGCTCGGGAACGTATATCACGTGAAAACGTATTAGTTCCTAAAAATCCGCAAATTCTCACTGTGGTCCACTAGATTTTGTACCAACGGTCTCGATCTCAGCAGTGTCCCACGCCATGAGCTGCTATTATGCAAAAAATCGTCCGCAAAACCCTTTCCAAATGAAGACTTGCAAATGTTCTCGGTCCTGTATTTCTACACAATATGTTCCCCTTTGAGAGATTTATGGGAGTCTTAAAGAAATATGTTCATAACCGTGCTAATCCAGAAGGAAGCATCTCCAAGGGCTATGGAACAGAGGAGGTCATTGAGTTTTGTGCTGACTTTATTCCTGACCTTACTAAGCCGATTGGTGTTCCTCAATCGCGGCATGAGGGGAGACTGAGTGGAAAATGCACGCTAGGAAAGAAAGCAATAATAAGTATGGACGGGCATTCTTTCACTCAAGCACACTACACAGTTCTACAACATTCCACCTTGGTGGCTCCGTATATCGAGGAACACATGAATATTGTATGCTCCAAAAACCCGGGGCAGTCTGACTCCTGGATTACACATGCACACATGGCGAATTTCGGCGGTTGGTTGCAAACACATCTCATGAATAACACCACTGTTGGAAATCAGCTGACTTGTTGGCCAGGTCACCATCTTCGACTATATTGACTTTCCAAGGGTACGAGATAAATGGGAATACATTTTACAAGATCGCCCAAGATCAAAAGAGCACCAACCAAAACAGTGGTGTCCACATTGATGCCACAAACAACAATGGGCAAAAGGACACATATTATGATTATATAGAGGAGATATGGGAACTTGACTATGGACCTTCTTTTAAGATCCCTTTGTTTCGGTGCAAATGGGTCAAGCTGACAGGAGGCAGGGTAAAGGTAGACTAGCAGTACGGAATGACAACAGTGGAGCTCAACAATCTTGGGTACAGAGACGAACCATTCGTCCTAGCCAATGATGTGGCTCAGGTTTTCTATGTGAAGGACATGTCTACCAAACGAATACATCATACGATGAGCCAAAGCGCCACATAGTTCTTTCAGGGAAAAGAAACATCGTGGGAGTGGAGGACAAGACAGACATGTCAGAAGATTATAATAAGTTTGATGAAATTTCGCCCTTCACAGTGAACACTGACTCAAGCATCCTGTTAAATAATGAAGATGCTCCATGGTTACCGCGCGATCATAACCAAGGGACATACGCGAAGAAAAAGTTTTATACCCCAACACTAGATGGGATGTTGGTGATGTGTAATATTGTATTAAACCTTTATGTAACAGTGTTGTGAAAACTCAGAAGAAAACCTTTATGTAATATATTACCCCAACACTAGAGTTTATGAATTTTGTGCATTTAATTTATTTAGAAAATGATTTTTGGTTCTAGTTCTATGAGACAGAGGACTCCATTTGCAACCAAGTGCAACAGGAATCACCCAAAAATATTTAATATAACAATTTCTATAGCCAAAATGTCCAATTTAAACTTCTGTAAATATTGAATTAAACTGATGTGAAATTACCATATTATGGGTCTACTGTGTTCTCCACATTTTTCTGAGTCCAGGGATATAAATTTCGTAATTTTTAGATCTGTGGTTCAGAAGATATGATTTTCCAAAGTTTAAACCTTATAGAAACTAATTAAGTCCAAAAGCCTACTAAAAATTTCAAAAACCTATTCCAAAAGCCCATTTAGTCCCGGTTGGAAATTCCAACCGGGACTAAAGGTGGTCCTCGCGCGTGTTTTCGCGGCCCGGACCGCAAAAATCTTTAGTCCCGGGTCCAGCCACCAACCGGGACTAAAGGACCTCCCGGTTGGTGGCTGGACCCGAGACTAAAGGTCTGCCTTTAGTCCCGGTGAAGCCACCAACCGGACGAAAGGACCTTTAGTCCCGGTTTGTGGCTGGACCCAGGACTAAAGGTTTTTTCGTATATATACCCACGACTGCTCCCCTCCCCAATCTGTTCCAAACTTAGCCAAACTTCTTTTCGTCCTCCGCCGCGCCGTTCGTCCTCCGTCGCGCTGTTCGGATCTCCGCCGCCCCCATCTACCATCGCCGTTGCGCTCCTCGTCTCCCCAAGGTGTGCCCTCGTTCGGATCCCTCTTGCTCCACTTCGCCTTCTTTTGTGCCTAGTTTGCTTGCTACCAGAACTGACATTTTCATGTGTGGTATTCTTAGACCCATATTAACAGGGTGAAATGGCATGTGCAAAATTACAGGATAGCATGACATCTCATAAGCTTCCCACAATATTTTTCATAGCACTTATATTTTTAGACCCATTTTACATGCAAATCAGCACATCATTTGTATAAGCTGTGAATTACTTTTAGCTCGCACTACCACTTGCACTCCTAAGCTCTTCCATCTAAACCTATACTTCATGTAACGAATTGCAGGTGCATTTTGAACAAAAATTGCAGGTGCATTTTGAACACGCATACAAAAACATGCATACATGAACTGATTAACCCAAACAGAACTACTTCACCACAACCCAGTAAAAAGGTCATCTGTGATTGGTCCTGTAAATAAAAGAGAGAAGTAAGCTATTTTTAAACAATTATGATCTCTAGATTTGTAAACTAACTATATGAGCAAGATTACCATCAATAAGTGAGTGAAACTGAGGTTGGATTTGTAATCTTCAGATTCCTTCAATTTTTCATGACAAACACTGTCATTTGCAACTTGTACTTGTGAGTGTGCTGCTGATTGTGCTTGTACTTGTGAGTATACTGCTGATTGTGCTTCCACAACATAGGTGGTGGTCTTCTCATACATATTTTAGGCAACTTTTTCCTTGAGTCAAATTCTGAATTCAGTTCATTATTCATTTTCCCTTGCACCACCCTTTCAAAATGCTTAAAGAACCGGATGATATCAAAATCAGATTTGAAATGGATTTTCAAGTCATTGTTCAAACTCTCACTCAATTGTGTACTTCTCATTCCTAATGTGAACACATCCTTCATATAACATTTAGCCCATTTTTCTTTTAACTTATATATGCTATCCAACCAAGTTCGCTTGCTCACCATTTTTCTCAGGAGGTCAAACTTCTGTTCAAATACTGCCATGTCCTCATACTCAAACATGCACGCGCTAAAATCTGAAAGAACATTTGTTTCTTCATTCTCCTCTATTTTCTTCTCTTCTTTTTTGTCTTTCTTCTCTTCATTTTCTTATTTTTTTTATGAATAAGTATATGCTTTGCAATAAAACTTCTATTGGCATGGGTTCACTTCTTGATTCTTTATAATGATACTAAATTGTTTTATCTTTCTTATGGATTAGTTAAACTATGGACCGCGACAGAGATGAACAAGCCGAACATGCATTGATCGACCTTATAGCCGGTGGAGAAGATGAAGGCTCAGAATTTTTGAATGACTCCGGTGAGGGAATGGAGCTAGAACGAAGAGACGAAGAAAATGTTGGACCCTCAACAAAGTCCGGCGAGGTATATTAATAAGCCTCTGTGACTAGATGCATTAATTTATTTGTATATATATATATATTAACGAATCTTTCTTCTTTTAGCCCTCCGGATCGAGCCAATCTACTAGAAGGCAACGAGGCCCGACAAAAAATTTGGCCGATCATCAAAGGTTCACGATCGACGAAGTCATTGAAGATGGCGAACCGATTGCTCCCAAAGTGAACGTACATTTATTTGTAAATCAATGCGGAGTTGTTGTTAGGGACAACATCCCGATCACCACTCGAGAATGGAATAAGCCAAAGGTAGATGGAGTTAGTTATGTCGACCAAAGATCCAAAGATTTGCTTTGGGATACGCCCTCATCACATTTCAACCTACCGCTAGAGTGCAATAGATCGAAAGTCAAGGAGTGGGCTCTTAAGAAGATGGCCACACAATTCCAGACCTTCAAGAAAAGATTATACAATGACAATATCAAGAAAAATAGAACTCCAACATTCACTGGACCACTAGAGAAGATAAAAATCAGTGGGGCGCATTTGTGGAGTACAAGGCATCGTCTGAAGCTCTGCAAAGGTCGGAAATAAATAAGGAAAATGTTGTGAAAATGAAATATCACCATGTTCTAGGGACAGGTGGCTACAAGAGTGTCGTGCCTAAGTGGGAACAAACTGAGGCCGCCCTCATTGCTAAAGGGATCACTCCAGGTACAGCGAGATGGCCCGATCGGTCAAAGCAGTGGTTTTACGGGCATGGGGGATCGTTGGACCCACAAAAAGGGCAGTGTATTATTAGAAACCAACAAATTGAAAAAGCCTCCAAAGAACTTGTTAAAGCAATGGCCGATGTTCGAAAGGGAACGTTCCAGCCCGAGAGAGAGAGAACGACGAGCTGACACGCGCCCTCGGGAATCCTGAACACCCAGGACGAACACGAGGCAAAGGTGCCGATGTTCCGTGGAGGACTGGGTTTTCCGAGTGGCATGACAGTTATAGAAGCCGTCAGAGAAAAAAGAACCAGGACGCAGACCGGTTCCAGAAGATAGACAGAAAGAACGAGGAATTGGAACGCATATTAATGCAGCAGCAGGAGCAACTGGACGCAGTTAGCCAGCAAAGGGCGCCTGTTACATCGTCAGATCCTGCATTCGATAGTAGCGCCCCATCTCAGCGGAAAAGCATCGTGGCTTCCACGGGGTTCCGGGCTGATGATGCACCGATGGCTCGCTACCCCGTGGATGATATCATGGAGAGGGAAAATTGTGAGCTACATCAGTCAATGAAGGACATATCCATGAAGGTGGCGGTCGGCTTTGCTTTACCTTCTGAACCTGGAGCATGCTTCCATGGCTGTCAGATTCCAGCTGGCTATGCTCGTGTCGGGGTGGATGAAGTTCTGAAGGGATAGGAGACACTGGAGCTTGACATCCCTGCAGATGAATGGAAGACGACACTGGAGAAGTCACGCATGCTATCATTCTATGGAAAAAGGAATACATCGTGTTTCCAGACTCGGCGCCAAGGCCACCGACTCCTCCCAGTAGCAATCCACCTCTATGTCCACCCCTCCTCGAGAGGGATCCCAGCGCGAGTCCATCTCGATCTCCGGCACGTCAGACGACTCCGCCCACTAAGTCCTAGGGGCAAAAGCGGAAGACCACCGCTCCGTCGACTACTCGGAAGAAAGGTACAACGAAGAAAGCCAAGGAGGCTCCTGCCAAGTTAGCTTATGAAATGACTGACGAGGAATGCCAAACGGCCGTGGCTGCCGAAGTGAAAGCCCATTTTGCACCGGTACAGCCCCAGCCAAAGGAGAAAATAGATCTGAAAACCGTTCAGCACTTTGTGGACATGCTTGAGCGGCCACCGGCACATGTGGCTAATATGCCATCAGACTATGACCGCTGTATTAAGAAGTCTTATAATGAAATGCAGCGGACGAGAAGGAGTGCAAGCGGGAAAAAAGTTCCCCAGCTCAGAGAACAGGAAATACAATCGATCCCCCCGCTCCAGGAGTTACCCGATCAGGACGTAGCAGCAATTGCTAGCTCACTTGGTATCACTGTTTCTCAATTGATAGGCGACGAAGATATCCCCAAGACTGATCTAGCATGGAAATTTGCCCCTGGGCAGCCTTTGGTCAGACCTGAGCAGGTCCGCCATCTACCAACACAAATGCGAAGATTTCATGAGTGGTACATAGAATCCTCAAAGGAAGGGCGAGACTGGCTCATGGTGGCAGTTAGAAACGAGCATTACTTCCGTCAAGGCGAGTTATTTATTGGGCTTGAAGAATTGTTTCAGTTATACAATCAAGACGCCCTCGACAAATCACTCGTCAGTTGCTATTGTGTGTAAGTGATTTATTTCTGTAATTAAGTCTCTAGCTCAGCTCGTTCATTGCCTGTAATTATCCTCACTATATTCTTTTGTATGTTATTATACAGAATGAAGATTCTCGAATGCAAAAGAGTGGGAATCTATGACATTGGGTTGATTGACCCATATATCATTAATTTTATTACGCTACGAGACCACGGCAAGGACACAGAGGCTAACTTGCTAATGTTTCTAAAGCAACAAAATTCCAGAACGGAAATACTATTTTCTTACAACTTCAAGTGAGTGTTACTGTCTTGTACACATTTTATTTTGCTTACTCGATGTTAAGTGTAATTGATGAGTTATGCATGCCTGCGTATATAAACGTGCGCAGCTTCCACTGGATTCTGCTAATCATTAAAGTTGACATTGGACAAGTTCATATCGTGGACTCATTAAATAAAAACCCTGAGGAGTATGACAACCTGGTTTTAATGCTCCGGAGGTAATTTCAATCATTATCGCACTATATCGGCCTCTTTCGTTCATTTCCTGATATCAAGTAATTAATAACTCCTTTATTCATTTTCTTTGCCGGGCAGCTGTTGGAGACGGTTCATCAAGGAGGTTGCCGGTGAATGGAAAAAGGAGCTGCGTTTTCAACGGATCCTGGTAAGTAGTACTAGGTCCGCGCATCTCTTTAAATCTAGTTTCAATACCATTATCATGCTTGATTATTATCTGATTGAATTCTATTCTTGTAAAGTGCTTGAGGCAGGTGGACCAATTTATGTGCATTCTACGTTTGCGAGTTCACTCACATGATCGTGACGACCAGTGAGCGACGCACGGATCTAAAACAACTTCAAGTACGTAAACAATATTCACAATTTTATTTTATTACCATTAATTGTGTTGAGTTTCATTCATAATTTGTTTTTATGATGATTTGATATATATACACACAACTCATATATTCATATTGATCTCCTTCTTTAAAGACCGAACATATGCGTAACCAGCTCCTAACAAAGGATCGCCTACGAGCAATTCAAGAGGAATTGGCGGGATTTTGCTTACGGAGGTCATATCTGCAGACGGAGAATACAATTGCCGCTAATGCCTCCATGTAATTTAATGATCTCCATGTAATTAAATAGATATATATACCAAATTGTATATATATGTATGCTCGTAAGAGAAATTATATTATATATGCATCAACGTACAGTATGTAGTAGCGTAGAATATGTATACGAAAACTTGTTTTAAATGAAAAAGAATTGAATGAAAAACACAAAATGAAAAAGAATTTAACGGAACGAGAAAACCTAATTCTACTCGAAACAAAAACGGAAAAAGATTGGACTGTGCCGCGGCAGAGAAAAGCGAAGATCGCGTGTCGCGTGATACATCCAAAACGTATCTATAATTTTTGATTGTTTCATGCCATTTTTATGCTTTTATCACTTGTTTTATATTAAGTTTATTATTTATTTGGACTAACCTACTAATAGTTGCAAAAGTGGACAATGTTCTTGTTTTACTCTTTGATGTGTGATACGTCTCCAACGTATCCATAATTTCTGCTGTTCCATGCTTATATTATACCATTTGCTACATGTTTTATATACACTTCGTATCACTTTTATGCATTTTCTGGGACTAACCTATTAACAAGATGCCACAGTGCCAGTTCCCTGTTTTCTGCTGTTTTTGGTTTCAGAAAGTTACTTCTGGAAATATTCTCGGAATTGCACGAAACAAAAGGCCAAGTCCCTATTTTTCCAGCACGTACACGGAGTCCGAAGGAGAGACGAAGGAGAGCCACGAGGTGGCCAAACCACCTGGCGGCGGGCAGTGGGCCCAGCCGCGCCTGCCTGTGGTTTGGGCCCCTCGGGGGTCCGCCGACATCGCCCCTTCGCCTATTTATTCCCCGAGACGCGAAAACCCTAAAACACCGAGCCTTTCATCCAGAACATATTCGCTGCCGCCGCCGTCGTCAACCCTAACTCGGGGGTTTCTGAAGCTCTTCCCGGCACCCTGCCGGAGAGGGGAATCATCACCGGAGGGCTCTACATCGCCATGCCCGCCTCCGGAGTGATGCGTGAGTAGTTCATCCTTGGACTATGGGTCCATAGCAGTAGCTAGATGGTTGTCTTCTCCACTTGTGCCATCATGTTTAGATCTTGTGAGCTGCCTATCATGATCAAGATCATCTTATTGTAATGCTACATGTTGTGTTTGCTGGGATCTGACTTATATTGATACCTATGTGGAGCTGAATATTATATTATCATGTCTATGTCATTTGTGATCTTGCATGCTCTCCGTTACTTGTTGAAGCCTTGGCCAAGTGAATACTTGTAACTCCAAGAGGGGGTATTTATGCATGATAGTTGGGTTCAACCTCTATTTAACCTGGGATAGTGACAGCAAGTTCTAAGGTTGTAGATGTGTTGTTGCCACTAGGGGTAAAACAGCAATGCTTTATTCAAGGATGAATGTATTGTTTACATTACGCACATTACTTAATGCAATTGTCTGTTGCTTGCAACTTAATACTGGAAGGGGTACGGATGTTAACCGGAAAGTGGACTATTTAGGCATAGATGCATGCTGGATAGCGGTCTATGTACTTTGTCGTAATGCCCAAATGAATCTCATAGTAGACACCACAGCTCACACATGCATGTTATATGCACTTATCAATTGTCAATTGCCCAGCTGTAATTTGTTTACCCAGCATGTTAGTTATCTTATTGGAGAGACACCACTAGTGAACTGTGGACCCCGGTCCATTCTTTTACATCTGAAATACAATCTACTGCAATCATTGTTCTCTACTGTTTTATGCAAACAAACATCATTTCCATTCGATACGTTTAACCCTTTGTTTTCAGCAAGCCGGTGAGATTGACAACCTCACTGTTAAGTTGGGGCAAAGTAATTTGATTGTGTTGTGCAGGTTCCACGTTGGCACCGGAATCCCTGGTGTTGCGCCGCACTACACTCCTTCACCAACACCTTCGAAGCAAACCTCGTTTTCCTACTGGTTCGATTAAACCTTGGTTTCATACTGAGGGAAAACTTACTGCTGCACTCATCATACCTTCCTCTTGGGGTTCCCAACTGACGTGTGACGTACAAGCATTGTTTCTGGCACTGTTGCCGGGGATATTCCTCGTCAACCTAGAGCCACCAACACGTTTTCTGGCGCCGTTGCCGGGGAAAACCGAATTGCTTCTGCAAGGGGAGTCTCTCACACCCAATCTTTTACTTTGTTATTTGTCTTGCTTAGTTTATTTTTATTTAGTCTTGTTTGCTCTCTTTATCAAAAACACAAAAAAATTAGTTCCTTTTTTTTCGAATTACTATTATGACTAGTTGTTTTCAATGTCTTATCTCTATGAAACTGGGTCTCGTTATAAGAATTACCGCTTCTCTCCAAAAGGAAACATCTATGGGAACAAATAAGAAGATTGAATGGTTTTGCTAAGAACTTGTGTTCTACATATGAT
Source organism: Poa pratensis (assembly GCA_947311845.1). NCBI lineage: Eukaryota > Viridiplantae > Streptophyta > Magnoliopsida > Poales > Poaceae > Poa > Poa pratensis. Next base: position 8,959,337 of record CAMZMU010000071.1, read on the forward strand.
GAATCCTACTGCTTTAATGAATCTCTTTGCTATAGAAGGCACAAACATCTCCCTTTCCAATGTGAGTATACTGATAATGAAACCTTGGCTGCCTATGCTAAAGGAAACTATGATTTTGGTAATCTTGAACAAATTGAAGAGTTTATTGTTTTTAAGGGTGCCCTTGAAATTAGTTCTTATCTTGAACATAAAACTGATGCCCCTTATAAATCTGAATGTATTGCCATACTTAAATATTGTTGTGATACCTACAAGGATAATAATTCTTACATTACTGAACATCTTGAGAGGATGTTTCCTCAAAAAGATGAAACTTGTGCCTTGCAGGAACCTGAGGAAGAGGAAATTGCTGAAACTGTGATCTCATTGGATGAAAAAGAGGAGGAGAGTGAAGAACAAAAGGAGGATCTACCTTCTAATGACAGTAACTCTTCAACTCTTACACTATTTAATTGCCCTCCATGCCTACCTAAGGAGGAAGAGTGTTATATTGTTGAATGCCATGATTCTTTTGAAATATCTCCTTTTGATAAATTTTACGTAACAAGCTCCTTGACTCAAGAAAACGAAATTTCAGAAATAAAACAATGGCTCCCTAATGCTATATATGATAATGCTCTTGATGATGGTCCTATATTGCCTAATGATATTTATTATACTACTATTGTCAAAAGTGGGTTTAATGACCCCACTGTTTTTGAACTTAATAAAAATTATGTGTTTGTAGATCATGAAAAGCATGCTTTATGTGATAGTTATATAGTTGAGTTTGTTCATGATGCTACTGAAAGTTATTATGAGAGAGGAAAATATGGTTGTAAAAGTTTTCAAGTCACTAAAACACCTCTCTTTATGTTGAAAGTTTTGAAGTTGTACTTGTTTCATCTTTCTATGCTAGTTGCTTTATGCTTCAATAATTTATTTTGTTACAAGGTTCCCTTGCATAGAAAGTGGGTTAGACTTAAATGCGTTTGATATTTGCCTCTTGATGCTCTCTTTTGTTTTTCAAGTTCTATTCCTATGAGAGCATCATTAAAATCTTTTAGCCTAGCTAAAGGCATTAAAGAAAGCGCTTTAGGGAGGCAACCCTTTATCTTTTATTTTTAGTTTTTCTCAAGGAGTTTTGTTACTTCTGTAGCAACTCCTTTGTATCTTTATTTTATCGCAATGTTGTGCCAAGTAAAGTTCTATATTGAAAGTTGATGCAAGATTTGGATTTCTGCGCAGTGACAGATTTTTAGCTGTCACGGATTTGAGCTTATCTCCCTGTAGAAAATTCAAAAAATTCTGAGAAAAATCACGCATATTCCTGAGATATGTACGCAACTTTCATTATTTTAGGCCAGATCCATCTGAGCAACTTAAGTGCCTCGAAAAAATTCGTCATTCCAGACTGTTCTGTTTTTGACAGATTCTGCCTTTTGTTTTGCATTCGCTCTTTTACTGTGTTTGTGTGGATTTCTTTGCTCCACAAAGCATTGGTGGCTGTAGCTAATGTCCAGAAGCTTTGGGATTGATTGTATCATTACAGAATATGAGAATTTTTGATTATGCACTAACCCTCTAATGAGAACTGTCTTGAGTTTGGTGTGAAGGAAGTTTTCAAGGATCAAGCGAGAAGGGTGATATTATGTGATCAAGAAGAGTGAAAAGCCTAAGCTTGGGGATGCCCCCGTGGTTCATCCCAACCATATTCAGAGAGACTCAAGCGTCTAAGCTTGGGGATGCCCAAGGCATCCCCTTCTTCATCAACAAACTTATCAGGTCATCTCTAGTGAAACTATATTTTAATTCTTTCACATCTTATGCGCTTTACTTGGAGCGTCTGTGTGTTTTTATTTTTGTTTTTGTTTGAATAAATTCGGATCCTAGCAATCCTTGTGTGGGAGAGAGACACGCTCCGCTTTTTCATGTGAATACTCATGTTCTTCACTTATATTTGTTGAGTATTCTTAACTAGCTACTGCAGTGCTTTTAGCTCCTGTTTTTCATGCATCTCTTCGAGCTGTTAGCACTTGTTTATAAATACTCTCTTGCTGCATTATATTATCATTTGGAGAGTTTATGTTTAAATAAATTATTGGTGTTTGTTTGGAAGAAAGAAAATGCTACATGTAGTAGTTGGTATTGGAAAAGACATATGCATTCTTGTAGATCATTGTCTTGTTTTGATTTGATGCTTTGCAATTGTTTTGAGCTCTCAAGTAGATCATGTTTAAGCTCTTGCATCATGTAGTTAAAGCCTAGTAGTGGAGAACTACCGTAGAGCTTGTTGAGACTTGGGATGCATATTTGTTCTCTCTAAGGTCTAGATATTTTCTGGTAAAATGTTTGAGCAACAAGGAAGACAGTGTAGAGTCTTATAATACTTGCAATATGTTTTTATGTGATTCTTGCTGTACCGGTTTATACTTGTGTTTGCTTCAAACAACCTTGCTAGCCTAAACTCTGTACTGAGAGGGAATGCTTCTCGTGCATCCAAAACTTGAGCCAAAACCCATGCCATTTGTGTCCACCATACCTACCTACTATGTGGTATTTCCTGCCATTCCAAGTAAATATTTCATGTGCTACCTTTAAACTATTCAAAACTTTATTACTCCTTATTTGTGTCAATGTTTTATAGCTCATGAGGAAGTATGTGGTGTTTTATCTTTCAATCTTGTCATTTACTTCTGACAGACTTTCACCTGGACTAGTGGCATATACATCCGCTTATCCAATAATTTGCAAAAAGAGCTGGCAACGGGGTGCCCAGCCCCAATTAATTACAACTTTCATTAATAATTCTCTTCACATGTTTTGCCCTGATTTATCAGTAAGCAACTTAATTTTGCAATAGACACTCCTCCATGGTATGTGAATGTTGGAAGGCACCCGAGGATTCGGTTAGCCATGGCTTGTGTAAGCAAAAGGTTGGGAGGAGTGTCATCTATAAAGAAACTAAAATACATGTGTAAACAAAAGAGAAGAGGGATGATCTACCTTGCTGGTAGAGATAACGTCCTTCATGGGAGCCGCTCTTGAAAGTCTGGTTGACAAGGGGGTTAGAGTGCCCACTACCATTCGTTGACAACAACAAACACCTCTCAAATACTTATTTTGTGCTCTCTATATGCTTTCGAAAACTTAAAAAGCTCTAGCACATGATTTAATCCCTGCTTCCCTCTGCGAAGGGCCTATCTTTTACTTTATGTTGAGTCAGTTTACCTACTCCTTTCTATCTTAGAAGCAAACACTTGTGTCAACTTTGTGTGCATTGATTCTTACATATTTACTTATTGCACTTGTTATATTGCTTTATGTTGACAACTATCCATGAGATATACATGTTACAAGTTGAAAGCAAATGCTGAAACTTAATCATCCTTTGTGTTGCTTCAATGCCTTTTACTTTGAATCTATTGCTTTATGAGTTACCTCTTATGCAAAACTTTTTGATGCTTGTCTTGAAAGTACTATTCATGAAAAGTTTTTGCTTATATGATTCATTGTTTACTCTTTATCTATTTGTTAGCAAACTATAGATCATTGCTTTGAGTCACTTCATTCATGACATGAGCCTTGCAATATATTGATCAAGATTGTGTGAAAGCATGTCTCCTCAGAAATTATTTGTTGTTATCGTTTTACCTACTCGAGGACGAGTAGAACTAAGCTTGGGGATGCTTGATACGTCTCCAACGTATCCATAATTTCTGCTGTTCCATGCTTATATTATACCATTTGCTACATGTTTTATATACACTTCGTATCACTTTTATGCATTTTCTGGGACTAACCTATTAACAAGATGCCACAGTGCCAGTTCCCTGTTTTCTGCTGTTTTTGGTTTCAGAAAGTTACTTCTGGAAATATTCTCGGAATTGCACGAAACAAAAGGCCAGTCCCTATTTTTCCAGCACGTACACGGAGTCCGAAGGAGAGACGAAGGAGCCACGAGGTGGCCAAACCACCTGGCGGCGCGGCAGTGGGCCCAGCCGCGCCTGCCTGTGGTTTGGGCCCCTCGGGGGTCCGCCGACATCGCCCCTTCGCCTATTTATTCCCCGAGACGTGAAAACCCTAAAACACCGAGCCTTTCATCCAGAACATATTCGCTGCCGCCGCCGTCGTCAACCCTAACTCGGGGGGTTTCTGAAGCTCTTCCCGGCACCCTGCCGGAGAGGGGAATCATCACCGGAGGGCTCTACATCGCCATGCCCGCCTCCGGAGTGATGCGTGAGTAGTTCATCCTTGGACTATGGGTCCATAGCAGTAGCTAGATGGTTGTCTTCTCCACTTGTGCCATCATGTTTAGATCTTGTGAGCTGCCTATCATGATCAAGATCATCTTATTGTAATGCTACATGTTGTGTTTGCTGGGATCTGACTTATATTGATACCTATGTGGAGCTGAATATTATATTATCATGTCTATGTCATTTGTGATCTTGCATGCTCTCCGTTACTTGTTGAAGCCTTGGCCAAGTGAATACTTGTAACTCCAAGAGGGGGTATTTATGCATGATAGTTGGGTTCAACCTCTATTTAACCTGGGATAGTGACAGCAAGTTCTAAGGTTGTAGATGTGTTGTTGCCACTAGGGGTAAAACAGCAATGCTTTATTCAAGGATGAATGTATTGTTTACATTACGCACATTACTTAATGCAATTGTCTGTTGCTTGCAACTTAATACTGGAAGGGGTACGGATGTTAACCGGAAAGTGGACTATTTAGGCATAGATGCATGCTGGATAGCGGTCTATGTACTTTGTCGTAATGCCCAAATGAATCTCATAGTAGACACCACAGCTCACACATGCATGTTATATGCACTTATCAATTGTCAATTGCCCAGCTGTAATTTGTTTACCCAGCATGTTAGTTATCTTATTGGAGAGACACCACTAGTGAACTGTGGACCCCGGTCCATTCTTTTACATCTGAAATACAATCTACTGCAATCATTGTTCTCTACTGTTTTATGCAAACAAACATCATTTCCATTCGATACGTTTAACCCTTTGTTTTCAGCAAGCCGGTGAGATTGACAACCTCACTGTTAAGTTGGGGCAAAGTAATTTGATTGTGTTGTGCAGGTTCCACGTTGGCACCGGAATCCCTGGTGTTGCGCCGCACTACACTCCTTCACCAACACCTTCGAAGCAAACCTCGTTTTCCTACTGGTTCGATTAAACCTTGGTTTCATACTGAGGGAAAACTTGCTGCTGCACTCATCATACCTTCCTCTTGGGGTTCCCAACTGACGTGTGACGTACAAGCATTGTTTCTGGCACTATTGCCGGGGAGATATTCCTCGTCAACCTAGAGCCACCAATGTGTAGAAATTATCAAGAATACAAGAGGAAACCTTGTTGGAGTCGAATTGGGACTTTCCTGAAATCTGTCTGAGAACTTTTTACGAAGATTGCCAGTTTGACCCTCGAAGATGACGTTATATGGAGACCTGGCTGTTACGAAAGTTGTCACAATTTTCCATACGAAGATTTTAATCCCGAGATGAGCCCAATCGGAGTTCGGACGCGGCCTGTAGGCCCGTTTTGGTGGAACCCTAAAAGGGGGTGACGGAAATCCGAGAAGATATATAAAGGGAGGAAACCTAATTCGTGGAGGACTCCTCCACCCACGAATTTCAGCCACCAAAAGCCACGTTTTTCCTCCCCCATGGATCCCATCTCCATGGGGAGGGCTCCTAAGATGCCATGAAGGAGGGAGGCTAAGGGGCGGCGCTCCCCAATCTTGCCGGCGGCGGGGAAAGGAGTTCCCCACACCGCCGGTGCCGCCGCCGCCCTGCGCCGCCGCGCTGCCCCTCTCCGCCGTCTTCACCGCCATCTCCATCACCATCTCCTCCTTGTATTCAGTGGTTCATCCTCCCACAAACCTCTGTACCGTCCTATGTAAACATGGTGTTTGATGCTATAATATTTATCCTATGATTTACATCATGTTTTCGTAGTTTATTTGTCTTTTGATTGCTTAATTGAATGCATGAGCTTCATTAGAGTTGTATGTCTATATGGTGCTGTCCTTTGGTGTCCATTATACTTGTGCGCGCATGGATCAAACACCCTAGGTTGGTAGTATTTGTAACGAAGCGGGGGAAGTTCTGCCGGAGTGACAGAAAGCTAAGAGCGCGAACCGATTAGTTGCACGTATGGGAGTAAGAGGACCTTGAACTTAAGGCAATGGTTGGGGAAACCTTAATGCATTGTTAGTATTTGCGGATGCTTTCTAACAATCCAATCATATAGTACTTGTAATCCCAAGTAGTGGAATGCATGTATATTTAGCCTCTCCCACATAGAAAACTGCATCGAAGACAATGAACCAAGTACCTTCACTAATTAATTTTGGACAAAACCACCACAATTACCACCACTTTTCCACACTCATGGTACTGTTAGTATATGGTTTCTTAGTGTACTTTATTGTTGCAGCACTAACATTTACTTTCTTGCATTTATTATCTCGCAAAGCTATCTGTCATACCCGTATTATAGTCTAGTATTATTTACTAGATAAAGTAAACGTTTAGTGTGCGTAGAGTTGTATCAGCGGTTGATAGAACTTGAGAGAATACTTATCCTACCTTTAGCTCCTCGTTGGGTTCGACACTCTTACTTATCGAAAAGGCTACACGCGATCCCCTATATTTGTGGGTTATCAAGACCTTTTCTGGCGCCGTTACCGGGAGCCATAGCGTAGGTTAATGTTCTTGTGTGCACTTGTTTGCCTTATCTCTAAGTAGTTTTTATTTTCAGTATCAAGTTGTTCTTTATCTTACTATGGATAGGGAATGCGAATTACAAAAAAAATTAGGTGTAGTTGTTATCTAAAAACGTTTTCAAAAAGAAAAGTGATTGGAAAGATGAGTAATGGTTAAATGGGGTCGACCTTGAACACTTGTGTTCATGGCTATGAAACCAAAACAAATCTTTCCAAGGAAGCTTTTCATTAAAAACATGTAAATATTGTAAATATTGTGTATATACCTCTGTACATAAAAATAAAATGATAATAATAATCTCTAGTTAATTAGAAGTTGATAGTTTTACTTTGCTGTCCAGAAACAGATTTTCTGTGATCCACCGTATTAAATGTTTAAAATCACCAGAACGTGATCTTGATCTGAAATTTCTTGAGTGCAAAGTGATGCTTATTAGTTTTCTTTCATTAGACTAACTTTTTCTGATTTAAGGTACGTAGATAGGTCGAAAAATTCGATTTTTACTGACTGTTCTGTTTAGACAGATTTTTAAATAAAATCGTGATAAATCTAAGAATAGTATTTTGACTTGAAAAATTTTGTGCACAAACCTGAGATTATTATCTTTCTTTCATTAGACTAAAGTTTTTCGATTTGAGCTACTTAACTATCCCGTTGAATGCCATCTTTACGGACTGTTCAGTTTTGACAGATTTCTTTGTTTATTCAATATTGTACTTGGTGTTGTTAGTTTCATTAGTTTTTCGACGGACAACGGAAATCATGAACACCTTAGTATATACAGTGGCTAATGTTGAGTAAAGATTATAAAACTTGTCAATGCTTTAACATGAGTGGATTTTATTTAATGAGTATTAACCCTACTAATGAGTTTTGTGAAATATGAGATGAATAAGAAGACGTAAGAGCTCAAGCTTGGGGATGTGTAGGTGCATCCCAAGAACATATTCAAGAAGATACAATCATCTAAGCTTGGGGATGCCCGAGTCATCCCCCTATTCATCAACTAACATGAGGTTGTCTCGTTCATACTCTATATTACCCGTCCACATGATATGTATTGTCTTAACTTGTATTATAATTGCTTTTATATGTCTTGGTTTTACCTTCTTTAGTTTTATTAGGCTCCTTATTTGGTTTCGATTGCTTCTTTACTTTCACTTATAAATTCAAAATAACAAAAATATTTTCTTTTGTTTTGCTTCTTTGTTTGGTTCTTTATTTTAATTTTATTTGGGTTTTACTTTTGATTTTTATTTAGAGTTTTCCTTGCTGTAGCTAGCATGTTTAGGTCTTGCTTAGCCTCTGGTTTCTTAGTTTATCAAAAATAAAGTACCAAGTTTTATCCATTTAGCTTAGTTGATACATATGTAAAAAGTGATTTTCTGTTTTCGGTATCTACTGCTTATTGCGCGATTTTTCATATTTTACTGGAAGCTCTAAAAATCACGAAAAAATTACTGATGTTGTAGCACCTAATCCTCTGCATGTACAAAAATTGGCTAAAATTTCGGGCATGTTTAAGTGCACCTAAAAATTGCGTTTTCCAGCTGCTGTTTTTCTGGACAGATTCTGACTTTTGTTGCAAGAGTGGCCTCTTTTCGTTTTCATTTGATTTTTAATGGTTCTTACCTTTCATTTATAAGTTGGCCATTTAAGCAACCTTTCTGTAACTTAAAAACAAAATTTTATTTGGTTTAATAGTAGCACTTGGGAAATATTATCTATTGTACTAATGTCTAACCGCAGAAAAGAATGGGAAAGTTTTTGTGTTGAAGTTTTTTCACAGAGAATGAAGGAACACCAAACTATGGAATATTGAAGAATTACCAAAGTCATAAGCTTGGGGATGTCCCCGCATCCCTCTTCATCAATAACCCCACGGTTTGCAAACCTTTAAACTTTGTTTTTTGAGCAACATAGGAACTTAACTAAACTTGAAGCGGCTGTATTTTATTATCTATTTATCTTAGCATCAAACACCAGTTACATTAATAAGTGGATCGTCACATATTTTATTTATCCTCTGTTTTCAATGTTTACTTGGTTAATGGATTACTTGTTGAAACTTAAAAATGATGTGTGAATAATACTGTTTAGTAGTTTATGTTTTCTTATGGTTAGTCTCAACTAGCTAATAGTGCATATTATGTTATTTTGATATCAACATGCATTGTCCTGTTCATAAGATGGTATGGTATTGTGGTATCCTCCTCTGAATAATTCACTTGAATCGATTGGCACATGCTCACACATGTTATGACTGAAAAATAAAAGTCAATTAAGCCTTGATGATCTATTTTGCCTCAGAGTTTTAGTATCGTTTTTATGCCTCCGTTAATTTTATTTTGTCGCAAGCATGATTATGACCGTTATCGCTCTCGTGGTTGTCGCTTCCCAGTCTATTGCTAGCCTTCACTTGTACTGAGCGGAATGCTGCTCGTGCATCCAAATCCTTAAAACCAAGTTATCCCAAAGAGTCCACCAAAAAATTCCTATGCATGGTATTTCAAGCCATTCCAAGTAAATTTGCATGTGCTACCTTTAAAACCTTCAAAATATTTCTCTTTTTGTGTCAATGTTTACTAGCTCATGAGGAATTAGTGTGGTTATTCTTTATTCTATTTGTCAAATGGACTTTTACACCTGGACTAGTGGCATATACATCCGCTTATCCAATAACTTGCAAAAAGAGCTGGCAACGGGGTGCCCAGTCCCAATTAATTACAACTTTAACCAATTAATTCTCTTCACACTTTTGCCCTGATTCATCAGTAAGCAATGACAAACAGTGAAATACCTGAATGTGTGTAAACCAAAGAGAAAGAGGGATGATCTGCCTTGCTGGTAGAAATAACGTCCTTCATGGGAGCCGCTCTTAAAAGTCCGTTTGACAGGTAGAATACTGTTCTCACCCGCTACCATTCGTTGACAATTAACAAACACCTCTCAAAACATTTTTACCTCTGTTTTTAAAACAAAAAGCTCTAGCACGTGTTAATCCCTGCTTCCCTCTGCGAAGGGCCAATCTTTTATTTTTATGTTGAGTCACCATCCTTTCTTTGAGCACTTCTTCGAGAGCATAGCTGTCGTTCTTAGTGTAATGTGCTTGTCCCAGAATACGATTAATTGAGGTATAACCATGATGCTTTTATCTTTGATATCTCTATATCTAGTCTTCACTTGAACTTCAGAGGTGCCTTGGCATTTATGTTTTGCTCCACAATTAAGGGCAAGCGAGATACCACTCTATCATGCTTTATTATGGTCATTACAATCTTGTTGATGTTTATAAATTTCATGTTATAAGCTCTTAGTTCGTTGATACTTTTCATTAGGAAACATGATTGCTAAGTTTTATTATCCATACATCATGCAATTGTTAAAGACCTGATCATAGCATTTACAATCAAAAATTATTTTGTTATCATTTACCTACTCGAGGACGAGCAGGAATTAAGCTTGGGGATGTTGATACGTCCAAAACGTATCTATAATTTTTGATTGTTTCATGCCATTTTTATGCTTTTAGCACTTGTTTTATATTAAGTTTATTATTTATTTGGACTAACCTACTAATAGTTGCAAAAGTGCACAATGTTCTTGTTTTACTCTTTGATGTGTAGAAATTATCAAGAATACAAGAGGAAACCTTGTTGGAGTCGAATTGGGACTTTCCTGAAATCTGTCTGAGAACTTTTTACGAAGATTGCCAGTTTGACCCTCGAAGATGACGTTATATGGAGACCTGGCTGTTACGAAAGTTGTCACAATTTTCCATACGAAGATTTTAAGCCCGAGATCAGCCCAATCGGAGTTCGGACGCGGCCTGTAGGCCCGTTTTGGTGGAACCCTAAAAGGGGGTGACGGAAATCCGAGAAGATATATAAAGGGAGGAAACCTAATTCGTGGAGGACTCCTCCACCCACGAATTTCAGCCACCAAAAGCCACGTTTTTGCCTCCCCCATGGATCCCATCTCCATGGGGGAGGGCTCCCAAGAAGCCATGAAGGAGGGAGGCTAAGGGGCGGCGCTCCCCAAGCTTGCCGGCGGCGGGGAAAGGAGTTCCCCGCACCGCCGGCGCCGCCGCCGCCGCGCTGCCCCTCTCCGCCGTCTTCACCGCCATCTCCATCACCATCTCCTCCTTGTATTCAGTGGTTCATCCTCCACAAACCTCTGTACCGTCCTATGTAAACATGGTGTTTGATGCTATAATATTTATCCTATGATTTACATCATGTTTCCGTAGTTTATTTGTCTTTTGATTGCTTAATTGAATGCATGAGGTTCATTAGAGTTGTATGTCTATATGGTGCTGTCCTTTGGTGTCCATTATACTTGTGCGCGCATGGATCAAACACCCTAGGGTTGGTAGTATTTGTAACGAAGCGGGGAAGTTCTGCCGGAGTGACAGAAACCTGAGAACGCGAACCGATTAGTTGCACGTATGGGAGTAAGAGGACCTTGAACTTAAGGCTATGGTTGGGGAAACCTTAATGCATTGTTAGTATTTGCGGATGCTTTCTAACAATCCAATCATATAGTACTTGTAATCCCAAGTAGTGGAGTGCATGTATATTTAGCCTCTCCCACATAGAAAACTGCATCGAAGACAATGAACCAAGTACCTTCACTAATTAATCTTGGACAAAGCCACCACAATTACCACCACTTTTCCACACTCATGGTACTGTTAGTATATGGTTACTTAGTGTATTTATTGCTGCAGCACTAACATTTACTTTCTTGCATTTATTATCTCGCAAAGCTATCTCTCATACCCGTATTATAGTCTAGTATTATTTCTAGATAAAGTAAACGTTTAGTGTGCGTAGAGTTGTATCAGTGGTTGATAGAACTTGAGAGAATACTTATCCTACCTTTAGCTCCTCGTTGGGTTCGACACTCTTACTTATCGAAAAGGCTACACGCGATCCCCTATACTTGTGGGTTATCATCGCGGCAGAACTCTCGGCAGATAACCGACCGGGACTCAAACTCGAAAACAACTCGGACTGTGCCGCGGCAGAGAAACGTGGAGTTTTTGTGTCGGGGCAGGATTCTCGCCAGCAAAACCGACCGCGCCTTTAGTCCAGCCCCAGCGCTCAGCCACAACCACGTGGAGGCCTTTAGTCCCGGTTTGTGGCCAACCGGGACTAAAGGACGGGGCCTCTAGTCCCGATTTCGTAGTCCCGGTTGGATAACCGGGACTAGAGCCTGTTCCCAACCGGGACTAGAGGCCGTTTTTTCTACTAGTGATGGATCTTCGGCGCTATGGATATGTGGTGCCCAGCGGGTTCTGGCTGGGCTTCGAGAGGATGCTCCTTTTCACCACGGTCCTCAACAACATCAGAGATGTCAACCCGTTCCCAAGGTACCATGGGAAGGTTGACCTCTGAAGATTTGGTTTTGTCTGGGAACCAAGAACAAGAAATCTATAAATTGATTTATGACTGATGGCTGGGATAGTGGGATATAAGATGATACATATGTGTAAAGCAGATAGAATTAATGAGATTAGGAGTTTATAGGTATACATATTATAGTTCTAATTTTTTTCCTTCTTGAAGCTTATGATGTCCTTTTGCTAGCATAAAAATAGTTTGGGCTTGCTAAAATCCAGCTTGTAGAATTTGGATGTCACGGGTGTGATGGTTAGTAGGTTGTGGATTGGAGCGGAGGTAATCGTTGCGAGTGATCAGGGGCCCCATGGCTGGAGAGGGATGAGAAGGGGCACCCAGGGGTGCAGGCGATGAAATAATATATTGATAAATATGTGCTTGGTTTATTGATCAACGATGGGTGGACTTATATAGTCCAATTACAGCTTGTAGTATTTGGAAGTGGCAGGAAAACCTTCTTCGGGACAAAACCTTTCCACTTTCCAAATCATCATGACACTAATAATTATAAGACGGGACACCAAGCCATACAATACGTATCTATCTAGCTCCTAGATCCTAGTGCATCACGGCTTGGTGTGGGTCTGGCGCAGACCCCTCCCGCGCTGGAACTCCTTCCCCCACATGACATCTCCCCCTCCTCCATGCTGAAATACCGGGTTGTTGTGAGAAACTTTGGCATGATCATGCGTGAAACGGCTATCGTTCGAGCATGCGCCTTTCTGGTAAAAGGTGCAGACCTGAGCAAAACAAACATCACGGTAAGAAACTAACGCTACAAGATCGATATATATGTGTTGATCGATGTGTACCGATGAATGAAACATTACGTTATTAGCTTGGTCACTCCCGTGATGGGATAAGTTTGAGTTCTCTCCTTCCAAGCAAGCTCCATGCATGGAGAACTTGCAAAGAACCCTGAAAGGAGACACAGATAACAAAAAAAGGCATGCATGTGAGCTAAGTAGCTAGCACGAAATTGAGATTTACATGAACAAGTGGAGGCATGTTACCTTGTGGTGGACATGGTCGAGGAGATGGGTGAGTGGACTCACGATGGATTCCCAACCCTGTGTATTCACACAAGCATCATCCATCCATCCGTATATAAATAACGACAGATTCCCCCCGATACGTTGGAGCTTGCTACTGGTAACGAGGATGACGTGTACAGCACCTGCAACAATGGCGCACGTGCCCCCGTTCGATTAACATTCGACGGTCCCAGTTAATCTCGGCGTTGGATTTTTTTTCCAGGATAACAAAGAGCTGTGACAAAAGACAATATTATCTTCTCCAAGGCGCTCTCCCCTCCACAGACTAGACTGGAGGTCTGGAGCTCGAGCCTGCCTCCACCACCAATGCATGACAGGCAGCCTGCTCGTGTGGCCACAACCTGCTTGAGGAAACGTGAGGGAAGGGGTTTTGGCTGGTCTCCATTGCTTTCTTATCCTGAAACGGTCATATTCTATGTCACCATCTATTGCTTGTCACCATAGATGCCACCCATTTTTGTTGGAATGATATAGTAATAATTTCTGTTTGGGCTGGTCTCCATTGCTTTCTTATCCTGAAACGGTCATATTCTATGTCACCATCTATTGCTTGTCACCATAGATGCCACCCATTTTTGTTGGAATGATATAGTAATAATTTCTGTTTGGGCTGGTCTCCATTGCTTTCTTATCCTGAAACGGTCATATTCTATGTCACCATCTATTGCTTGTCACCATAGATGCCACCCATTTTTGTTGGAATGATATAGTAATAATTTCTGTTTGAATGGATATTTTGCTTGCATTCTGCGGCGATGCAAGCTAGCGCCTCTTCCTCCTCGCCGTTTTAACCGTCGATTTTCGCGTCGCGCTGGCTTCACCGTAGATCTCGGGACGCAAGGGTCGTGGGTGTTTTTCGGGCACGACGTGAACCGCTAGCGACTCAGCGACGGCAGACGCATCGAGGCTGATCCCTGAGCCTCCGCGGAAATCCAGCAGCCGTCCCGATCAACAGCCTCCCACGACTTTCAATAATTGAATCCCAACACAAGGCCAAGGGCATGGACGCTTGAGCGGGCGCTTATGGAAATAAAAAATAAACTTAATCGCGTAGCGGCAGCGCTAGCGTCTTGGCCTCCATCGCTAGTTTTACCAGCTACACAGGCGTTAACACGTGAAACTTTGAGCCTCAGCGCATAAGAAAAAAACTCTGGAGTGCGGGAAAAAGAGGCAAGCGCTCGACGCATACTTTAGCGGCGACGCTACCTGCGGCTCCAGGATCTGATTGCCTAACTGCCACGTGAGACTCGATTCGGCAGCTGAACCTAAAGAACTCCGAAAAAACTGATCACAAGTGTACACGAGAGTTTTGTGCCGCGCACACTTCCCGCGGCTTTTCTGTTTTCCTCTTCTGAATTTATAACAGGCTACATGCAAGCGATCTAACCGATGATCCTAAACGGACGCCGACGCAAGTACGTCACTAGATCCTCACGTCCAAGCAGGTTAAACCTCGTTCAGATCAACCCAAACAAACTTTTCTTGTTTTATGCTACAGCCTAAGATTAAAAACTAGGCAGTGATCTTACCCGAGGATTAATGCTTAATGCTTATTTTCTAGCAGCAATTAAATACTAGGCAGTGATCTTACCCAGACTAACTTTTAATAAAACGATCAACTCATGGAAATCAGAAGTGGTGATATACTGATATCAGTGTCAAATAGTTGGATGCTTAATGCTTATTGTCTAGCAGCAATTACCAAACTTCATATGGTTCTTAATCCTTCATTCGTAATATTTTTTTCAAGTTCAGCAAAGCTCTGGTGTTCTGTCCAACTCTCCACAATTATATTTTGATGGAATTGGAGGGCTCTCAATGATACCATGGATCAGAGTTTTAAATGATTTATGTAATTTAAAGATGTCCGACATAGTGCATCTATATGCACTTGACAACTTCAATGTAATAGCAATATTAGCCTGAAAGTTACAGGCTGTAGAAATCAGGTCTGGGAAGCCAATTCTACTTCAGAATAGGTGTACTGGCCTTTACATTTGATTTTTGCAATATCTTTTTGACTTGGTTGATCATTTCCTCCATTTATACATTCCCTTATATTCTATTTGCTGTGGCAACTTCCATCAACCAAGGAAATTCATGGAAGACACTGACAGTATCAGATTTCTCAAGTATAGCTACAGAATAATCTTGAAAAATGAGCTTTAGTATAGGAGATCAAACTAGACCTTTTAGTCCATTATTAGTAGTACTGAGAATCATCAGAAAAGCAAGTGATCAGCGCAAGTGACCACGCAAGTGATGTGATGACTCAGCTTCCTTTTAGTCCATTTCTCACGCAAGTGACCACGCAATCAAAAAACAAGTGATGTGATGACTCAGCTTCAGAGCAAAACAAGCAGGTAAGATCTGCAACAGGGCGACGTTTATACAAATTGTCACGGGTCAAGAGTTTGTTATGGATTAAAAGCCATAAAAAGATCTGCACCTGAACCGGAACAGCAATGTTCCAAATTTTGTGTGTATTCACAGGAGCAACCCCACCAAAATTTGTAATGGAATAGAAAGAAGAAGATGTGTAAACACCGTCAGCAGTATGCATCCAAATGGGGGAGTCAGGGAGCGTGGAAAGGGCCAGGTCCTTCATAATATCTAGCAGCTCAAGCCACCTATCCATCAGTTTTTGATCAACACACCTATTAAAGGTGAACTTCAGGTTGATCCCATCCCAAGCTTGTGATACCGTGATATCTTTTTCGTTAACTATTTGGAAAATATCATAAAAGGAGGTCGCCAAGGAACAAGATCCGTGCCAGATGTCTAGCCAAAATTTCACCAGGGTGCCGGATTCTACTTTCCAGCGGTATCCCATCCTGCAAGCTTTCGCTGCCCAGGCCAAAGACTTCCAGAACGGGGAACACGAGGGATCAATCCCCCAGAAAATGTGGGGGAAGAATTGTTGTATTTGAAATCCACAATCTTCTTCCAAAGTTGATTTTCCGCAGTAAAATATCTTTTTATCCAAGAAGCCATAAGGCTGAGATTGAAATCATGAACGTTATGAATTCCAAGGCCCCCAAAAGTCTTTTCCTGGGAGATGAGCTCCCATCTAGCAAGGTGATATTTATGTTCATCATCAACGTTCCCCCAAAAATAGTGTGCCATTTGGGAATTTATCATTTGATGGCCCATTTTGGAAAACGTATAACAGACAGAAGGTATGTAGGGATGCTAGAAATGCAAATTTTCAAAAGAGCAAGTTTCTTTCCATAGGAAAGAAGTCTCCCTCTCCATCCAGAGAGTTTTGAAATAATTTTATCTATAATAGGTTGGAGGTCCTCTTTCCTCAGTTTTTTGTAGTGCATAGGCACACCAAGATATTTGAAGGGGAAATCTCCAAGTTTGCAGCAGAAAATACCAGCAAAGAATCTCGCCCTCTCAGGAGCTAAGTTAAGAGTCATAAGACCAGTCTTATGGTAGTTAATACGAAGTCCAGACATTGCTTCAAAGCAAGAAAGGATCCACTTTAGATATCTGGCACCATCCTCATCTTCCTTAAGGAAGAGAATAGTGTCATCCGCATACTGGAGGCTAATAATGCCTCTAGGACAGACAGATGGAAGGATGCCAAAGATCAGATTATTACTAGTTGCTTTACTTAGCATTTTAGAAAATACATCACCAACCATGTTAAACAGAATAGGGGACATAGGGTCTCCTTGCTTGAGCCCTTTACCGGCAACGATATAAGGCCCAGTTTCATCATTGATTCTAATGCTCATGGTGCTGTTGTAAATGATTTTTTTAATCCAGCTAACAAATTTAGTGCCAAAGCCTCTAGATATTAACATTTTCTCAAGGAAATTCCAGTTAACTCTATCATAGGCTTTTTCATAATCGATTTTTAGGACCAGCGCAGGTTCACCAGATCTATTGATCTTGTGAAGGAGTTCGTGCGCTGCCACTACACTTTCTAAAATAAACCTCCCCTTAAGGAAGGCAGTTTGGTTTGGGGAGCTCGGACGATCAGCAACAGGCGAAAGCCTATTAGTGAGAGCTTTTGTAATGATTTTGATACAGCAGTTGCCCAAGGAGATGGGACGAAACTTTTTTATGTCAGTGGCATTTGCTTCTTTCGGAATCATTGTAACAATGGAAAAGTTGAGTCTCTCTACATTTTCGAAATCAGAAACAAGGGCCATAAAGTCCTTTTTAATCAAGTCCCAAAAATTTTGATAGAAAAGAAAAGATAGCCCATCAGGACCTGGGGCTCCAGCGGCATAAGAACCAAAAATCGCTTCCTTGATCTCTTCTTCAGAGAAGGGTTTTTCAAGAGCAGCATTTTCGGCAGGGGAGACCAGTTCAGATGGTGACCAAAAATCTGGGGACAAGTGCATGTTAGACCTGGGTTCAAACCAAAAGAGCTTTTTATAGTAGTCAGTAGCAATATAAACGTAGTTCGTGGTAACTGCTAAACATTGCCGACAACACAGTCAAAAATCAAAATGTCAAATAGATGCATGTCCCAGTAGCCATTTGGCACACACGGACACCGATAGTGTGCACCGACGGCAAAACAATACACCGATATGGTTGTTGTTATTGGACCCGACATAGCAACAACGATTTCAAATCGGGAAACCTTCCAACAGTTGGCTGTTGCAGAAGCGGAAGCCTCACCGTGGGGTGGTGGGGCCATTGCCAACAGTTAGTGAACTGCATCTATTGTAGTTCATCGTGGAGAGAGGATTTGGTATTTTGGTGCACCCAGCACACGGGTACCGGTGATCCCGGTTTTGATTTTTTTTTCTCAAAGGTACTTTTGAGTAAAAAATCTAATTTTCTAAATGTGAATATGTATATATGGTATACATATTTGTGTAAAGTTTCAGTTGAAAATACTTTTAACTTCAAGCTACAGAAAAATAACAAATTTGTGTATCTATAAAGTAGTAAAAAAAATCCCCCATTCTGTCTCGAATTTGTCTTTTTTGTGTAGCTTAAAATATAGCGTATTCCGAAACGAAATTAGGTGCGTACATAGATAATATGTATATGTATGTGTATACTTTTTTCCAAAAATTGAAACTCAAAATTGTTTTTTTTAAACGGGTTCACTTGTGCCCAGTTGCCAAAACAATTTTCCGTCCATCATGTCATTTTATTTCATTTTATTTACATCTGAATCCGCAGCTGGCGTACGTCGCGCACCATGGCGCCGTGCTGTATTGGCATCCGGTCTCCCGAGGATATATCTCGTGCTACGAACCCATTACGTACTACCATGCTGCCAATTCAAAAAAGTTAATTTTGAATCTTTCTAAAAAATTAGAAAAAAAGTGTGAATGTTCATGAGAAATGTGTCCACAACCTCAAAAAAATTCAGATCTGAAATCGAAAAGCACATTAAGAAACAAATAAGATAAATCCATGTGTGAATAGTGTCAATTTTGCTTTTATCTTTTCGTGACACTATTTATGTTAGATTTTCTTTTGTTTTTCATTGTGTATTTCGATTTTGGACCTGAATTTGTTGGAGAATGTAGACACGTTCCTTTGAACATTGACTCTTTTTTGTAGAAATTTTTGGAACTTAAATCGATTATTTTTAAACGGCGGCAGGGTAGCACCTAAGAAATGGTAGCACTAGATACCGTCCCCACAGCTTTATTTTAGAATTAACAGAGAGGCGGGAGCACCTCCACGGCTCCATTCCTTTGAAATGAAACCAAATGTCACAATGCATACAGGAAATCATCTCTGATTATTTATACCTCAATTGTTTGGTTACAACTCAAGAACTTCAATAATAGAGGAAGTTGTAGGTGACTAGTTGAGCACAGCCGCACAGGTGCACGTGCCACCGGTCATTTCATTGTTTGGCAAATCCGGATCAAGCACACCGTCAACAACATGAACAACGAACAACAAAAAACAGCGAGAGCAAGACACGTTTAGAACACTCAACCTGATCTGAAAATGAACAAACGTTTCCAGTAGATGGAATATGGAACGTGTGAATGTTCTAAGATGGAAGTGCGCCAGACAACCTGTTACCCCTCAAGGTGAGGGTAGTGAGGTTCTGCAGCAAACTGATTGATGTTGGTATGCGACCAGTTAGTTGGTTGCCAGACATCATTAAACGTGTAAGGTTGGCAAACTTGCTCATGTCGGCCGGTAGCTCGCCCGAGAGCAGGTTGTTCTCCGCCTCGAATGCGCGCAGCCCGGTTGCCGATGTTGGGAAGGAGCCAGAGAACCTGTTGTTCCCCATCTCAATCCACGCAATGCTCTCAGATATCTTGGCCGGTAGAGCCCCGGTGAAACTGTTGTTCTGTATCATCACTGTGGTCAACAACGGAAGTGACCATATCTTCGCCGGAAACTTGCCAGAGAAGCGGTTGTTGTACAACATGATGTTATTCAGCAAGAGGCAGTCGCCGAGGTTCTTCGGAAGCTCGCCGGAGAATCCGTTGTTGAAGACGACGATATCGTAGAGCTTCCTGTTAGCGCAAAGTGACTCCGAGAGCGGGCCAGAGAGGTTGTTATTGCACACCTCGAGGTTGCCGAGTGGAGAGTGCTTCCCAAGTTCTGGGGGAAGCTCGCCGGAGAGCTTGTTATCAAATAGCCTGATGTCTCTGAGATTGGGGAGCATCGCAATGCTTGCCGGAATGGTGCCAGCGAGCTGGTTTGTGTACAGGAACAACAAGCTCAGGTTCCTGAGGCTACCAAAGGCCTCCGGTATTTCTCCGGTGAGATGGTTCGACGACACATCAAGCTCCACCAAATTCACCGCCGTGACTTGGCGCGGCATTTTGCCGGTGAGGTTATTGTTGTACAGGTACAAAAGCTCGAGCTTCTGGTGCTGCCAGACCCACGCCGGGATCTCGCCGGTGAGATTGTTGTTCCCCGTGATGGCGAGCAGCGTGAGGTTCGCTAGACTCGAGTACGCCGGTCATGTTCATTTTGGACATCCAGAGGTAGCTCAGGTTGCTCAGCTTGGCGAACTCCAGCGGCGCCGGCGCCGGTGCGAACGCGTTGTCCGCAAGCGTCAGCAGCTCGAGCCCGGCGAGCTTGCTTATCTCGGCCGCTGGGTACGCTCCGGTGAAATGGTTGGTGTCAAGAAGCAGCGACTTCAGCGCCGGTAACCCGGCGACCGCGGCCGGCACCACGCCGCCGAAGTGGTTGGTCGACAGGTTGAGGTGCTCCATAGCTGGTGACAGCCGGCTGATGTCACCCGGTAGGGCCCCATGGAAGAAGTTGTTGGAGAGATCAAGGAACCGGAGCTGAGAGCAGGGGTAGAGCGCCGCGCCGGGGAACCCGCCGGTGAGATTGTTGTACGAGATGTCGAGACGTGTCAGGTTCTTGAGGTCGCACACGGACTCCGGCACCTTGCCGGTAATCTGAAGACTCGGCAAGGATATCCCCGTCACCACGCGTCCGCCGCCGGTGCCCTCGCAGGCAACTCCGGTCCACTTGCAGTGGTCGGCGTTGACGGCGGGGTCCCAGGACTTGAGCTGCTTGGGGTTTCCCCACTCATTCTTGATAGTTAGGAGGGTGGCTTGGTCGACGGAGGTGGGCTGGGAGCTCGATTCGCCGACCAGTAGGAGGACGCCGAGGAGTAGAACATGGAAGTGGAAGGGATAGGTGCTCGACATTATTTTTGTCAGAAGTTTCTTGGCGTTCGGGTGCTACTGTAACTATTGAGCTGAGGTGGAAACTGAATAATGGAGCTGGGCTTGTTTTTTTGAGAGCCTCTCCTAAGTATACAAGCTGTAGTATCTGTTCCGACACACAGGAACTCACACCACACACCACACACACGCACGTCCCACCTATATATCTAAACTAGACCTACAACCTATATCCTTAATGCGTCCTGAAAGACTTGCCGAAGACTGAGCTGGGCTTGTTAAAAGTTAAGAAGTCGCCGAGTCATGAGTCATCGGTCATCGGTCGTCGGTGTGGGTCAGGCGTTGATGGGGAGGTGAAAAGTTAAGACCGCCAATCTCGGTCGTCCAATCCTACTTGACGCGGGAGCTCCTAGTTCACGCGGGCGCAACTTCCGTTCCGCGTACCCCTAGATGAAATTGGGCTCGGCCCACTAGTCCGCTGGGAGAAGCATGCAGGTTCTGTTGCCTGTTTCTTTCGTGTACGTCCTGTTTCGCTGATTTTTTTTCCCCGATTTGTAATACGTGTGGCTATCTGCACTGTTTCGGGTTCTGAAAAGTTGCAACTGATGATTTGGAGATCCTTTTTAGGCCAATAGTGATTCCCGTCCAGCATTGAGAAAAACATTGCCAACGCAAAAATTGAATATTAGCTCATTCCTATTTTTTTATGTTTTTAACTTTTTTAAAAGCATGAACTTTTTAAAAAAGATGCACATATTTCTGAACCCCGCTAACCTTTTTTGTAATTCGAAAATTTTGTAAAAACGATTTTTCAGAAAGAACTTCTCTATAAATTGAACGATTTCAACATTGAATAAATACATTGCCTCTGGAAAATGTGTTTATTTAGTCGCGCATGAACATTTTTTAAACCTTAACCATATTTTTTGTGTACAAATGAATATTTTTTCTCCATAGACTAACGTTTTCAATCATTTCCATTTTCTAAGCCCCGCGAATATTTTTAACCAATTAACGTACTTTTATCCAAAACATGAACATGTGAACATTGTTTTTGAACACACGAACATTTTTCAATATGTAGAATTTGGTATTGAACGATTTTGTAAAACTCCGTTGAACAGAAACTTGGTTTAAACGGATTTTGGAACGATTTTTGAAAAATATGTTAAACGATTTTTGAAAAACATGTTGAACGTAATTTGGTCTTGAACGATTTTTGAAAGACCCGTTGAACAAAATTTGGTATTGAATGATTTTGTAAAACTCCGTTGAACAGAAACTTGGTTTAAATGGATTTTGGACCGACTTTTGAAAAACATGTTGAACGATTTTAAAAAACATGTTGAACATAATTTGGTCATGAACGATTTTGGAAAGACCCGTTGAACAGAATTTGGTATTGAACGATTTTGTAAAACTCCATTGAACAGAAACTTGGTTTAAACGGATTTTGGAACGGTTTTTGAAAAACATGTTGAACGTATTTTGGTATTGAACGATTTTTGAAAGACCCGTTGAACATAATTTGGTATTGAACGATTTTGTAAAACGCCGCTGAACAGAAACTTGGTTTAAACGGATTTTGGAACGGTTTTTGAAAACATGTTGAACAAGATTTGGTTGAACGTAATTTGGTCTTGAACAATTTTAAATCTGAACAGAAAAGGCCGATGAACGAAATCGATTTTTGAACGATTTTAAAGAAGGGAACAAAAAAAAGGTCTATGGACGGAAAATATTTTTGAACAATTTTTAATAAGTGAACAGAAAAAACTCTATGAACGAAAACTATTTTTTAACAATTTCAAAAATGAGTAGAAAATAGCGGTGAACAAAAACTATTTTTGAACGATATTAAAAGTGAACAGAAAAGACCGATGAATGAAATCGATTTTAGAAAAGTGAACAAAAAAGTCTATGAACAAAATTTATTTTTAACGATTTTTAAAAACTGAACAGAAAAAACTCTATGAAACAAAAATTATATTTGAACAACTTTTAAAATATGAATTTTTTTCAAATTTAAACATTTTTAAAATTTGAACTTTTTTAAAAAATAAAATAGTATCTAAAAATAAGAAAGAACGAAAAAAGAAAATCCAAAAAAGAAAAAAGTATCTAAAAATAGAAAAAGTAAAAAAGAAAATGTAAAAAGAGGAAAAAAAGAAAATAGAAAGGAACATGAAAAATGAGAAAATAATAAATAGTACAATATAAGTAAAGCAAAAAATAAAACAGAAACTAAGAAAAAAAATAAACTACCAAAAAAACGAAAAACGAAACGAAAAAGGAAAAAGAAAAGCAAACACAAAAAAAACAAACACAAAAAGGCAATAGAACCAAATGTGGCTACTGGTGCCCTTATTGGGCCGGCCCACTGCGCGAATGGGGGTGCGCGGAGCGATCTTATCGCCGCGGTACGCGGAGACTAGGATTCGCCACTTGACGCGCGGTCAACACGTCGACCTTCCGGCTTCCGCATAGGAGCCAGCGGAATGGGCCGGCCCACTCAACTGGGATGGGAGCGAATTTGCACTGCTCCTTTTCTGACTGGTTTTCTCCCCAAAAAACAGCCATATTACGGACTATGGAGGTATGAAAAATGTATAATTTAAAATTAAAAACGCTGAAAGTTCAAAAAAAATATTTGCACGATTCAAAATATTCTTCGTGAGATAAAAAATGTTTAAGCTGTTAGAAAATAATTGTTCACGAGTACCAAAAAAGTTCGCAAAGTTCAAAAATATGTTAACGGATAAAGAATATTAACTTGTCGAAATAAATTTCATATGGTTTAAAAAAATGAACAACTAAAATTAAAATGAAAAGAAGAATAAAAAAACATGACACAAAAGAAAGAAAACAAAAATAATAAGAAAGGAAAACATAAAACAATAAGAGAAAACATCTTACAAGGGCCGGCCCGCTACTATAGCGCATGCGAGCATTTTCACCCTAACGCACGCTGTGAGCGTTGGCCTATCTGTCTCTACCTCTGGCAATAGATCTATCCCACTCTATCCAAGCAATCGAGTTTCGCGGATACCTTCGTTCGGTCATTTTGCACGAACTTCACTGCCGATACAGGAATGCTTTCGATTCACCGGTGGAAATCTATACACTGCCAGATGTGGCAAGAATGATCACAACGCCGCCTCCGGTCCCAGCTAATGGTTCGGCCCATATAAGACAATTCTTTGTTTTTATTATTTTTCTTGTATGTTATCTTTTTTATCTTTTATTTTCTGTTTTCCTTTTTAATTTCTCTTCTTTTCATTTTTCCTTTAATTTTATGTTTTTCCAAAAATGTGTCCATGTGCAAGAAAACAGCTCATGTATTTCTTATAAAGTTCTTAGAAAAAATGTGCATTGGGTTCGAAATATTGTTCACGCTAAGTAAAAAATATTTAGGGGCTTAAAAAATTCGCAGTAAAAATGTCAATAGGTTAAAATAATGTTCACGGGGTTCTTTTTGTCAACCTATTCAAAAAATTGTTAAGAGGGTGTTCATAAACATACATGGTTTAAAACAAATATTTCCATTTTTTATTAAACTCACTTTGGTACTTTATAAGAAAATATGAACTTTGTATTTTTCTGATAATCTATTAAAATTAAATGTTCACAAAAATGTAAGAACAAACTCACCTGTTAATGGACCACAATAATGTGTCCCAAGTATTGCTTCCTTTAGGTGATTCGGTTGAGCAGTGCAGCTTTGAGCGGTATATAGCACCCCCCCCCCCCCACCCCCCCCACCCCACACACACACCCCCAATATGTGTCATATGCAGGCTTAAATTTTGAATTGTACACTTTTGTGCGAAAGTTTTCACTATATATTTTGGGGAAAAGTTTTCGAGGTATGCAATGTCATGTTCGTACGTAGTCCCACAAATCGGTGAGAATGTAAACGCTAGTAGGTGCCCATGTTGCCATGGAAAAACATCATAATTTCTTTTAGATACATACATAAATTTATAAAGGTCATTGTATTTCAGAACCATGTCTTAGATGGCTTTTAACCGGTCCATGCCTAAGACTAGTGCCTTTCTCAGCTGTGATGTGTTTGATGAACAATCATGGTATACTTCATTTATCACCATGCTTATCACACCTTCTGGTTTCGGCACCGCTGTTCACATGCAAATTCAGGATCTCGGTTCGCACTCCACCACCACATTAAGCCTCCAAGGACGTCCTGATGTCCAATAAGATGAGAGAACCAAATGGCACGCCTCTATCACCAACGGCTCAAATACCACACTGTATATCTCATCTCATGTAGGGAGAGTTGTTCAAAAGCTTGTTGTCGTAGCTTTGGAGTTCATGTGGCCACATAACGGGATACACATTGTCACATACAAGAGTAACATGGTCGAACAAACATGTTAGGTGTAAAGTATCACACGACAAACACCTTAGCACGACATAACCTTAACCTAGCAACGGTGCCAACATGCATTTTTCAGAAAGCATCACTTAGTAAGACATGAATTAAGCTAACATTGTTCAAAAATCATCAATTAGTCGGTCATGATGATGGTGTGGTGGCGAGGCCACAAGAGCAAGATCGAGACCAAGTAGGGCCGACGACGACAGAGGCGATGGAAATGGTGCTTAAAACTTTTAAGTAATAAAATCCCTTTATCAAAAAAAAAAGGTTCGAGTGATGGTTCGGGTAATAGCTCAACCATAGGCCGCTCCGAGTGAACGACAGAAGCTAGTTCGACAATAGCTAGGGTTGGATCTATATTATTTTCTCGGATTTTTCTAAGGCGCAAGCTATATCCCTTCGAGTGAAGTTTCTCATGTTCGTCAGCAGTACATGGTACAAATATTTGTTGGCCCGAGAGCCACTCCCAAATCACTTCATTAAATTCTTGCGTTACACACTGGCAAAAGTTTTTCTCGGAAGAGAGTAGTGCACACGGGGCACCAGCTAGAGACTCCAATCAACGGCTGTGAACTCTCGAGGCCCCATAGGATTCCCAGGTCCCAGCCAAGGAGAAACCTCCTCCCGTTGGCCGCCTGTCAGGGTATAGGATTAGTAGGTAATATGAGGTTATTAGTGGGTTTAGTAGTTGTGAGGGTATTCTAGGTATTCCACCTATGTTGTCATCTAGTAGTGGCTAGGTCTTTATATGACCACCTTTGTATCCTGTTGCAACCAACAAGCAAGAAGAAATATGAACCCTAAATTTCATCTTATTTTCCCTGCATTTTATTTTCAGTTTTAGTTCATCAATCTACCCCTTTTTGCTCCAATTTCCTGTCAAATTCATGTTCTTTGTGATCCTAGTTCGTCAGATCCAATCGGGGTCCTGACAAATGGTATCAGAGCGAGGTCGATCTATCGGACCAGCTCCCTCCCTTCCCTCCCTTGTTCTTCGTCTTCAATTCAGTTCGATTCCAGTCGCACCGGCGACTCCTTCTTCCCCTTCGATCTGATTCCCTTCCATGGCGACCTCGCTGTTTCCTTTTCCCTTCTTCACCGGCCCACCTCCTTTTCCCTCCACCTTCACCACCGCCGCCACCTACCACCACCCGTTCCCCTACGGATTCTACCCGGCAGACACGCCACCACCCGCTCCGGCGTATGCGCCCCTACCCATGTTCCCCTACCCGCCTCCCGCTCAAGCACCGCCGCCGGAATCGACGACTCCACCCATCCTCTACCCAGCACCCGCGCCGGTCAGTCCCTATCCAACTCCCACCCAAATCGACCACCAGTTTCCGTCCGTTTCCGTCCACTGGCACCAGGGCATACAGCAGATGCAGCCGCCGCCTCCCGTGCCCGGAACCACTGGCATCCTCACCACGCTGCAGCCCAGCCCCCACCGCCGAGCTCTCCGCCTCCACGATGGCCTTCCCCAAGCTCACCTCCTCCACTGGCCGCATCCATGGCCGCCGTCCATTCCCCTCCGCCTCCGTGGCCATTCCCCTCTGCCTCCGTCCCCGCCGTCCAGGAAGGCGCCGCCCCGTGCACCTCGTCGTCCGGCCGCCTCCCCGACTCTCCAGGGACGACGTCCGCCCCGGCCGCCGCGCTTATCGTCCTCTGCTCCGGTCCCGGCCCCGAGCGCCGCCCGAGCTCGCCGTCCTCTGCTCCGGTCCCGACCCGAGCGCCACCCAGGCTCGCCGTCCCACACCTCCAACCACCACCTCCTCTACTCCCAATTCCTATCCTGGGTGATGCATCCAACCTACCCTCCCCACAAATCATCCCACCCACCTCCCACAGCTCTCGCCTCCGACCATGTCGACGCACCCACAAGAGCGTCTGGAACAAGCGGCGGAAGACGCCGCCTTGCTGGCCGAAGCTCAAGCCCAAGCACAGCTAGAGGAGGAAATTGCGCAGCGCCTGCCTCGCGAGGTCCTCAACATCAACCGGAGGCTCGTACAGCAGCAAGCATCGTCTGTGGCTCTTCCGCGTCAAGCACCACCACTGCAGGAAGCACAACGACAAGGACATCCTCTTCCCGGGTATTCTCTAGTCCCTACTCCCTCAATGTCGCCCAGTGCTGCTACTGCTTATGCCGCACCCCAGGGGCTCGGTGAAATGCCACAACGTTATGGTCTGCAAAGTCTCAGTCGGCAAAGCATATTTCTATCAGATGACAGTGAACATAGCTACTATGCACGGCCAGAAAAATACAATTTAGAGCAAGCTGCTTCTGAGCCAGTGTTTGATGTCTATGCTGGTGAAAAGGATGGTTGCTCAACTGACTTTGTTGATGTGCTCGCTAGTCTTCAGGAACAGCATACACATGAAGATCAGCAGACATATGGGTCAATCGAGTACAACCACAGTAACAACGAGATAGAACTTCCTTCTGTGACTAACTCTGAACTTTGCACTGAACTTGGGAAGGCACAAGTCCACAACCACGAGTGGAACATGTTGCTAACTGAAAAAAAGAGAGGAATGGGATCCAGGCATCCGGAAACCTTTAATGGACATCTCTCAGGTTGCTAAATTGTCTTCCTTTACTCTGGTTAGTTCACCTTTGTCAATATTATGGGATCCAGGAGCCTCACTACCACTTATATCAATCAAAGCCCGACAGCTTGATCAAACTTTACAAACTTCAATACCTGCATCGACACTTGTTGACAAACTCCATGGGCAGGAAAATGTAGCACCGCTTGCTGGTTCAAGTGTTACAGGTTTCAATAGGTATACATGCTTGTCATTCTGGGTTCAATACAAATTCTATGTGCTCTGGAAATCAGAAATTGGTATGACAACATGCATTTCATGGGACCCTGGTATTCGGCATTACATAGCACCCAATGGCATTATTTCTGTACACCAAGATAATTCCTTCATCATGCTAAGGGCTGCACATTTTTCTGACTGTAAGTACCCCTGTTCCTTGTACTGCAAATGTATGCTGAAAACTGAATATTGCCCATCGAGGTGTCTGAGCGAAATCTCAGTCAGTTGCCTGAAACGTTTGCAATGGAATCCTGGAGATTTCACGCATATGCTACTAGTACTCTGTGTGAGTTGCCGAGAAGTTACAGACAATTGTTTCGCTGACCTGAAGCTTATGGCAAATACTTCTAGCAAATTGGCAGCTCTTACATGGCACAGCTCACTATCAGGTACCCCATTCCTACTATTGAGCAGTACCACTTACACATGGGAGCCTGGCGTTCAGTGCATCATAGATAGGCTGCTAGATAAATTTATAGAGTCCAATCAGGTTCAATCTGTACAACAAATCAGATATCATGCTGCTTCTGTCTGGGACCCTGGTACCATGTTACCTTGGTACAAAATCACAGTGAGGGTGAATTCCGAGCATAATTCCTTCTCCACAGCAAAGTTCAATGGAGGCAAGGCAGCTTATTCATCTAAAATACCAACGAGTTGCCTATCTGCTTCATTCAAGGAAGAAAAGGAAATGGGTCGAATGATTCCTGAACAATGGAGATTCTGGTTCCATGCTATGCACTATTGCCAAATTTTTCAGAAATGCAATGCAATGAGTTCTCAGTTTTATTGGAACCAAGACATCAAGTTCAATGGAATTGCTCTTTGGATGATCACCTTTAATCCTCCTTAGCAAGGATGAAAGTTTCTGAAGAAACTTGTTATCCATTACTGAGCAATGGTCTCAAGGGGGAAGGAATGTCAGGGTATAGGATTAGTAGGTAATATGAGGTTATTAGTGGGTTTAGTAGTTGTGAGGGTATTCTAGGTATTCCACCTATGTTGTCATCTAGTAGTGGCTAGGTCTTTATATGACCACCTTTGTATCCTGTTGCAACCAACAAGCAAGAAGAAATATGAATCCTAAATTTCATCTTATTTTCCCTGCATTTTATTTTCAGTTTTAGTTCATCAATCTACCCCTTTTTGCTCCAATTTCCTGTCAAATTCATGTTCTTTGTGATCCTAGTTCGTCAGATCCAATCGGGTCCTGACACCGCCGCTCTGTAAAGTGAAGCAACGTCTCTCTCGCGACGACTAGCCGTTGCCCCTCGCGCCGCTCCGGCGCTCCCCCGCCCCAACGGCAAAATGCCCCCGCACCGCACCGCATAAAACCCCAGCCCCTCCACCCTCCCACTCCTCACTCACCACCTTCAGTCCTCACCACCGGGCAAAGAATCCTTCTGATCCCCGCCCGCCCACTCCCGAGCCACTCCACTCCCACTCGAACAAGGCCTTCCTGCTCTCCGCAAGGCATCTCAGAGCGATGGCGGGCGGCAAGACGCACACGCACAAGGCGTTCCTGCTCTGCAACTACGCGCTGCTGGGCGCGGCGTCCAGCTGCATCTTCCTCACGCTCTCTCTCCGCCTCCTACCCACCCCGTGCGGCCTCCTCCTCATCTTCCTCCACGCCCTCACCGCCGTCTTCTCCGCCGCGGGGTGCTCCGGCTCCTTCACCGCGGGCCCGGCGCCCTGGCACACGGCGCACACCGCGGGGGCGGCGCTCACGGCCATCTTCCAGGCGCCGTGGCGCTGCTCGCCTTCACCCGCACCGCCGACTTCCTCGCCGAGCTCCAGTCCTACGTCCGCGACGAGGACGGCGCCGTCATCCTCAAGATGGTCGGTGGGCTCGGCACCGTTATCTTCGTCCTCGAGTGGGCCGCCCTCGCGCTCGCATTCTCCCTGCGCCTTGATGATGGCGAGGACGACGGGGAGGACGACCTCCGCCGCGCCAAGAACTGGGCCGACTCCTACCATGTCTGAAGCTCCGAGCGCTCCGCGTCCGCTTCGGCCGTGCCCGCCTCTTCCGCTGTGCCTCCAGTCCAGTCACAACAAGGATCGATGTGTTGGTTTGGCGTAACTGTTGTCTGAATTCTTCTGTACTGCTCTGTACTGTATTGTGCTGTGCTACATCAAATTCTTTTGTACCTACTAGATGTCAAGGCAAATACTGTATTTTGCTTTGGTTTTGGAACTTATTTGTAAGATTCACATTGGATACATGATTTATGAAGGAGATTTATTCAGTCACTTGGGCTTTTGTCAGAAATCAGCATCACACCCAACCCAAGCACAGTCTAATTCAGTTCCGCGCGACGCAGAGCCAAGGAGTCGCGAATAGAACGTGGGCAAGTTAGCAGAAATCACCAGGTTCGCTGTCAGATAGTCTTGCGCTAGCGTTTTCTCCGCACAGCACCGGCGGCAGGAGACGAGCGTGCGGCGGCGCGCTGGGTTTGCCGCCGCCGGAGAAATCGGTCAGCCGGGGAAATTGTAAAATTATGAGATTGGCAGAATATGTTGGATGGATTATTGAGCCTCATGGGCGAGTAGAGCCTCATGGGCGAGTATTAAGGATGGCAATTTTATCCATGGAGCCGGGTATCCATGGATATCCAATCCGGTGGATAAGGGTTTGGAGAGCAGTTTTTGTCCATGGATTTCATGGGGCGGATATCCGCTAACTCATGGGATGGGCACGGGCAAAGATTTTGCTCCACGGATATCCAATGGATACCCGACAGACATGTGGGACCCAGATGTCAGCGAGACATATATTTTTTTCCAGGCCCATCTCTTAATATTCTTGAGGCCCAACTCAGCCCGACTCAAACTCACATAATTACTAATTATTGCTAACTCTAAACTACTCCCACGCGCATCCACACACACGCACGCAGCCACCTCAACTCCTCGTCTCCTCATCTCTTGGAAGTCTCGAGACATAATTACATATTTTTAAGTACTTTCTGGTTGAACTATTGTTGATTTAATACTCCGATGCATTACTCGTGGATATCCATGGATATCTGGATATCTGGCGGGTTTGGATATGGGGTGACATCCATGTCCATGGATACTTTCGTGGGCAGGCCAGAGTGACGCTGATGGATTTGGATTTGGATGTGGTTTTGGTATATCCGCCTGAACCCGCCCCATTGCCATCCTTAGCGAGTATATATAGCCGTACAAGGATCATCTTAAAGTACAAGTCAAGTTAGATCCGTATGGAAACAGATCCTATCTCTATCCTAACCTATCATAACAATCCTATACACGTATACTCTAACATCCCCCGCAGTCGGTGCGGTAGCGTCGTGAACAACTGGAACGTCGCGGACGGTTAGACTGGAGATAAGCTGAAGTAGAATCTAGGGGCTGACATCCCCCGCAGTAGGAGCGGGAACATCGTGGACGGTGTCGCGGCGCGGAGCTTGGACTGTAGAGGAACCTGATGAGTGCTCAAGCGAGGTGGTAGCCCTTGTTGCCGATGTCGAGGGAGCCGAGAGCGTTAGGCGGTGCAGGCTTGGCCGTGGTAGCCGTGCGAGAGGTTGCCGTGGTCGATGTCGTGGTTGGGGTT
Organism: Poa pratensis; assembly: GCA_947311845.1. Classification (NCBI taxonomy): domain Eukaryota; kingdom Viridiplantae; phylum Streptophyta; class Magnoliopsida; order Poales; family Poaceae; genus Poa; species Poa pratensis. The sequence goes on from CAMZMU010000071.1 coordinate 8,990,913, forward strand.
GCCGGTGTCGAGGTAGATGCAGAAGAAGCCACGGGCGCATAGTGCGCGTGAAGAGTGACGAGGACGCGTCAAGGCAGTCGTCGAGGATGCCGATGCCGAAGACAACGCAGTCCGAGCCGTCGAGGACGAGGTGCAGCCATAGTTTTGCCAGAACAAGGCGCACGTCGGGGACGAAGGCATACTTCGGTTTTGCCAGAGCCGAGTACACATAGAAGAAATCGGTGACGTGGTCGAGGCAGTCGTAGAGGAAGGAGTCGATGCCGAAGACGTTGTCGAAGCCGATGTAGACGAGGCGCCATCCCAAGTTTGCCAGACCCGGGGACACGTCGGGACGAAGACACACACCGGTGTTGCCAGTACCGTGGATGCGGGGTAGGGACCACCATGAACCATACGCCAGTGTCGGAGGGACTAGCAGAGGAGGACTCGACGACGGTTACGGCGCCAATCAGCGGGGGGGGGGGGGGGTAGAAGGTGCTGAAGTCGTCCGCGGTTGTTGGAGTAGACGTAGTCGGGGACGAGGATGTTGACGCTGGCGACGAGGTCGTGGTGGACGAAGACGTAGAAGGCGACGATGGCAGCGACGGCCTGGAGTAGCCATGCTGGATGCCTGGACAAATGGGTGGTCGCCGGGACCTGCGACGGCTAGAAGTGGCCGTGCAGGTTACCTGTAGAGGTGCGGCGGCTGTACTCGATGTAGGCGAGGAAGAACCCGGCGGGCTGACCAAGACCATGCGCAGACGGTGGCGTTCCCGCACCTAGGGAGATGGCGCGGCGCATATCACGTAGAAGTCGACGCGCGGGACGGCGGAGTGGACCGCGTGCCGCGGCGCTGCGGCCCGAAGGGGCGACGAAGCGGCAGAGTGCGTATCGGTGCAGCGGCTAGGTGTCGCCGGCTACGTACACGCCTCGGGAGGCGCGTTAGCAGCTGACATTCGGGCCTACGCGGCGGCAGCCTGTAGCTCGATCGGTGGTAGGCGCGTGCTCGAGGAAGTGCTTGGCGTAGACGGGCGCGATCGGTTGATCAGACCGACGCTGCGCTGTATGCGCCGTGGCGGGGACGACGCACAGATCGGAGTCGATGGCGACGTTGTCGGTGAAGTCCCGGTCGATGACGGCGAAGACGAACCGGCGATGGAGACCGTGCAGGCGAGGGAAGCAGGCTGCGACGCGTCGAGGCGTCCCCTTGGACGGCGTGTCCGGCCTTGCTGCGCGGTCGGTGAAGACGAGCCGTCAGTGCGGAGTCGGCGCTGGCGAGTCGGCCGCGATAGACGGCTTGAGGAAGCCGGCCGGTGCGGAGTCGGCGCCTGCGAGTCGGCCGCGATAGCCGGCTGTCGAGGAGCGGGCCGGTGCAGGTCGATGCCGTTGTCGGAGTAGAGGCGCGAGAAGACGACGGCGATGGGTGACTCAAACCGATCTTAGATCGGAAAACCAAAAAAGAAACGCCGATAAAAAACGACCGGCGTGATAAAGAAAACCGGATCAAGAGACCAGAAAAAAAGGACTCTAGGGCAGCCGAGCAACCACTCGGCGGACGAACCCTAGGTACGGGCGGCGCGGCCCCCGAGAGAGATATAGAGATGGATCTCCCCGGGGGCGGCGCGGTGCGGAAGCGTGACGGCGGCGGCTAGGTCAGATCGTGCCGCTCTGATACCATGTAGAATTATGAGATTGGCGAAATATGTTGGATGAATTATTGAGCCTCATGGGCGAGTATATATAGGCGTACATGGATCATCTTGGAGTACAAATCAAGTTAGATCCGTATGGAAACATATCCTATCTCTATCCTAACCTAGCATAACAATCCTATACACGTATACTCTAATGCTGTGTTTGGATGCAGCGAATTGGGCATGGAATTGAATCTGCAATGGAAAACCAAATCCACCAATTCAATGGAATACCACAAATCATGTTTGGATGCGCGTGGTATTCAGCATAGGATTCACGTTTCAATAGAATACCAAATTCTGTTTGGATGTCACATGTGTGGAAATGAGAGTATTTTTGACTTTGAACAATATAACCTCTGTAATATGCATAAAAATACCAGTATATTTCAGATGTTTCTCACTATTATTTTTCACACAATAATATGTTAATAATCCAGAAAATATAATACACATGACAAAAATAGCACACAATGGATACATAATGTCTCACAAAAATAGCACAAAGTGGATAAAAGTGGATACATCATGTCTCACAACCATGCTCAGCATCACATCTGCAAGATTTGTTCAGCATCACATTAACATGAACCATGTTCGGTTACAGGAAAAAAAAGCACTAGATTTGATAATTCCCATGAGTTAATCTCACTCAAGCTGCTATGTCAAAGATATGAGCAAGTAAGCACGAATCCTGTGATTAAAAGAGCATCATCCGGCCGGCCGATTTGAGCTACTGCGCGGGCGCGAGCCGAACGACCTCAGCCTGCGCCGATTGGAGCTGGCGGGCGCGGGGCCGGACGGGAGCCGGGTGCAGGAACGAGCTCGACCCAGGAGGAGGCAGAGCTGCCGGACGGGAGCCGGGCGCGAGCCTCCCGCCGCCGCCTAGGGTTAGGAGAGGGGCGGCCAGGGGGACGGGCGAGCTGGGGAGAAGGAGGCCGGGGAAGAGGATGAGGTGGTGCCGTACCTGCTTGGGCCGCCGGCGACGACGTGCTCGGAGGAACGGCGGCGGCGGGAGGAACCGCGGCGGCGGGACGAAGGTCGACGAAGCTCCTGTCATCGCCCCGCGCGAGGATAAGGCTGTTTCGCTGTTTCCGAGCGCGTTTCCGAGCTCCAGCCCTCGGAAACGGCTCGCGTGATGTTTGCTGGGCTGATACCCCCTCGCGGAATTGGCCCATCAATTCCAGGTTCAATGCATAGCACATCCAAACAGCAGAATTGGACCCCCAACCAGGCACTCTGGCACGTCTGTCCTGACATCGTCAGTTCTTCTCACATATTTCAAGGGCTGGCTCAATCCTAAATTGAGGATAAGCGTGCGTCTGCAGAACCGCGAGCTGCTCAATGGATTTGTGCAGCATTACAACCTGCCTTGCCGAATGTTTGTTGTCACAACTGATCACTCCCCTGATCTTCGCGTGGCATGCTTCGGTGACGGCGTGCAGGTGAAGCTGCTCGGCGAGTTGCTCGCTGTAAGGCGCTGCTACGACTCGAGCAAATTGATGGGCAGAAGTGGGGAACTGGTCGAGAGTCCAGATGGAGTTGGGAGCGAAGGATTCATGCAATCCACCTGCGGAATCACTCCGGCTGGAAGCGGTGGGCCTCTTGTTGATCTTGATGGGAAAATATTGTTGGGATGAACTGCTATGATGATAGGGAATTAACACCATTCGTGCCAACAGATCAAATTTGTGAATGCTTGGGCAATCTTGGGTTCCGGTCCTATGGTGTGAGCTTGATCATGAACTTGCTTCAAAGTTGTTGCCAAACGTCGTCTCGGTTGCTTCATTTGATGGAGAGACGTTGCATTCTGAATGCACGGGCATAGTTACTGATAGCAACCTATCGTCTCCCACTTTTCTGACTTCACCAAGTCTGTATGGATCTATAGGTGATGAACGGGTTCTCGCAATGACGATCAAAGTGCGCCTTCCAAATGACGAAGTGGTCGATGGGTGGTTGCGGGATATAATTCCTTCTGATAATTTACTTCTTATCAGAACTGATCCTTTGCCACCCTTCCCTGATTTCATCTAGCATGTCTCAGCACCAGCATGCAACTAGAGTCGGCTGCTGAGGTATTAGCTATAAGGCGGTGCTTCAAGTCAGGCAAGTTAATGACCACCAGTGGGGTGCTGATTGACTGACAGTCCAAGTGGAGTTAAGTTGTCCACGTGCAAAATCACCGAGGATACTAGTGGAGGACTACTTGTTGATTTTGATGGGAATATTGTTGTCATGAATTACTATGATAGGGAAAAAACTCCATACGTATCTAATAATCTAATCTGTGAATACTTTGGGCCTGATATGTTCTGGTCTGGAAGTAATCAAGATGGTTGCAGTACAAGTGAAAGAAGTTCAAATGAGACAGAAACATCTTCAACACCCTATAACTGTCGGGAAGAAGTCACTGATCACGCCCAGCCATCTCCCATCCTTGAGCCAACAGTGGCAGAACTCACTGATGATTATCTTAAGCGTGTACTTGACCCTTGGCCATCTGACGATAATGATGTATTCACGAAGAAGGTAAATAAGAACTTAAGCGATCTTGGCTATCCACTGCCAACTTTTGCTGATGGAGACATGTATTTGAAGGGTGATTTTGAATAGAAATTTGGCAAAGATCTCTGTAGTAAATCCGTTGAAAGAGTTGCTTCAAAGATGTCTCGATATGTTGTCGCACTTGCTTCATTCGACGATGAAGAAGAAGGTATTTTGCTTGCACGGGTATATTGGTAGAATGCAACAAATCCACCACTAGAGTTCTGACTTCAGCAAGTTTGGTTAGAACTTCTGGTTATGAAAACAAGATTCATAAGCTGAGGATTGATGTGTGCCTTCCAAGTAAGGAATGTGCCCAGGGACACTGGAATACTATGATTTACACTATAATGTGGCTGCTGTCAGCTTATCCGGTGCCTGTAGCCATGGTGCAGCAAAACTCGGTGAATCGCTTCAGACTAAGGTAGTAGCTCTAGGGCGTGGGTTTCGATCAGGCGAGTTAATAGTCACAAATGGGGTGGTGACTGGCGAAAGAAGCAGGTTTGATTGCGAACAGCTTCAGATGTCCACTTGTAAAATCACCAAGGCTGGGATCGGAGGACCTCTAGTCGATTTTGATGGAACATTGTTGGCTTGAACTTCTATGACATGGAAAATACTCCTTACCTACCAGGGGATATACTTCTGGAATTCATAAGTCAGTGCGATGCAGGACCGACTGTTGCTGCCGAAGCTATGAAGAAATCTGATATTAATAGGTGGCCTGTGCCTGACCCATACTGGGTTTATCAGACTCGTCAGCGTCTACTTCAAGCGAATCATCTGCAACAAAGACAGGAATTAGAAGTCTCGTGCTTGTAGCATATGGTTACAACATATTTTATTGCGAAAAAATAGAATCTCTTTCCCTAGTAATAACACACAGTATCAAATAACAGAGTTGTACTTCAGTAGCCTTTCAAATTCAGGAAGACATATTCAGACGTCACGTTGTCAGGAATAGTACTAGGCTGAAAGGAGAAAATCAATTTGTGGAACATCTTCTGTCACCGTTGGTGCCTCCAATGATTTTTTACTTCTTTGGAGTGGTGAAAATTCCAGTGTTTATCGGATTCACCGGAATCAAAGAAATTTGCAGGACAGTTGAACAGCAGTTCCTCGTAAGGACGACGTTTCCCACGGAGGGTTATGTGCACCGCTGATTGTTTTAGTGAAGAGATGTTTTACTGTATCCTTGAACTAATACTGATCGTTCCATTCTTCTACATTTAATGACCAAAATTTACTGCTACTCCCCCACAAGTATGTGGAGTACCGACGCAAAATATTAGGGAGTAACAAGATTGGTAAAATCGTAACTGCAGGCATCTGCGGCGCGCATGCTATCGTTGGGGTCTCCACCGGTTGGTAGTGTGCGGGGAGATCGGAAGAGTTCAGAAGTAGGCGTGGAAACGGATCGGATGTGGATCCGATGTGGATCAGATAGTACGCTTCCTACATCCATTTTCATATTTTCAAAATGAAATACGGATTGGATACGAATACGGAATGGATATGTGGATCAATGTTTTTTCAATTTGGAACGAAAATGAAATATGTCTATAACGATTCAATAATGGAACAATGATAAATATAGCTACATATACACAATAGTTTAAAGTTTAATCATAAAATTACATTTGACCACTTTCTTACTTTTTTAGGTTGGGTAATTGCCATATCGGGTTAGAATTCACAAAACTTGCTAACACGATTTTATTCGGATACAGATATATCCATTTACATATCCACATTTTTTTTTGAAATTTAATACAAGATTTGTATTTGTAGTTGTATAAACGAATCTTAGATATTTACCACTTCCATTTCTATTTCATTTGAATTCAGATACTTACCACTTTCATTTTTATTTTTAATCTCGGATAATTCGGATTATCCGCTACCGGTTTCCACCCCTATTCAAAGGACAGGCGAGCAGATTAGTTGATGATTGATCGGTGATTTCATTTGTTACCATGAATGCAATGTTATAGGACGTTGATTATAGTTGATGCCTTGACGGGATCAAAGAAGGCAGACATTGCTTGTGGCACGCGGGACGAGCCCATAGACATGGTCGTTTATTAGGGTTAGGTGAGAGATGTTCAGATTGGTATTGAGCCATCAACGTCGCTCGCTGTACATTCGTAGACGCACGGTCCGGTTCACTGCTAACATACCAACACAGTCTTCACGACGACATCAATCAATTGTAGAGAGTCCCTGTTGAACTTGTCGCCTAATAGGATGTCCAGATACGACGATACAAATACAAATACAGGTATGTCGATACCGTGATACGTCAATTTTTTAAAAATACAGATACCATTGTATTATATATAATATCTATCTAATCAAAATATTTTTCTACAACCGGCAATTTCGATATGTAGCAACCCAACATAGGATCGGTCACATTTGGAAGCACTACAATACCCTTTTCTAGATATCCTAAACAAACATGGTTAAACTCAGTGACATGGCATACTGCAAGATGGGGGGCAGTTGCCCCCCCCCCCCCCCCCCCCCCCCGACATGTTTCTAGTGTGTAGTTATCGTCGAATATGTATTCAAGGCATTCAAAGGTATTCTCATATCCGATACGTCTGATATGTCACTTTTCAGAAGTATTTGTACATTCTAAGCTCCAACCACGGAGCATGAATTTCGTCGTCAACGACTGAGGTTGTGCCAGAGGATGCCATGGCGTGGCATAACATGATGGCAGATGGCGTGCTTGTGGTGCTCTGCACCTCGCCGGCAGATCTCGCACGCATCTCATTGTCGGACCGATGTTCGGTACACGTACTGGTTTACCCACACTATACTCTCTGGCTCAACCCTCCACGTAGCGGCAAGAAAGCGCCAGACATGCTGCTATATTTGAGCATTTGTTATTTAAGAAAAATATACTTTCAGCAATACTAGATAACTGGAGACTAAGTTAGCAGCATGTTTGCGGCCAGTGACGGAGCTAGACCATCTTTGTAGGAGGGGCCAAAAGAATAAGATGACAGACGAGGGGGCCAATTTAAAGTATTGTATATTTTGTAAGGTAAAAAAATGATAAATACATAGTAATACCATGCAAATTTTGGTTGAGTTGGCCTCCACTAAGGTACGCCGGTGCTTGCGGCATTAGTGAATATATGTGATCTGTTATTGACACGTGCGATGGCACTATGAAATGATTGTAGTACATAAAAACCTATAAGGCGCAACAAAAACTTTCTTGTGTCCTCTATGTGTTCATGGCTTCAATTCCATGGTGTTTGTGTAGCGTGTGTCCACCAAGAATCTATGAGCGTGTTCCAGCCCTGAAACCAACCATGCGGAAATGTTAAACTTGAGCATTGTCACGTGGGATTCAGTGGCGGAGTTAGGGGAATAGATGTCGGAGATTGTAATTTATAGAGTTAATTATGGTGTATTTAGTTGGGGTCTTTATTGCTCATATTTTTTATGTTGTCGCTTGACCATAAAGTCAGTGTAGCGCCGCCACTAGCATGCTTATTAATATTTTGACACGGAATAAAAATCTTTACGTCGTCACTTTTTGATGAGAGAGAAAGAACATAGTAGGTTTCTTTTTCTATTTACTTTTTTTGTAGATCGATAATCACATGCAAACTTTTGGCCTTTGGCACTTGGTTGTAAGAATGTGCTTACATTGGATACATATTGGAATTTTAAAAGAAGATTTATTATTCTCTCAACCATTCAATACTACAACTTGATCTAAAGAAGAGAGGACGTTTTGTAGCAGGAGAGGGGCCATTTTGAATATTGGATAATTTGGATTATCCGCTACCGGTTCCATCCCTATTAGAAGGCATCTGAGATTAGTTGATGATTGATCGTGATTTCATATGTCAGCATGATATATGATGTTATATGGACATTGATTAGTTGACGCCATGACGGGATCAAACAAGGGTGGCAAGTGGGACGAGCCGATAGACCTGGCCATTTATCAGGATTAGGCGACGAGATGTTCAGATCGAGATTGAGCCGTGAACGTTGCCATACATTCATATGCATGTGATTCGGTTCCCTTATACCAACACAGCCTTCGCGACGACATTAATCAATTGTAGCGAGTCCCTGGTTGAACGTGTCGACTAATAGGATGTCCAGATACGACGATACAATTAAGGCGATACTTTGATACGTCAAATTTGAAAAAATACGTATGTATGGGGATACAATTGTATATATAAAATATCTAATCAAAATATTTTTTCTTTGTTCGTGCAATTTTGGTATGAAGCAATCCAACATAGGACCGGTCACATTTGGAAACGCTACGATACCCTTCTCTAGATATCCTGAATAAATATGGTCAAGCTCCAGTGACGGAGGATACATCAAGATGCATGGGGGGCACTTGCCCCCCTCCCCCCCCCAGACATGTTTCTAGTATTAGAGAGTTATCAGGGGATATGTATTTCAAGGTATTTGAAGGTATCCTCATATCGATACGTCCGGTATATTACTTTTTAGAAGTATTCGTATATTCTAAGCTCTGAACCGTCAGCGAGGGTTCTGCTCTTGCCGGAGTACACCATGGCGTGACAGAACATGACGCGGAGGGTGGGCTTGTGGTGCTCTGCACCTTGCCAGACAACTGCTATATTTGAGCATTTGTTACTTAAAAAAATGTACTTACCGAGCAACACTAGATAACTCGACGCCTAAGCCAGAAGCATGTTTGCGGGCTTGCGGCATTAGTCAATATGTGTGATCTATTATTGACCAGATTGCGTGCGATGGCACGCGATGAAATGATTGTAGTACTTAAGAACATATAAGGCGTGACAAAAACTTTCTTGCGTCCTCCGTGTGTTCATGGTTTCCATGGTGTTCGTGTAGCGTGTGTCTACCAAGAACCTATGAGCGTGTTCCAGCCCCAAAACCAACCATGCGAAAATGTTAAACTTGAGCATGGCGGAGTTAGGGGATAGATGCCGAGATTATAATTTACAGAGTTAATTATGGTGTATTTATAGTTGAGTCTTTATTGCTCATATTTTTTATGTTGTCACTTGATCATAAAGTCAGTATGTAGCGCTACCACTAGTGGTCTTATGTTAATATTTTGACACGGAGAAAAAATCTTGACATCGGCACTTTTTGGTGCGAGAGAAAGAACATAGTAGGTTTCTTTTTGTATTTACCTTTTGTAGATCAATAATCACATGCAAACTTTTGGCCTTTGGCACTTGGTTGTGCTTACATTGGATACATGATATGAATTTTAAAAGAAGATTTATTGTTCTCTCAACCATTCAATACTACAACTTGATCTAAGAAAGAGAGGCTATTTTGTAGCAGGAGATGGCCTTGTCGGCTGATTGCTGCAGCGTTGGGGCCGGGCTTGCTCAGGCCCGGCCCAAGAAGAGGAGAAGAAGAGAAGACCTCCCTCCCCATTTTCTCGGGAGTCCAAAGCAGAGTCCGCCCCCCTTTCCTCTTCGCTCCGCTCTGCTCTTGCTGGCGTGGCGCCGTGGATCTCATTCGACCTGGAAGGAACCCTAACCCCGCCGTCCCGCCCAGGTAACCAGCCCAGTCCCTCCACGATCGGATTCATCATGTTCTAGTACCTGCTTCGCTTCATGCTGCTGCGGTAGGGTTTTGCTGCTTCATTCGTGCGTCGCTCTATCAATCTTGTGGATTCATGTCACCAGGAATCCAATCTAAGCAAGCGGGCGGGTTTCTTCGCTAGGCTAGTTGGTTTCAGGCTACCAATCGAATCGAATCGAATCGCCTGCTGCTTTGCTTCACCTGCTGATTGATTCTATTGGTTGGAATCACTGCCTTATCCACGCTAGTTAGTTCAGGCTACCAATCAATCTTGTTGCTCGACACTAGTTAATTCACTATTGGTTGGGATCGTTTTCTGTTTCAGCTACAAATTAAAACTGATTCGGCCTTACGCCCTTACTACATCTTGCTCCCCACTAAAGAACTGTGCTCTCAACAAGCTTGCTTCACTTCACTAATGGAGAACAAATATATACATGCTTCAGTGAGCTCCATCACTATGCCTGTACTATCACTAGGAAATAGGACAAGGAGCCGGGCGTGTTTCTACGCTTGTTAGTTCAGGCCATCAAATCAGTTTTATGGCGTACTCCTTGTAACTAGGCTAATTAATTGGGCCTTTACTAGATCTTCCTCCCCACCAAACTGGACGAAGAGCAATGCTTACCTCTGTTAAATCTCACCACCACGCTTGCTTCAGTTCATTAAACAACAAAGAGTTCCATGCTTTATGTTGCTTCTTTGAGCTTCTTCACTAATGTTATGATGCAAGTCTTTCTGTTTGCCATGTGCTTAATGTTCTTGTTTTGCTCCTGCAGATAGATAGATGTCGCAGTCCAATGAAGTAAGGTCAGCTCTCTTCTCCACCCCATTGATCGCCATTCCTTATCCTTTCACGCTCTTCTCTCAGGTCTCAGCTGTAAAGAAAAGGAGAAACCTTACCGTATTTTTTTTTCAGGTACACCGCACGCTCCATCACGCCGCCGGCGGACAGGGACAGCTCGCCCCCTCCCAAGAGGCGCGCCGCCTCGAGGTCGCCCTCGCCCCCGCTCCCTCCCCCTCCCCCGTTTCCCCCCAAAGGGGTGCGCACCATCTCCTCGAGGTCGCCTCCGCCGAAAAGACGCAGCAGCACCTCGAGGTCTCCTCCGCCTAAAAGACGTGGCAGATCAAGGTCTCCTTCCCCCAAGAGGCGTGGCAGGTCCAGGTCTCCTTCCCCCAAGAGGCGTGGCAGATCCAGGTCCAGGTCCAAGTCCAAGTCCAGGAATAGGAGCCGCTCCAGGCAAGTCAGCTTGATGTTTTTGTCACAGTCAGTTTGATATCATATTGAACAATAGCAGTTAATGAAGCATACTGTACAACATCATAAAAGGTATTGATTTTGTTCAACACATGGCAGGAGTAGAGATGAGATAAGGAATCCTGGGAACAACCTGTACGTCACGGGACTGTCCACGCGGACGTCCAGTGAGGACCTGGAGAAGTTCTTCAGTAAAGAGGGGAAGGTACTCTACTTCTGCTTTATTCCTCCGTTCATGTCTGATATTTGGTGTCTCTCATTACCTGTGACTTCTCTCCTTCATGTCTGTCTGATATTTGATTTTTTCTCATTATCCGTGGGCGGCTGGACGCCCTTTTATTCAGTGATCATGTCACCAGCTGATGTGCAAAACTGCAGGTTCAGGACTGCCATATCGTGGTCGATCCTCGCTCAAAAGAGCCGCGCGGCTTTGCGTTCGTGACGATGGAAAACGTGGAGGATGCGAGGCGCTGCATCAAGTACCTACACCGTACTGTGCTTGAAGGCCGCCTCATCAGTGTGGCAAAGGTATCGTGCCTTTTCTATGCCTACCTCCTGTTACATAATCATCATCTTCTTTCTGTATCCATTTGAGTGGTCAGGTTAGTTCTTATTACCAGGTAGTAGTTTATGTGTAAACTCACATCGTGATATTGGCTTAAATTTTAGCTGTCCAGCAGCTGCCTTTTGAGCCAGCCTCATCTGGGAATGAGCCACACATCCTAGGACAAATTTTCAGTTTATCCTTGTTCTAGATCTTGCCCTAACGTTCTTCTATGACTCGACTTAGACTCTTCTTAATACAATGATGCGAAGTTCTCCTGCACATCCAAGATTTTTTGTTTTACATTTAAGTATTATATCTTGGGTTTGTAACATCTTCTCTTTACTTATGAGAGACTTGAGCAATCTGGTTATAAAATCTGCCAGGTGTCCTTGAAAATCAGCTAGAGTACAAGTAAATGTAGATACATCTTTCATCTTACAAAGGAAAATTTTATATTGGGGTGACCATGTGAATTCTGCTGGGCTCATTTGCAGTGGCGTGCTGGTGTAGCACACAGTATGGATGGATTGTCCGAGTTATGCTCTTACACATTGGAGTCCAATGCAGGAAATGGAGAAACTCCTCTTGTTTCTGTGTTTCTTCGCTTTTCTCCTGCTGACTTCCCCGACTGCATCGTCCACACTGTTGGGCAGCCTCAACATTGATCCTAGGCTGCCTGTAACAGTACTGAACCATCATCGACATTGCGTACTACACTGTCTGTCTGCACCGATTACTGAACCATCGTCGACATTGCCTAGTACGCTGTCTGCACCGACCTTACTGAACTATCATGGACATGGCCTACGACACTGTCTGCACCGACCTGAGCGAACCATCATCGACATGCCTACTACACTGTCTGCCTGCACCGACCTTGCTGAACCATCATCGACATGGCCTACTAGACTGTCTGCACCGACCTTACTGAACCATCATCGACATCGCCTGCTACACTGTCTGCACCGACCTTACCGAATCATTGTCGCCTACTACACTATCTGCACCGACCTTGTGAATTCTGCCATGCTCATTGCAGTGGTATGCTGGTGTAGCGTACAGTATGAAGGTAGTAGTAGTGTATGTTTAAACTCCCATGACGATCTTGGCTTGCAGTTTAGCTTTCCTAGTGCTACTTTTGGGCCAGTTTATCTTGGAATGAGCCACACATCCTACGACGAGTTACAGTTTACAGGTAATGAATGAACTCCATAGTTCAATACCAGAAATGTGGCCATTACGGACTGCCTTATGCAGTTATGTTGCCATCTATCTAGTCTTCAACAAAATATATCTGGAGACGTGGACTCTTAAAATCTTGCGTTATACATATCAAAACCTTGAGCAATTTGGAAATAAGCTAGGTCGAGTTGTCCTGAAAATCAGCCATAGTATTAGTAGTTCTTAGAAACACCAATTTATCTGGTCTCATTGCAGTGGTGTACTGGCTAGGAATATATATACTGTGGTGGCCATAATTGCTACATCAAGAGAGAATTGTTTGAGTTATGCTCTTTCAATGCACATCTTATTTCTTTGCTTTTTTGTGTTGATTTCCCCAGCCATGCAGCTTCCACATTGCTGGGCTGTCATTGGTTCTAGACCGTGCCCTCTGTAGAATTATTGAATTATATTCTGGCTGTGCATACCTGTTGGTTTCTACTCCCTCCGTTCCAAATTAGATGACTTCCATTTGTCCACATGCGGATGTATCTATACTTGTAACATGTCTAGATACATGCGCATATAGACAAATGGAAGTCATCTAATTTGGAACGGAGGGAGTACAACCTCATCTTCAACTTTAAAATATGTTGCCTCTCCAATCTCCCATCACCCTCATGAGTATCGCCTACTACGCAGTCTACACCGACCTAGTCACACCTGAAGTCATTACAGTGTTATACGTCACCATGCTGCAGACACATACTCTTTGTCCACATCCTTCGAGCCACTTTGGTAGGTGTCGCTGGTGTTGAATGGCTTGAGTGTGCTTCCCGTTAGGAGTAAATCGATGCACGTTTCATTAATATGCTTGAGTTGGGTTTTTTGAAGAGTTTGCTTGATCAGTAATGCGGTCAAATTCCTACTCATTGCTGAACTTTTTGATTGCAGGCAAAGAGAGCCCGCGAGAGGACCCCTACACCAGGAGAATACTGTGGCCCAAGAGGTAAGCACGCACGGATATGGTTTTAGTTTTCTGCACTTGTAGGAAAACAGTTCCTTCCTATTGTTGATATTTCTGTGTAGGTTTTCTGATGTGTGTTGTAGCATGGGATTTTTTATGCACTTGGCATGTCCAGATCCGTTGCACTTTGTTTGTGTGAAAGAACCCTTGTGTTTGTGAGTAGCTTTTTTGTAGTCTGCTGGGAAAAGAAAAGGAGATACATATTTAGGGGTTAATTTGTGCAACCAATTATCAGATGGCATATCTAACCCGATGGTTCGTGCAGGCGGGCGTGGGCGAAGGAGCCCTTCACCTCGCCGGTCCAGCAAGGGGTCGAGGGACCGCTCAAGGTCGCCGGGCGGGAGAAGGGACAGGGACAGGAAGCGCGACTGAGATGAGAGTAACCACTGAGTTGCTAGATGATAAATCACTTGGGAGCTGGGTCTGAATGTCTTTGGATAGGATGTTGAATGATGATGAAACTTTGGTCTGTATTTCTCGCTGCCCTTTGGCTGGCTGGAGGCTGGATATACCCTTACTTCCTCTTTTTTTTTTTTTTTGAGCTCAAGGTGGTCGATTTACTTCCTCTTTTTGGTTAGTTATTAGCAGCGTGTCTCTTTGGTATCCGCCCTACTGTGACTGTTGCCCGGACGGTTTCGTACTTCTACCTTTATCGTCCTTGAAGTGCATCTTTTTTATTTTTAAGATCCAACAAATTGCTTCCTTTTTGTTTTAAGTGAAATGTTGTCCTGTCGGCAAGCACCTTGGACACGGGGCTTTTGAGAACATTATTGAACTAGCACGAGCACAAAAATTCCATGCATTACCTTGGTCGTACCAGGCAGGTTGCACAGCAGGATCTTGCATTGGTGAGCTAGTAGATAGTGACAGCAGTAGTGGGAGTGACCCTGGAGCTGCAAAGAGTAGCAGGCTGAAAACAGAATGATCTGCAATGGCTCAGATTTAGGGTAAGACATGGGTGAAATTGTCGAACTTCTCGAGGCACAACATTTCAAACTATGAAGAGGACACACAATTCACATATACAATTCTGTTCCATGGATTCGCCGCAATGCATTTACATCCCAGCCACCGACCGATCCCTAAAAACGGAGCAAGATCACAAAGGAACCAGGAGGCAGCCACGGGTAAACCAAGCACAGCGAAATCACAGTCAAACGAGTATGCAACATGCAAGATCGACAACACACGCACCAAACCAATCACACACGATACAGATTGTTACACCGACCGAGCACAAATTCAATACTTAAACGTCCTCCTGCCGACGCCGGCCGGCATGGACACGGTGGAGTCGACGCTGAGCCCGCTGACGGACCGCCGGTGCCGCCTGCCGCCCGCCACGGACGCCGCCGGCGTGCCCACCCGCGACGACGGCTCGCCGCCGCCCCCGCTGCCCTTCCAGAACGGGCTCTTGGCCCAGCTCCCGATGCTTGCCCGAGCCCGAACGAGAACCGGGGCTTCTGCTCCGCCGCCCGCCGCTCCTTGTCCAGCTGCTGCTGCAGCGCCTGCGCGCGCGCCCGGGCCTTGGCGGACGCCGACACCGTGGGCGTCATGTAGTTGGGCACCCCGAAGGACCGGCAGCTCGTCAGGCTCTCGTCGTCGCGGACGCTGCCGCCGCCGACGTGGCTCTGTGCTCCTCTCGCGGCCCGCGTGACAGGCCGCTGCTGGGCTGCTTGGGGTAGTAGGCCGAGGCCACCGACCGCGCCGGCGTCGTGGCCGCCGTCGTCATCGGCGTCATCGTGTGCATCTCCCGGTGCGCTACGACGGGCGCGGGCGCGGGCCTGTGCCTGATGACGAGGGGCTCGACGTGGCGTGTTTGCTCGGGCTCCACGTGGCTGCGGTCGATGGGAGACCACCACCACGGGTTCCGGCCCGACTGGAGGTCCGCCAGGATCGCGTGGGCCGCCATGGGTGTCGCCTTCAGCACCTGCAGCCGCGGACCCACGAGTAACAGATCAAGAGCAGTTCGTGAGGATGACAAGTGCAGGGAAACTCAAAATTTTAAAATAGCGCAGGAAAACATATTCAACTCTCCAAGTACCCACTACTGAGGACGCCCACCAACCCTAATCCTCTCCCGTCCCCGTGCGACGGCGCCGCGCCGCACCGGGACGTCCCCGATCTCCTCCCCTCGAGTCTCCCCGTCGAGCGCCCGTCTCTCCTGCTGCCGCCGCCGGGGCTGTGCATGGCGGCGGCGGCGGCAGATCTCCTCGGTCGGCCGTTCGTGTTTGAGGCGCCGGCGACCTCCCCTCGGCTCAACGGCGGCACTGCTGCGGGGTGGCGGCAGTCAGGCGGCTCCCGGTGCGCTGGCGACGGCGGTCGGCGCGGAGTGATGGTGGCGTCAGGCGATCTGGGCCCTTGCGGGCTCAGACTGTCCGCGCAGATGCTGCTCCTCCTCGACCACGGCAACAACGCGTGTTGGTCCTACTGGGCTACGTTCGTAGCAAGAGGTAACCGGGGGCTTCGGCTCCGACGTGGCGGCGGTGGCTTCCTCCTCCGCCGGAGGGGTCGCCTGGCTGGCTGCGGCCTGAGGCGCCTGGTGACGCCGGTTGCTTGGCACCATGGCGGTGTCGGCGGCCGGTCAGGCAGCGGCAGATTGGTTCCACACCGGCTAGTCTCGTCGGCTCAGTTTGAATAAAGGTGGTAGTCCTGGATCCTTCTCACACCAAGACAAAGATTTACTTCATGCAGATCTTCATTGATATGGCCGGATTGTCGAGTTCCGGAAGGCTCCGCCGGCGAACTTCATTGGGCAAGATCTTTCATCAAGCCTGGAGATTGACAGATCGGGTGGGATTCGGTCGCGCGCAGCCATGTTTTTTCTGACCGTTTGGTTTCAGAGGTAGCGTTGCGAAGCTCTGCAGTCTGTTGCCATCATGGATTTGTCTTTTGTTCTATGATGAAGTCAGAGTGCGGAGAATGGCATGGAAGCCGAGATTTGAGGACTTGCAATGGTGGTTCCAGTCCTGGTGGGATGAGGGATTGGCTAGGTGATTCGTAACTTGGAACAACAGCAACAGCAAGAGGGGGCGACAGCACAGGAGAAGTTCAAAGTCCAAACTTTCAGGGTGAAAACCCAAGGTCTGGCCTTAATTGGTAGTGCCTGGCAATTGGCTTGGTGAAGGCATTATTTTTGCGAGTGTGGACTGTCTTCGGGGTGAAAACCTATGATCTATGATCAGGGCGACGACGGCGCTTGAGCACTGTTCCCTTCTTGAAGACGTCGCTTTGGGAGTAGTTGGACTTCTGGTACTGTTTTGGTGGGGTTAGGTCTGCTGTAACAAGGAATATTTCACTGTAGCGGGACTTTTTTTTGTAATTCTTCTTTTTATTCTGGATTGTGTGCATCCGTGTGGTCGATAGGGCACGCGTTGTTGCAGAGGCTGGGTGTAATTGGTATCATCGCGATATTAATATATGCTATTTATCAAAAAAAAAAGTACCCACTAACAGTGACAGCACGGCTAGCTTGTTTCAGGTGAAGAAACAATGATAGTTCACCTTAAATTTGACTAGGAAAACATTGACAGTGTGCTTTTAGTTGGCCCATCGGCATACCATGAAGAACATCTTTTTCCTGCACCTAATACTGTCTATCTCTTACAGGTGAATGCACTAACTACTGTTGTTTGACTGACGGAATTAACAGTTCTTGCGAGGTTAACAGGGTAGAGCGAAAACACATTTCAGCCATCCAATCCAACAGATATCAACAATGACAGTACACCTTTAAGAAAAAAAGTAGAAGACACCGATAGTGCGATTCTAGTTGGCCGATCGATCGGTGCGCGTATGTTAAGTAGCATCAAACATATTTTATCGCCACCTAACGAAAGAAACGATCGGTCACCATTTCTTCGCTAAGCTGCTCTAACTACTGCTAATTGACTGACGGAATCCATCCCTTTCCCGTGCTTCAGACGTACGTGATCGTGCTGTCTTGTGTAGCTTTCTGAATCGAGTGCTGTGTTTCTACGGTGGAGACGTACCTGGTGTGAGTAGGCGTAGGCGAGCGCTCGCTCCCGCTTCATCACGGCCTCCGCCTTCCGCTTCGTCCTCGCGTCCGCCTCGTCCCGGCTCAGCAAGCTGTCGTCCCACATGCCGCCGTCCTGCATGTACCGGCGAGCTCGTCGGTTCGTCACACGAGGTCCAGCTCGGTCGATCAACGTACGTACTCTAATGATCATGCGCGCGCGTACGTACCTGCGAGCCGCCGCGCGACCTGCCGTCCCTGAACATGGCGCCGTGGAGGTTGCGCCGCTCCATGGCCTCCACGCGGCTGGCGCGCACCTGCGCCTGCACGCGCACCAGCGTCCGCATGCACCGCATCGCGTGCGCCGTCTGCCGCCGCACGTTCGGGCCCCGCACCACCCCCTGCAGCCGGATCAGGCCCCGCAGCGACCGGTAGCTCCGCCGCGCGCTGTAGCCCCGGAACGCGGCCTGGATCGCCACGGCGGCCGTGCGGGCCTGCTCCGGCGGCACGGCGCGCCGCCTCGTCGCCGCCGCGCTCGTCCTGGGTCGCTGCTGCTGCTGCTGCTGCGGCTGCCGCCACTCGGTGATCTTCTCGGCGGCCCTGCCCTGCTGCAGCCGCTGCAGCCTCTGCTGCTGCTCCCGGTCGTGGTCGAACCGCCTGATCAGCGGCGGCGGCGAGCAGGAAGGAGGAGGAGGCAGCGGCAGCACCGCGGCGGCCTGCTGCTGCTGCTGCTTGTTGCCGTCCCGCTCTCGCTCGCGCTGCTGCTGCTTGTTGCCGTCCCGCTCCCGCTCGCGCTCACGCGCCAACGGCGTCGTCGGCGCCGTAGCGGCCGCGGTGACGGTGGTGGGCCTGGCGGGGGTGATCTGGTACTGCGCCGGCGGCCTGACGTAGTACTGCCGCTCCATCTCCGCGTCGCCCAGGATCTTCTCGATGCTGCTCGGCTGGCGGTACAGCGGGATGCTCATCATCGCCGGCGCAGGATCGGCCTGCTGCCGCGACCGGCCGAAGCCGCCCCATCGCTTCTTGTCCCTCTCGCTCCGGTACTGGGGCGGCGGCTGCGAGTACTGCGCTACAAGCTGCACATGCCATTAGTTCTCTCAGTTCTTTTTCTGCTGGTTAAACTTGACATGTAAAATACTTGTACTAACGAACATACTAATAAAATGTAATCACAAATAAATAGTTATACACATTTTAATATTTTATCTGTAAAATACTTTGTATTTGTCACTACGATACACCTGCATCTGTCTACTTGCTCAACAGCTGGCATGCAGTCGATGCTTCATTGCAAAGCATAAGTATGTGTAGGCAGCCAACTTTCTAACAATAGATGTGCCATTTGTTTTCACTACCACTTTGCATGTTTCAAGTGGGATAAACACTCGGTTTATATGTCTTGATAAAGGTAAATCAGGCCTATGCGTTGGGAGTTTAGAGTGCTAATACTGCTTACAGTTGTGGGCTTCTCCTTGGGGTTTGTGGTGAACGCCTTCTTGAGTGCATTGATCCAGTTTCCCTTCTTGCCCATCTTCTTAACATGTCTCCCAGGCACACTCCTGCAATAAATCAACAAACAACATTCAGTTAGTATTTTCTCTTTTTCACCTAGTGACTGGAAGGATCATGAAAATTTGATTCAGTTTAGTTGGAGCTTCAGATAACTCATACTGAAAGAATGACAGATGTAGAGGGAAGCCATATATCTGATGCCAAGGTTGAGAACGAGTTGACTAACTATTTTACACAAAGGTGGTGTGCCCAAGTTTTTACCAGTAATACATCTTGTTTCCTAATATGAATAAGACAGAAGGATGCAAGGGCAACTACTCCATCCATACCTTGTTTGAGCTTCCCCTGCCTCTCCTTGCCGATGCTTCAGTAGAGTAGCTCCGCATTCCGGACTCTGAACCCCTTGTGCTGTACTGTAAATCCTCAAAATCTCATGGAAAATCTGCACTCAGTCTCTAGACCTCCCAACTCTCTCTTCATTTGGGAGAGTAGGCCGTTTTATAGATCCTTTTTATGGATTGGATGGTGAAGGTGAGAGCCCACTTCCCCACTCGATGACACCCTGCCAACCTTGCTTCATCGGTAAGCCTCACGAGGCCGCCAGTTTTGCAGCAGGTGCAGCTTGGTGAACAACTCCAGCGGCACTGTTTTGGTATTCCCTTTGCCTTTGTTGTACTTCAAACATATATGTCTAGCAAGATATCTTCAGATCCATGTGTGATGTGCACAGATGCAACATGGCTAGCGTGTGTTGCTGTTGCACAAACTTAACTGTAAGGCTGCAATCCAGTTGGTCAGGACATGAAAAAGAATCCCCTCATGAGTCCACAGGAAGTTGTGTAACTGCAAGGGGTTTATTGGCGTGAGAGCGAGGGTTCAGAGTTTCAGACAAGGTCAGTAAATCAGACAGACGGGCAGACATGGTAGCTCACCTTCACCTGATAGTCCTGGTTCATCTCTTACTTCTATGCGCTGTCGTCCACCTGATCAAACCGGTAACGATCGAGCGAGATGATGATTCAGTTTTGTCACTAGCGTCTTGGGGAATTTGCAGCGGGCAATGATCCTTTCATGCTCGTGCTGGTGGTTGGTTAAAATCGGAGGCTTGATCATTTTGTGACAATCATCATGTGTTCGAGCGGCATAGCTGTCAGCCATTTGGGTAAACTAGCTTCATGTGCATGGTCATTGCTCATTGACACTTGCTTAAGGCTGAATCCTCTGGACCAGTGTGATGATGATGCACTTTCAACTATGATCATGTTTAGCATTTTCTTTTTCCGCGAAAAGTTACCATCAAAATGTAGCATCTGGGAGGGACCCCTTCCTGAAAAGGAAGCTTCCTTGTGCAAAAACCGGTAACAAATTAATGGTTTTAGTTATTTTCCAACAGTATTTCTGAAAAAAAAATCAGTAGATGATAAAAATCACTAAATTACAGAGTAAAGACACCCATGTGTCCCACATAGCTCTGCGAAAAGGGTGTTGTAAAAGCAGGAGGAGATGAATGGGATTGAACGACTTTAAGTAAGCGACGTCATCTTGCTTGCAAGGTACTTCAATTCAAAGACAAAATAGAAGACCAACATCTCCTACAATTAGGTTCAGAAGGCTTGTTGGTTCCATCATCAAGATCAGAGAGAGGGGCTTAGTGCTGGAAGTTGCTCCTAACAACACAAGTAGGCCACCTCCCATGGCCTTGTTTGGCAACTGTGTCTCCATCCTGAAACTAGTTGCCTCATGGCTATTGGACTTGGACCCATCGCCTCGAACATTGCTTGTGCATGCACTGCGCTGCACCTCGTTTTTGGAATAAACTAGCCACCTTTATGCTTGCTTCTGAAACTAATCTAGTAGTGGAAAGAGCAGCCAACTGTGTGGTTCAGTGCGCTTTTTTGTGAGATATATGTATCGCAAGTGTGTCAATCCTTAGGTGTCAATCCTACTGTTAAGCATAAACAACATGCCACGGCCCACGGTGCAGAATGTGTGTATGCTTTGCTTGACGCATAATACCCTTTTATGCAGAACCGTCAGGTGAGTATTGTTTATAACGCAGTTTACTCGGCTCATTCTGCAGTTTTATTTTATTTTATTTTATTTCTCAGAGCAAACGGCACAATTATTTGTGCGTCACACTTGAGGTCGTAGCAGCACCGGACGGAAAAAGGCCCTCACGTCATGCCCCCTCTCCCCGCCCTCACCTTCCCTCGCCGGTACCTAAGGAGACCGCCGGGCAAGCCCGTGATGCCTCCAGTGAAGGTGGCGGCCGGATTAGCTGCTCTGCTGCTCTGGCGGTGGGCTCTTCGGGCGCCAAGGCGGCGGCCTCGGGTGGTGAGGCGGCATCGACTATAATATTCTTTTTTATAAACCTACATGACAAGTTGTGTACACTAGATAATAGCAAGTACATTTCCATGGTCCTAACTGATCAATTCAATTCGTATGAATGCTAAAGTTAAAGTTTGTACGGTCTACATTTTTTTTGAACATTGTTGGTTAGTTTAAGTGTTTATATTTCATTATCAAGTACATAAAATGCACGTATTGATGGATTATTAATGAACACAATGCAGCTTGTAAGATAGAGTCAAGCTAAGAGTTTTTTTTTTTTTGCAAAACACATTACAAGCGCAGACGCTCACATACACGTGCATACACTCGCCCTATGAAGCACACACGCACGCTCTACACCTATGATCATCTCCAAATTACTAAGCCGGTAGATCGAGTCTTGAGATTGACGAAGTTACCACAGGGCACAGGCGCCTCGCTGTCGACGCTTAAATGCAACACACATGTGTCAAACTTGAGGTTTGAACTCTGGTGCTAACAATCCAACCACAGGTTGGTTTGCCCTAACATACTTTGGAACTTTCTATAAATTTTCTTATCTATTGATACAGTACAAACTGCTATTGAGATATTTGTTAGATTATACTCAATATATATGTCTCACAAAATATTAAAGTTAAATCTTAATTCAACAAAAAAGATGAGGAGGGTTATAATTGTTTTCAGATTTTAGCATATATGTTTCTATACATCAAAATATTAATATAGTTTTTGGTTATAAACTATTAAGATTCAACACAATGTAAATGTGTATTTAATGTACATTACAAAAAAGAAAGATATACATAATATTAATATTTAATTAATCGCTCTAACTACATATTGAGAAGGTATATTCAATAAGATTGTAATATATAATAAAACTGTAATATATGTAAGTATATGAGTTTAATATAATTGTATTGGTTTAAGTCGACCCGAGTCCAAAATTACTTTGGACCGGCCCTGTGGCCGAGGCTGCGTAGTGAGTAGGTGGGTTAGGTGTACCGCTCGCCCAGTGGGGAGTCATGAGGCTAGCCCCCTGAATGAAGAAGTAGTGGGGGCGCAGACGTAGGGCTGGAGTAACTCAGGGATCTGCGTCAAAACGTAAGGCATCAGGCGAGGGTGCCCGAAATGGTGACGCTGAACATGAAGTTGTTCGACCTTCCAGTTTTTAGCGGCTCGATGCTGCCCATCTTGGCCAGCAGTGTTGTGGCCTCAGACGCAAGCTTCTTAGCTCTCGTCGCTACACCCACTGATACCTTCTCCCTGGAGGCCACCATGGTCAGGGAGGCTGCTGCGAGGATCACCTCGAACTGAGTCTCCCTCCTCGCCCTGGAATCGACGCCATCATCCGTTGCAATCGACCGGATGGCAACAATCAGACGGACCGTACGTTCAACGACTGTCGCAGAACAACCGCTGCAGCAGCGCCCCAACTCTTCAAGCTTTCCCACGATGTCCGCGCAGTCACCATCGAGGGGCTTCTCCCCGCTGCCTGTCGGGTTCGCCGTCTCTGCCACAAGAGTCTTGTTCAGGGGGAAAGGGAAGATGGCAGAGGGGAAGAACCTGCGGTTCTGGGTGACCATAGGGGAAGGCTCGTTGAGGTTGAGCTTCTCGCCGCTTGCGCTCGAATCTTGCTTCGCCGCCGCCAGAATCTCGGGTTGACGGCGTCATGCTCCTTGGACGGAAGAAGAGCCGTCGCCGCCGTGGTTCGCCAGCTCCAACAGCGGGTGGGGGATAGGCGGCCCCTTTCCTCCGCCAAAAAGGGGCGTGTGGCCGCTTCTGCTCGAATCGGCCAACATCTTCGCCAGAGGCTTGGTGATGACCACGTTCTTCTCCTCCTCGTCGTCCGCCGTGCTATGACTGTGCTGGTGGTGGCTCTTGCCGCTGCCGCCCAGAGTGCGTTGTGCCGCCACGGAGGGAGAAGGGCCGACGTCGTCGCGTGCTGCCTCCAATAACATGTACAAACATCCACAACCACGTAATTTTTTTTTGTGGGGAATCACTGAGATATTTATTCAACAAAAACGTTTTTTTTTTTGGAAACATCTACACCCACTAGGATGTTTTTGGAAACATCTTCGCTTGTGAAGGATGACAGTCAAGTATTCGGCTTACGTAAACCCGAACGAAGATACGATCAAGATGACATGATGTATGTCTTCTTGTAAAATTGAATGCAAATAAGATGGTGTGATTGTCTTCATCTCAGGCCCACACAATATGAACGATTGCGGTTTTACCCCTGCATGAAAACCAAGGCGTCGCGCCGGGACGTTGCCATAGAGAAAGAAACCGCCGTAGCAGTTCCACACTGCGTGGCATAAATCATGGGCATTTCTATTTGGCCACACGAGTTACGGAGCAACCCTATAAAAGGATTTTACCACAGCTTATCTCATTACCTTGCCCCGCTCGCGCAGATTTCCTCCCACTTCTCTTATTCCTCGCACCACACTTTCTCTCCTCGCAAAACCTCGAATCACCCATCGCCATCGACAGAGTCTTGGGATGACAGCGTCCTGCTCCTAGTCCCAGGACGCCGTGCTATGCTCGTGCTAGTGCCTCTTGCCGCTGTGGCCCGAAGTGCGTTGTGCCGCAGTGGAGGAAGAATAGCCGGCAACGTTGATCGCTGCCTCCGACAACGGGTTGGAGATACACGTCCCCTTTCCCCCGCCATGAAGCGGCGTGTTATCCATCTTTGCCGAGGTTCAAATATTTGCCAGCAGGAGGGAGCGAAACCAAATCTCGGAGAGGTTGAAAAGGGGTCGGACATTTCCCGTTTCGAAAGTATGGGTAGTTTGTATTCCGACGAGATTTTTTTAGTTATGCGGTGACATGAATTTACTCGGCTACCGTTGCGACTTGCAAGAGGCAATATTGCCATTTTGTCTGTCTGGTTTGAGCTGGCCCAACCTCTTAGGATCGTCTTTTCAGTTAAATTTTCACGCGGTTGGTATTAAACCAAAAGTATTGTCCCAAAAGACCATCCTTGCACGAGAGTGGATGATCTGAACATGGGACATATGCCCCGTTTTTAAAAAATGCATTTAAACGCGATGTGAAATGTTCAAAAGTTCCAAAACAAAAATTTATGTGTACGATCTCTGTAGAAAATGTGTGTGGCACGAAGTTTTTGAAAAAATGTCTTTTTATTTTTCCTCCACAAAAAAAGGCAAATTTCAATGCCGGAAAAGAACGTTTCATGAAACATTCTTTTCTCTTTGTTACAGACCAAATTAAAAGTAGTTTTTTCTCGAAACTTTCTGGGCGCAATGTAATGTGGACAAGTGCAGCCGCAATATTTTTTTCGAATTCTTTTGGCATGTAAGAATATGTTTTTTGAAAACGGTGTAGAGCCCTGCCTAAAGATGCATCAAATATTCAAACTACAGCAGGCTAGGGTCGCTCTCGGATTTCCCCAGATAAAAAAAGGGTAGGTCTCGGATCTGGCGGGCTGGGGTAATTTGAGGTGGGCCGTGGGTATATAATAGCCATTCGACAATCGAGATGAGGTTCCCCATGGACCATGGAGTGCAGGGGTTCGACTCGCCTACGGATGATCTACGATCCCAGGTCGGATCCGTACTGCCTCCCGCATTATAACCAGCAAGCACTTCTCTCCGATCGGTCTTTCCGAAACAGAAGTTCCACGATCCTGAAAAAACCCTCTGCTCTCCCGACTTACCAAGCAGAACGCCAAAGTCATCGAGACATACGGATGGATCCACCGGCGGCTTGCTGTGAGTCGCGGCTGATGCAAGAAGAAGAGCGTGAAGCCGGGGTGGCGATCGGTTTCCCAATGCCACAGCAGCAGATGCGAGCAGAGCATGAGGCCTGGGTGGCGATCGGCGTGCCGGTCATCGAGCCTCTCCCCCAGCGGAAGCCTAGCCACTGCGAGAAGCAAACAACCAGGGTAAGATTCATACTCAACTCGATCGAACTAGAGCGGATAGTTTTGAAACCTAATTATTTGTCGACGTATATTTTCTCAAACTTAGCAATCGGGATAATTATAAGTACTGAGATATTATTACAACGGCCGGCCAAGATCACACAATAACCAAAAGGAACAAATCAAGCAATGCCCGGACAACACACAAGAAGATTCTCTAAAAGCAACGGCTAACGGCTTCCTTGTAACACCACACAAGTAGACGATGGACTTGGGAAAGGGGATCCATCGAGCGCGACGCTGTTTAGGACGCACAACATGCTAGGCCAGAGGTCCAATTAATATGATTATCAAATTTTCTTATGAACATTGCAAATATAAACTATGCATTTGTTTTGTATTGCCCCAATATATATCGTAGTATTTTAAGATTAATGTAGAGGTGAGACTTGATACGTTATCATCATTTGTATCTATATTTTCTTCCAAATAAATGACACCTACGTTATCATCTTTGCTCCCAGAAAATTCTTTTGGCTCCTGAGCACCGGTGCTCCTGCCAGTTTTAAAAATTAAAAAAAAATCGTATTTACGAGTTTAAAAAAAAATGAAAATATCTGATAAAAATTTGAGATTGGAAAATATGCATAAGTAGATCCACACTTTTGTCATATTTGTATTGCCCAAAATACAAAGTATTTGAATTGATTTTTTGCATGTTTGTGGGATATATTATTGGCTACGTCTGCATTTTTTTAGATTTTTTGAAACTCGTAAATACGGTTTTCGAATTTTTTAAACAACAGGAACGCTGGATCTCACGAGCCAAAAATCTCCACTCCTTCGCTCCCCCTCATGTTTGAATCATGGCTACTCTCCTCCAGAACATATAGTTACTCGTACATTTGTTTTTTGCAGTGTATCGTGATCATTTGGGAATATTGTCTACGGTTGGGCTCTTCTATTATGATGGGCCGCCACTCATTGTGAAGATACTTGCTGCATGCATGCTTTGGGCTATACCGATCGGTGTACTTAGGGTCGCCTTAAAATCTGACGATCTTCCGCAGTATACAATCGAGAGCTGATACCTCCTCGCCCCGGCCTGTTTTTCTTGACGGCACTATTTATATATGATGTCCTTCGAAAAAAATTCTCGAAAAAGAGAACAAGTCCCGGACTGTGCATCAATTGATGTGTACGTGCTCAATGATATTTGATTGGAGAATGCATTGTGTTTAATGTAAGAGGTAATAGCACTGGTCATACAAAAACTTGCGTGGTGTGAGCAAATTCATACAACAACTTGAAAATTGGGGTGAGGTAGTCCATGAACTTGTCATGAGGGTGCAAATCAGTACAAAATCGTTTTGGGCATGACACGTCGCATTGTTATTTTTATGAATAACCCCCTACATATATTTCTCTAGCTACTTTGACCTTCTCCCCAAATTTCCTGCAAAGCCACTGGGAGCACGTCGTCCTCGGTGATGCCCTTCGGGTGCAACGGCACGGCGGGTAGCTCATTAGGCCTGCAATCTGCACCACATGGGGTGTCGAAGGCCGATGAGCCATAGGGCTCTCGTCGGAGCTGCAGGGGACCAGTCCGACGCCCTCGCCATGTAGAGCTGTTGTCCGCGCCCAGCTCCCGGTCCTGCACGTCCGATGTTACCTCCCAGCTCCTCGTTCTCCCGTTCGCCCACCTTTTCACCGGCGTAGCGGGCGGCGGGCCACTGGAGTTCAACGGTTCCACCACCGTTTGTCTACGCCCAAGCGGCGGTGGGCGGACGGCCGCAAAGGCGCAAACACGAGCTCCCCGACGGTTTCCGGCGGCCGGGGATGTCGCGTACGTCGTCATCCTTGCAGGGCACGACCGCCATCGTGCGTTGTCAGCTGCCGCCGAAGCCGGGGAATCATCGGCCGCCGCTCGGTAGTTGTTGTTACCTTGCCCGACGCCAGACACCACCATGGGCTCTGTACGTCGTCCTCTATAGACGTGGTGGAGGACTGGAGGCGGAGAACAGCGGCATGGTTTTGGTGTGCACCAGGTGGGAGTACCCTCGCCGGTGCCGCGCGTCCTGGCCAAGCCTCGAAGGGGACAGAGAAGTCAGCCTCAGCAGCAGCTGAGGGAGCTCAGGAGGCAGAGCTAGGAATATGGGGTACATCAGCGGCGGCGAATCAAGCGAGCAGAAATCCGCCGGCAGCGAAGAAGACGATGACCATGTCATCGATTTAGAGGCTCCAAGGACGATTCCTTTGGTGCCAAAGCTTCCCCACCGCTCCTAGGCGCTCACGTGCTACCAGCCTACCACCGTCGTGACTCGTGACGTGGTGCTTGCCGGCGACAAATCAGCCGCCTTGGCCTTAATTTTCTGCTCTAGATGTTAAAAATAAAAACTGACCAGTGGGGGTTATTCGTAAAAATAACAATACCACGTGTCATGCCCAGAACTATTTTGTACTGATTTGCGCCCAGATGACAAGTTCATGGACTACCTCACCCCGATTTTCAAGTTGTTGTATGAATTTGCTCGCACCACGCAAGTTTTTGTATGACTAGTGTCATTATCTCTTAATGTAAAGCCAACTTGTACGTTTGTGTTTCAAACGAAGCGTACTCACGTAGCTAGGGCGCGACGAATCTCTAATGGGAATTTTATTACACGCATGCTACATAATTTACCATAGTTAAATACAACTTAAATAGTTCACCGGCTAGCTCAAATCAAAGAAATAACGGAAGGCAATGACAAGTGTCATTAGGAAATAATAACAGACCTATTTTGTACATGCATATTAGGCTAAATATGGTATAGACTAAGCAATCATAGTGTTGTCCTCTCTTTTCAAACTGTCTTCTACATATTGGTTTCAATGTACAATCTGTAGACGCTAACCATAGAAATGGTGCTAGTCCCTACAGCCAGGAAGTCACAATACGCCAATTGCCATATTCTCATGTTCAACGTTCAAATTTATTTAATAAATTGGGATGAGAAAATCTTCAAACTGCTCCAAGTCCAGTCGCTCAAAATTGTCCATAGCCAGGGACACAAATGGGTATTTAGTTTTGACACTCTCCAGAGGTTACTGTATTTTTCCCGCATGACAGTCAACACCACCTTCCATCAAACTCAAGTGTGATATGGCCGGAAGAACCGAAGAAGATCCACAATAAGATATATTTATAATCTATCTATTTAATATTGTAGTTTTTGTGTCAGAAAATAATTCTAGTTGTTGATATCTCTTCCTATATAGTCAAACTTAGAAATGATTGATTTTTTATTCAATTTACATGTCACCTATTTGGGGACGGGACAGAGTACAGCAGGAAATTTAAACACGCTTTGGATCCAGGCGATAAACATACACCAAAAATATTTAAGCACAAGGAACATAAATACCGAGAGCACCACGAACAAAAACGCTTCACCTGCTCCTCCGTGCAATACATATCGCTGCCTTTTCGCTTCTGAACCCGGTGGCGGGCGCCGGGCGGGTGGCAGGACGACGGAGGCCTCCTGCGTTCACCACCGCCACCTCTTCCCCTACTCCCTCTTCATCGAGATCTATGAGTGCCCGCCGGTACAACCAGTTATACGATCGACTGTTGAGCCCGCCCAGTCCTCGCCACTTGGCGGCATAGATGTCTTCGACC
Source organism: Poa pratensis (assembly GCA_947311845.1). Lineage (NCBI taxonomy): Eukaryota > Viridiplantae > Streptophyta > Magnoliopsida > Poales > Poaceae > Poa > Poa pratensis. Next base: position 9,020,087 of record CAMZMU010000071.1, read on the forward strand.
TCAACGATCGGCACGTTTCTCTGCTCTCGTGGCCATCCTAGGCAACACACACGCATTGTAGTCGACAGAGGAAGATGACGGCCACGGCTGCGGCGAGCGTCTTGGGAGGCATGCGGGGCTACTAGATGCCGTCACGGGGTTTCATCTCATGTTTCGGGCTGGGGACCGGTTAGCGATGCAGCTCCAATTTTATCCCGGGAAAATTGGTTATTTACCCAAAACTTGACTAGCTTTGGATTATGTACCCAAAGTAATGTACTACATTGGTAAAATACATGATAAGGCGCTTCAATCAATCTTAATTCACAGACCACCTCACACTAGCAGCGGATAGATTTAAAAAGAGAATCGTTCTTCACAATAACAGTCCCTGGTGAGTTGCTCCTCTGAAGCGGAACCAGAAATAATACGCCTGAAAATTTACAATGATTTGCTGAACGAAATGATTATCTAAAGCTACAATCAACAAAAATCAGTTAGGACTAGCAGCCTAGTCCGATGGGGGCCTTCTAAAAAAGCACACGATTTGTTGCAATCACTGCATCCGTGAATTCCTGGGTGGCTAGCTCTGCTGAAACATATAACTAGAAGGCCAACATGTATGATTTTCTTCAGTTTATATAACAATATTACTTCCTCCGTTCACAAAAGCATGTCTCAATCTAGCTCAAATTTGCAGGATGTCTCAACCTACCTCAAATTTGCATGTATCTAGACATGATTTAGTGTGTAGATACATGCAAATTTGAGTTAGGTTAAGACATCATTTTGTGAACGGAGGGAGTAGAAGAGTAGACTTAACTGGATAGACGGGGGACAAGGTATACGCTAACGGCGCCGGTCACACGCGGAGGGCTCCGGTGAGGTCAGACGGTGGTTGATCCGTCACTCCCGGCGGCGTTGGCTCGTGATCAAGGATCGATCCTTCTTTTTTCCTGGAGGGGTTGATTGATGCTGACCTAATGATTTCTCTTACCAATATTGCACTAAAAATGATTCTTTTTGCTTTCAAGTCTCTATTGGGTGTTTTACCAATTCATTCATATGATCATATCCAACTTTGGGTACATAATCCAAGGCCAATAAAGTTTAGGGTAAATAAACAATTTGATCCCCTGCAGTTAGCTCAACTTTGTGTACTACTAGGCATCTTGGCGCGGCGACACGCCGCACTCTTTGCGAAAACTCATCTGATGAAGATCAATTTTTGTGTACAGTTGGAAAATACGGAAAAAAATCCATTTTAAATTTATCGTAGCGGAATAAGTATCGTTGAACAATTGTCGCTAGGAAATTGTTGTAAAATCGTCCTTCTAAGTTTTAATTTTACACGGGTAGGAGCAATAGTCCTTTAAGTTAAAGTAGCAACAAAATTTACGTGGGAAAAAAATAGCAACAAAATATTAAATACAATTTAGGGAATATTTAAATTGCGCATTGATATAAAAGAAAAATATAATAGTAGTGATTATCGTAGTAAGTGTAATCCTTAGGTGGTGCTTTGAATTTTCCAAGTCAGTAAGTAAGTAGTAAATGCATCGCAAAATGTGGAACTTGAGCTGAACTGGATGAAAGATCTAATTACCACAAAAAAGAAATGAGCGAGTAATAGTACTTATTTCAAAAAATATGCCACATCGTCGGATGAAGATACATCAATAAACCCTAGATTATGAAGATCAATTTAAATAGAGGTGGATTGGCTAACAGATGTCATTTCCATAAGCTCCATAATTAATATAAAAAGTTATATTAGTTCTTCTAATTAAAATTATTTGAAGTTGTTTAATCATGCATGGAAATGTGTTAGTTGTAAAGACTTCATTTTTGTGCAAATTTTGGTATATTATTTGTATTTTTCTGAATTACGGATTAAAATATATGAATTTTACAATTTTCAGCGTTTTCTGTAATTGTTGGAAAACTGACAGAGGGACCCACATGTCGGGGGTTTATTATTTATGAAAAAGATTAAAAATCAGATGTATGGGCCCACGCCACGTTAGCATGGCCATGGCCGGCGAGGCAGAGCTCTGCCGAGCTCGCGCTCAGCAGGCGAGCACGCACGCGGGCCTGGGGCCACGCGGAGTCGGCATAGGAGGTCACGGGGAGCAGAACGGGCGGCGCTGATGACCAAATGGTCATGCGCTCGCCGGCGGCGGGCTGAAACGCGGCGACGGACGGTGAGCACCACGGCCACGTCACAGAGAGCACGGGGAGGACGGGGAAGAGGTCTAGCCGGACCAGCGTCTCTCCAGGAGAACGATGGAGAGGTCGGGGAGGCGAGGCGAGGTCGGGGGGAGCGAATCGAGCTGGACGGGGCGGCGGCCGGAGTTGGGGAAGGAGAGCACGGCGGCTGCGATTCCGGGCGTCTCGGCACGCGTACTCGGCGAGGAGGTGGAAGACGCGGCGGCGGATCTCCCTGTGGCCTTCGATTTGTCGGGGGAGGAGCGAGCGGCGGCACGTCGTGTCGGCGCCTGCGGCGAGCTCGGGGTCGCGCTGGAGAGAGAAGAAAAGGGAGGAGATGTGAGAGTGTTTTCCTAGTAAGGCCCCTGTGTTTTGTTTTAATTGCAAATAAGTCCTTCGTAGCGAGGAACTGTGGGCTGCGGGTTAATTTTTTGATTTGCGAGGGTTTTGGTTGCAAAATTGTCGCGCCAAAATTCGTGCGCGGCGGGTGACCGGCTGGAACCGGGGTGACCGGCTGATGACCGGGCGACGTGGCCGCCTGTGATTGGACAAAAATCCGCCATGAACAGTCCGCGACGGTGGGGCTGTCGTGGACGTTTCCTTGTCGTCGGATCGCTGGATCGGACGGTCCGGAAAGCAGGTGACGTGTCCGCGGGATGTGGGGTGATTCTTTCCAGCCTTTATATATTGATCTATCTATTACTGTCCGTCTATGTACGTGAGTATCTTGACACCCCCAAGCTGGGACTGTATTGATGATGTCTGATAATAAAAGATTGATTACGCTGGAAATGGAAATCTGGAATATATATTAGTAAAGTAAACTGGGAGCATGGACTGATACACCAAATAATCAGAGTTCCATATGCATACCAAATCTGTACAGACTATTTCACATAACAAACTGGAGCACACCATGTTCACTATACAATCAGGAGCACACCATACAAAAATCCTGCTACAAATATCATCATAGCTTAAATGGCCCAACTTTTCGGTAGACAGCACAATACCAATCAGATGACATGTATGAACGAATCCAAAATTCAAATATGAAGATAGATATAAAGCATCTTCGACTTAGATGTCTTTGCACCACAAGTAACTCATCCGCATCCTATATAATTCAAACAACACATTGTAGAAGGCATCCAATCCAAATGAGGTGTAAATGGAGCTACCACTTCACCAGACTGCAGTCTACCAAGAAACTAGCTTAACTGAGTGAAAAAACTAAGAACTCTGAATGTTCACACCACAAGCTATCACCTAATAATTCAGAACTTTCTTGCTTGATCTGAACATGTAACACATTCCATTGCCTCCTCATTTTCAAAACAACCTGCAAACCATGATACTAAGTAACACACAAGAACAGGAAGGCCCAATGTCATGGAGCAAGACAAGTTAAACTACATTGTCAAAGATGAGCAAAAGAGGGCTGAGTGACTCCCCAGAACCATAGCCAACTACCGAACAACTTCAAAAGGCAGGTGATCATTTCCATCAGTGTCCGCTATGCACTATGGAAGATCCATTGGTGCGGCAGCCGACAGCAAGTAGGAAAGGCCTAAACTGACCAAGTTCAGGCTCAGAGCAGCGCTCCTCGACATGCCCAAAAACACAGTCTTTTATGGACCTTCGACATCTTTGTATTAGTTGTCACAGAGATGCAATTCTTGATATTTTAATATATTAGGAGGTATAAACATTAACCTGAAATCATCATGATCTTGCAGCTACATGTAGATAAATGATAGATGAGAGTAGATGGAAATTTTGTAACAGGTGGCTCTGTTAAGCGTCCATCAAGGACATCAAGACAACCTTAGAGTCTGTTCTTAGCATATTATAACCAGCCTATCAGAGAAGATGAAAATTCAATAAATCTATTAATTTCGTTCAAATCTACACTCCTGAAAGCACAACTACCAGCTACATGTCCCATCACTAAAATCATAGTGTACATGAGTTACAATGATGGGGCACCCAAGAAAGGGATGACGGGTTAAATACTCAGCAAAATGCACATTCCATAAACACCACCCTCTATTTCATCAAAAGATCTAATACATTTCTAACGACTGGATTTGGTTTACAGTTTATCTTCCAGATTCAAATCTAGTGAACCATTTTGTGTAAAGAGACAAAATAGGTTAACCATTAGGTTATTAGCGTTATAAATGGTCAATCAACGGCCAAACCTATCTTTAACACTAAGAAACAATGATAAAGTGATCACAAAACTCGACATGCTATTTCGAATTAAATCTTCACGACATATAGGTGTTGATCAGCACACCATACCACAATTCGGTAACTTAAAATAGCATCCAGAAAAGTAAAAAACACCATGTATGCTCACTGGTCTCTTTCTAAACCTCAATGTACTAAGTTGTAACAAAACAAATGATAAATGGTAAACGACATTTCTGAAAAAGATAAACAATGTATGGCTTTATGTCTCTCAAATATGTTGATCACTATTTCACATGATATTTAAACACTTGGTGTGCTGAACTACTGACATACAGTACAGTTCATTCAAATGCTTGATGTACATGATAGTCAAATATAATACCATAGCTTGATGACTAAATACAATACAGTTCATTCAGAATCCCAGATCATGATGTGCATACTTTTCAGCATGACAAACTTAATACAGTTTAGCTATGCATTACCTATGCATTTGATTTCTCAAGAGACAAGTCATTGTCTTCAATCGTATTTTACCAGACTGCTAAGTTTTGATAAACTTCACTCCATTTGCTCTTGCCAATTAGGAATTGTATTTCAAAATTCAAAAAATCGGGTGCCACATTACATGATGTATACTGCTCGGGGCAAAGGAAAAAGTAATATAGTGTCCCAATAAAGCTGAAAAACCAACTTCAGGTCACATCTTAGACATCTACTACACAAGAGTAAATAACCAACTGAAGATCGATATAAGACTTGTCCACGCAGCATGAAAGTGAAGGAAAAGAAGTAAAGAACCAGCTGAGTCGATGGTTCCTAGACTCACACATGAATAACACTCATAACCATCCAACCACAGTTTGGTCGACATATGCAAATACTTTGTCTTCTTCACTCAGTATTTAAACTTTACCTTAATGCAGTGCTCATTAATCTCCACGTGTGGATCTGAAATTACAAGCCCATGTGGCCATATATCAAAGTCACCACAAATAAATTCATAGCATAAATGGCCCAACTTTTCGGCAGACAGTACAAATATCAATCAGATGACATATCAGAACGAATCCAAAATTCAAATTTGTGAATCGATATAAAGGATCTTCGACTCAGATGTCTTTGCACCACAGGTAACTCATCCGCAGCATATGTTATTCAAACGACACATCGTACAAGACATCCAGATAAGGCATTGTCCACCAAAAAACTAGCTTAACTGACTGAAAAATCCTAAGAACTCTGAATGTTCACACTACGAGCTATCACCTAATAATTCAGAATTTTCTTGCTTGATCTGAACATGTAACACATTCTATTCCCTCCTCATTTTCAAAATAGTCTGCAAACCATGATACTGAGTAACACACAAGAATAGGAAGCCCAATGTCATGGAGCAGACAAGTTAAACTACATTGTCAAAGATGAGCAGAAGAGGACTTAAGTGATTCCCCAGAACCATAGCGAACTACCGAACAACTTCAAAAGGCTGGTGACCCTTTCCATCAGTGTTCAGTATGCACTCTGGAAGATCCATTTGTGTGGCAGCCAGCAGCAATTGGAGAGGCGTAAACTGACCAGGTTCAGGCTCAGGGTAGCGAACCCCGAAATTCCCGAAAACAACGTCTTTTATGGACTCTTCCACATATTTTGTATTATTTTTCACATAGAGAAACATTCTTGATATTCTCATATATTAGCTATTAGAAGGTCAAAGGTTAACCTGAAATCATCATGACCTTGCACCTACATGTAGATAAATGATAGATGGTGGATGAAATTTTTTGTAATAGGTGGCTCTGTTAAGCGTCCAGCAAGGACATCAAGGCAACCTTACAATCTGTTCTTACCATATTATAGCCAGCCAAAAACATGTGCAATATATTCAAGTTAAAACCACCATTTTCCTATCAGATAAGATGAAAATTCAATCATAAACCTCTTAATTTTGTTCAAATCTACACTCCTGAAAGCACAACTATAAGTTACATGTCCCACCAATAGAATCTTTTTAGAATTCCTAACCTAAGATAAGAGATGTTCACAACAAAAGAATTTTTCACTACAACACTGAACAATAGTAATTAAAATGTTATGTTTTTTTCCTGTATGTACTGTAGTGCAGTCCTTAGCTTGCAGAATAGGGAATAAACTCATGTTACTTCAAAATTAGGGCAACTGAAAGAGTTAATGGCACCCGCGGTCACACAACTCGACGCCAATGTGCACTTAAGTCACACTTCTCCAGAACGTGATTATTTGGTCACACAACTCGACAATTGCGTGCACGCAGGTCACTGACCCCACTTGTCAGTCCATTTTGGACGGTAAATTTTCAGAAAACCCGCTGGAGTAATATTAATTTTACAAAATGGTTCCCCTGGAGGACCATTTTGTAAAATTAGAAGGATCATTTTGTAAAATTAGGAGGACCATTTTGTAAAATTAGGAGGACCATTTTGTAAAATTAATATTACTCTAGGGGGTTTTCTGAAAATTTACCGTCCAAAACGGACTGACAAGTGGGGTCAGTGACCTGCGTGCACGCACTTCTCGAGTCGTGTGACCAAATAATCACGTTCTGGAGAAGTGTGACTTAAGTGCACATCGACGACGAGTTGTGTGACCGCTGGTGCCATTAACTCCAACTGAAACTACAGATCTTGAACTAATTTTAGTAAAGCAAATGCAACCACATCTTAAGGGAAAACTAATTGCAATTGAAATAAGTAGGAAGATCAAATCTGTAGCATATAAATAGAAAATCACAGGGCTGCTTCTTCACTTCATCAGATGAAAATCACACAAATAAGAAAGCAACTATGGTTCAAGTGAGTAATGGCCTGTGGAGCTTTTCAACAATATTTCTATATTCACAACATATATTGAGACTAAACCTGAATTTTACAAGCTGTCTTCACTTCTTAGCCCAAACACAGACATGCACTAGAGCTAGTATAACTGCCAATACACCCATCAAAACTATGTTCCCTCCTGCTAGTGCAAAAGACACAAACACAAGAACCAAACATGGAAATGTTGTGAAGCAAATAACACCCACAATGGTCGCCACCTCCCTATCGGTATGGTCCCTGCCACGAGCAACAAGAATGGCTCCGACTGTAGCCGCCGAGAACACTGCTCCGAAAAGGTAGCCGACCCAAACCTGCAGGTCCTTCGGAATGGTGGTATTGAGGTATGGCAGAAGGGTTAGAGAACTAGGTATGGCGATATAGAAGAGGACCTCCGGACTTTTGCTGCAGGTTGAGACGCTCGACTCTCTCGAAGGCTGGGCTCCTGGCCTACCGGTAGCCAAATCTGCAGCTTCGGTCCAGCTTGTCGCTGCCTGCTATCTTGGCCAAAGCATCAGCAGCCACAGCGAGGCTAGCTGCTGTTGACGCACTCGGAGCGGCGGCGAACTCCCCCAGCGCCTCGGCCAAGTCAGCAGTAGGTCTGGTCAGCTGGACGTGCCCCCTGCAGTCGCCAGCGAATGCTTGGGCGCGCCGGAGTAGCGCCTCGGCCCTGGCCTTCTCATCCCGCCCCCGGCCGAGCAAGGCAGCAAGAAACCGGGAGGGGAAGCCCTTCCTCGCCTCCGCTTCCACCCCTCCTCCGGGAGCCGCCGTGGTCGGGGAAGGAGATGGGGGCATGATGTCCATGACATGCTCGTCGCGTGGACCGCTCGTCGAAGCATCTCCCGACCTGGTGGCGCCCCTCCCGCGGAAGAACCGGCCGTGGAACCATGACTTGTGCTCCTCCTCCTTCTTGCCCGCGGACGTGTCAGGACCCTACTCCTGGAGATGACGCTATTGATGACGAGGCACAGCTTCATGAGATGCACGGCTGGGATTGAGCCACGTTACCTTCTTCAACGCTGGAGATCATTCCGTCATCCCTCCGTTACTTCTGTTATGTACAACGGGAGCTGCGTCTCCGCTCGCTGGCTATAAGCCGTGTAATGCTTCTCTTTCTAATTATGCAAAATTCTATTATCGCCTCTATGGCTTAGGTAGTGTAGCATAGTGGTAGATGAATTCCGGATCATGACTTGCTACCATATGCGTATCTTCCAGTAAAATCCCTCGTTCTACCAATTCCTTGTGTGTTTGTTCATCTGCTGTTGAGTTTGTGTGATAGAATCCCTCTCGGGACCTATCAGTTGGTATTAGAGCAGTCGATCTGCGGTGGCGGATCGAGTTGGCGAGAGCGGCTGGTTCGGATCTCCGGTAAAATCCCACCCTCCTCTCCATTCTCGCGGCGGCGGTGTGTTCCGGTCGACAGGCGGCGTGGCGGCGGTGCAGTTCCTCTACGAACTGAGTTGACGTGGCGGCTTGGCGGCGGCACAGCTCGGACACAGATCGGACGATTCGAGGCGGTTTCCGGGTTACATCTTCTCCGGAGGTAAAATTCCGTGCTCGTATTCGATTCGTGTGTCTCTCTGGTGGCGTGGATTCGTGGCGGCGGCAGGGTTCTCGATTTCTGGAGAGGGTTCGAGGCAAGTCCTCTGGTAAAATTCCGGATCCGTGTCGAGTAACCGATGGCGACCCGCACCAAATACCAGGAGTTGGAAGATGAAGTGGGACTGCTACGCGACGAGGTCCGTGGAATTGGGCAGAAGCAAGATACTCTGCAAGTACAGCTCGATACGATGCAGGAGAGGCTGGAAAAGGTTGATGTTCTGGAGAAGAAAATTGACTCTGTGGAGGAATTGCTGGTGAAGAACGAGAAATCTCAGTCTAATATCATGGATTTTCTGCAGAAGCTCGATGGTAAAATCTCCGTCCCACTGCTCCTGATACTCCTTCCTCGAGTTCTGCTGTTCGTGAACAAGAGCTTTTATTGAAGCAACATGAAATTGAAAATGATATTCGTAAGAATGCTAGGGCCTTGGCTGAGTTACAGTTAAGTAGTAGATCACCTGATGTTGTGCAGCTCGGTACTTCACCTGCCTTGCATAATTCTGCTCTAGCTATCACTGTTCCTGAACAACACGGTCAGTACAAGTCTGAAAGAGCTGCGCAATTTATGAAAAACATTGCAAAAGGGCCTAAAATTGATTTTCCTTGTTTCAATGGTGATAATCCTTTGGGTTGGATACGGCAAGTAAACAAATATTTTGAACTATCTCAAGTCCCTGATGAATGTAAAGTGGACTTGGCACAAACCTATATCACTGGTCGCGCTGATAACTGGTTGAGGAGCACAAGGGTTCTGCAGCAGGACATACCATGGGACCAATTTTGTCGTCTCATTTGTGACCGGTTTGCTCAATCCAGTATATTTGAAATTCTAGAGAAATTCCATTCAGTCAAGCAATATTCTCTGTCGGTATCTGATTATACTGACAAATTTGAAGAGATCATGGCAATCATTCGTGAAGAACACCCATACTTACAGGAACATTACTATATCGTGAGCTTTGTCAATGGGTTAAAACCAGCTATCAAGTGCAATTTGAGACCTCAGCGTCCAAAAACCTTATCTGATGCTTATTGGATGGCCAGAGATTATGAGAGTGGACTTGCAGCCACTGCTCGTTCTAATTCTTTTGTACCTCGCATTGGGCCACCACAACAACAGAGAGTGTTGGGTCAACCTCCACAAGAAAGACAACCTTATGTACCCCCAGCAGCAGGGAGGCCATGTTGGCGTTGCAAGGGCCCTTGGCAACCAGGTCATAAGTGTGCACAACCTCATAATTTGCATGCACTCACAGCAGATGTTCCTGAAGAAATGCAGCAACAGGAGATGGACGATTATCCAGAGGCACAAGCTCCTGAACCTAATGATAATGAGCAACCACCAAACACAGCAAATTGTCATCAAATATCATCTTCTGCTTACTTGGGGAAAAGAACTGAAGATACTATCACTGTCAATATATCAATTGGTGGAAAAATGGGTATTGCTCTTATTGATACAGGCAGCACTCACTCTTTCATTGATGTGCAGTTTGCCTTGAAGACAAATTGTATGATTCTCAACAATTCAGTCACCAAAGTAACTGTTGCTGGTGGTGGCACTTTACAGTCCGGAGGCCACATTCCTGATGCATCATTTACCATAGCTGGGTTTCCATTTACAACTTCCTTGTCAGTGCTGGAGTTGAAAGGCTATGAAGTTATTCTTGGTTGTGACTGGTTGCAGAAGCATTCTCCTGTTACTTTTGATTGGGAAGGACATAGTATCACAGTTCAAACCTTGAACAAGAATTTAGTCAGACTCCCTGATGCAAATTACACATCTAAGTCCAAATTGATCAATGCTGAAACTGTAGAGAAACTGCTGCAGAAAGGCAGTACTGGATATGTTTTACACATGCAAGTGGATAAAACAAAAGGGAATATTCATCACATTCCAGAAGCTCTTGCGCCAGTACTGTCACAATATCAAGACCTCTTTGCTACTCCTACTGAATTACCACCTGTCAGATCATGTGATCATGATATTCCATTGAGGAAGGACATCGTTCCTCCAGTAGCCAGACCCTATAGAGTTCCACACCTGTTGAAAAATGAAATGGAGCAACAGATCAAAGAATTACTTGCAAATGGAGTGATACAACTCAGTAACAGTCCTTATTCTTCTCCGGCTATACTGGTGAAAAAGAGAGATGGTTCGTGGAGGCTCTGTGTGGACTACAGAAAATTGAACTCTATCACGGTTAAAAACAAATTTCCAATACCAGTTATCGAGGACCTCCTGGATGAGTTACATGGTGCTGTCATTTTCAGTAAACTTGATCTGAGGTCCGGCTATCATCAAGTCAGAATGAAAGCTAGTGATATCCATAAAACTGCTTTCACTACTTACTTTGGACATTTTGAGTATCTTGTCATGCCATTTGGACTCACAAACGCACCAGCAACATTCCAAGCTTTGATGAATTCAATTTTTCAAGAACACCTTCGCAAATTCGTTTTGGTTTTTTTTTATGATATTCTGGTGTACAGCAAATCCGTGGAAGAGCACAAACACCACTTGATCATTGTCATGGAGATTCTGCGGGCTAACAAGCTATTTGTCAAAGAAAGCAAGTGCAGTTTCGGTACTAAGTCAGTTCAGTACTTAGGCCATGTCATTTCAAAAGATGGTGTAGCTACAGATCCTGAGAAAGTAGCAGCGATCAGAAACTACCCTATTCCTAGTTCCTTAACTGAGCTACGGAGTGTATTGGGCATGACAGGGTACTACCGGCGATTCATAGAAGGCTATGGACATATATGCAAACCATTATATGAAATGCTGAAAAAGAATTCCTTCTGCTGGACAGAAACTCAAACAGCAGCTTTCAGAGAACTACAGAAAAGGATGACTGAGGCTCCGGTTTTAGCCTTACCAAATTTCGATATTCCTTTCATTTTAGAGTGTGACGCTTCTGGCATTGGGCTGGGTGGTGTTCTGATGCAGAACAAGCGCCCCATTGCTTACTACAGCAAGGCGTTAGGCCAGCGTGCACTACTTCTGTCCACTTATGAAAAAGAAGCTGTTGCTATCTTAGAGACTATAAAAAAATGGCGGCATTACTTTCTGGGATCACAACTGATCATCCGAACTGATCATCAGAGCCTTAAGTTTATGACTGAGCAGAGAGTTAACACTGGGATGCAACACAAATTATTAATGAAGCTGCTGGAATTCAACTATGTGATAGAATACAAGAAGGGCATTGATAATAAAGTGGCAGACGCTCTCTCAAGAACTCCTCAGTTAATGGCACTTACTACAGCAACACCATCTTGGACAGATGAGATTGAAGATACTTATTCTCATGATCCTCTTTGCCAACAACTTATAGCTCAGATCACCAGCAGTACCACACAACCAGCTCATTATACTTTTACTGCTGGTATTCTTCGTTACAAAGGACGCATTGCCGTCGGTAATGATGCAAAGATGAAACAGAAACTACTTGAAACGTTTCATTCTTCTCCTATGGGAGGCCATTCTGGCATTCGTGCTACATATCAAAGGATAAAACGCATTTTCTACTGGCCAAGACTAAAAACTGATGTTGAACACTTCATCCAGATATGCCCTGTCTGCCAGAGATCGAAAGCTGAGCATTGTAAATATCCTGGCCTTCTGGTTCCACTCCCTATACCTGACATGGCCTGGCAACACATCTCGATGGATTTTGTCGAGGGACTTCCTAAATCCTCTGGTAAGGAAGTAATATTGGTGGTTGTGGACCGATTAACGAAGTATGCTCATTTTATCCCTCTTGCCCACCCTTACACGGTCCACTCGGTTGTGCAAGCTTTTGTGGATAACATCTTTAAGCTTCATGGCATGCCTTCTTCTATAGTGACTGATCGTGATAGGATCTTCACTAGTAAGTTTTGGCAACAAATATTCAAGACCTTGAAGGTGGATCTCCGAATGAGCACAGCATACCATCCCCAGTCTGACGGGCAGACGGAACGTGTGAACCAATGCCTGGAATCTTATTTGCGCAGCATGACTTTTGCTCAACCTAAGAAATGGTGTTCTTGGCTTTCCTTGGCAGAATGGTGGTACAACTCCACTTTTCACACTGCTACTCAATTCACCCCTTTTCATGCTCTGTATGGTTTTCCTGCACCTTTGATCAGTGAGATTGCCATCGTTGGACCTGAAGATAGTGAAGCTTCGGATTTCTTGGTTCAGAAGGAAAAGATGCTCCAATTACTGAAAGCAAACCTCTTACAAGCACAGCAACGCATGAAAAAGTATGCTGATCTCAACAGATCTGAACGCACATATGCAGAGGGTGATATGGTGTATGTGAAAATGAAACCATATCGCTTGGCAGCTTTCAATGTCCAACATGGTTTGAAGCTTGCTACTAAGTTCTATGGTCCTTTCCGTGTGACTAAGAAAGTTGGCCCTGTTGCTTATCAGCTACTCTTACCACCTGGTACTCAAATCCACAATGTGTTCCATGTAAGCCAACTCAAAAAGCACCTCGGGCCCAAGGCTGTTCCAGTTCCTGATCTACCACTGGTTGATAAAAATGGTAACATCTTGGTTGCTCCTGTGATGGTTCTACAAACTCGAGCAGTCCCAAGACACCCTCATCTGATTTCTCAGTGGTTGGTTCAATGGATGAATTTATCTCCGGAAGAAGCAACTTGGGAAGATGCTAGCTTCATCAAATCTGCATTTCCTGAATTCTATAACTCTACCATTCGTGCTTGGTTTCCTACAGATCCTCGAGGACAAGGATCCTTTTCAGGGAGAGGCAGTTGTCAGGACCCTACTCCTGGAGATGACGCTATTGATGACGAGGCACAGCTTCATGAGATGCACGGCTGGATTGAGCCATGTTACCTTCTTCAACGCTGGAGATCATTCCGTCATCCCTCCGTTACTTCTGTTATGTACAACGGGAGCTGCGTCTCCGCTCGCTGGCTATAAGCCGTGTAATGCTTCTCTTCTAATTATGCAAAATTCTATTATCACCTCTATGGCTTAGGTAGCGTAGCGTAGTGGTAGATGAATTCCGGATCATGAACTTGCTACCATATGCGTATCTTCCAGTAAAATCCCTCGTTGCTACCAACTCCTTGTGTGTTTGTTCATCTGCTGTTGAGTTTGTGTGATAGAATCCCTCTCGGGACCTATCAGGACGCCACCAAGACGCCGGGTTCCTCGCTCTTGGCATCGTCGTCGGCGGCCACCTGATCGGCATCTGCCGCCCCCTTGGAATCGCTCCCCATGGACGACACCGACTCGCCGGAATCGAGGTTCTTGGCGTCGCCGTCGACGGCCTCCGGGTGCGCAGGGGGAAGCGGAGGAAGGGAGCGCTCGGACCGGGTCTCGCCGGTAAGCAGAGGATCCGTCTCCTCCATTGGGGAGACGTCGATTGGAGGATTTGGGCGGAGGAAGGGGGATTTGGGTGCGAGGTGGAAGAGGAGCATCTGGGGGGAACCAAAATTTGTGCTGTTTTTTTTTCTGTTGTTGTTGGGTCTTGGGGTGGAGGGGAAGCTATTTTCCAGAGAAGCATGGGATTTTATGGATTGGGTCGTCGCGTGGCAGCCCATAGTGCAGGGGCCTTGTTTGAGCCTTGGCTCCTTCGTTACAAGAGCATTTCGCGAATTTCGAAACAAGATCAGTGCCTTGAAACCGATTTGGACATTATTTTTGTCCTGTGAGTGGTACCAACGAGATTGTGTGAGAATTTCCTTTATTTCACTCGTGTTTACACGTGTCTTCATTTCCTATTTTTTGTGTTATTCCTATCCTGCGTTCCAAACGGGACACTCATCTCCGCCTCCGCTGACCACGATGTCAAACTAGGAGTTCTCCCATGATGCTTCCTGAGAGACAAATTTTCCCTCTCCCTTTCAATAATTTATGTTATTTTCTCCCTTTTTGGATTTTATTGAAATACAAATTTCTAGGTTTCTCCTCTCCCCGGCCCGCCCCCACTCCAAACCTCTCCACTTCACCTTCCCCATCTCAGTAATTTAAAAGCCACTAAGCGGCCATTATAGATGATTCGAAAGAGCCGGTGAGTGTTGGGATACGCCAATTACAAACCTTGCAAAGTGAAAACTTTTCCCCATAGTGCATCACCATTAGATGTGCTTAGGGATTAGGTCAGGAGTATAACACTAGACGTGTAGGTGTGAAAGTCGATGTAGCGTGTGGGGGTAGTGCGCTTTAACTCGTCCAATCCCTCGAACACGTGATTGCGGATCGCATGAACTCCTCCTCTTGAGCGTCACATTTATAATGCCTCTAACGGTATCCACACGTTCAACGCGGAACGTTGTGCAGTGGATTGCAAATTCCGTTCGCGCGACCAGGGATATGGTGGTGGCTAGGGTTTTCCAACTCTTGGACGATTCTCCATACCTTTCGATTGCTCGTGCATCAACTTATGTAGGCCTCCATTGTGTCCTAATCCAAGTACTATACCAATATAATTTGTGTAGGCATATGTGTTGGTGTTAGTTGGGTCTAACCCTCGTGACCTGTTTCAATAAGATCATATCGGTCTCGCTCTGATCCTCTTGATTTAGTGGTAAATTTTACCATGCTAAAGCTTTCGATCGCTTGGAATGTCACTTTATTTCTTGGCTCTAGCATGAGTATAGGGTTGGTCATTTCATAAAGTTTGGTTATGATTGTATTTCCTATTTTTATTTTATTATTAAAGGCGAATATTATTCTCACTTACATAGCACCAGAGAGATTAGACAAGGTTGTCCCCCCTATGGTGTAAATGAAATGGTACTCTCTATTCAAGAATCTCTACATGCACAACAACGGATAGAATTATCGTTAGACCAAATTGACCTCATATCCATTCTCTCTTATTCTTTGACAGTTTACTTGTATATGGAATTGCCTGTGACCATGAACCAATAGATATGCCTAGAATTATCCTTCAACTTTGTCCAAGTTTTGGTCAAATCTCTAACTAGTCAAAAATTGTTATCTAGTGTAGCACGAATGTTACTGCATCACCAAGGAATGTGATTAAGAAAAAAATCCTTATATTACTCATGATATATTGCACATCTTGGGCATCCTCTTATTCCTTCCTGCAAAAGACACATCTGCAACTTGTACTTTCATTATCGATAGATTTCTATGAACATTGAATTGTTATAAAGCTAACTGGCTCTCTCATGGCGCTAGATTTAATCTCATCAACTATGTTTTCTCCTCTATTGTGGTCTACCACATGCCAAACATTGTGTTCTCTAAAAAAGAGTCTTGGAAAAACTCACTATTATCAACAGTAACTTCTAGTGGATAGGGCCCGATTGAGGAAAGAACGCAGATCAAAATCTCTTTGGCTTACGACCTACAAGGATATATGCACCACAAATAAGTGTGATTGAGAATAAGAACTTACAAGCTATAAATTAGAGCCTCATTGTTTTGTGCATCCTGGAGAATTGCAGAGGACTCCAACAACAATATTGCCAAAGTCTTTGAAGAGCCTAATAAAATTTCCCAAAATCAGTTGTTTGGGCACACAACATCCGATAACTGTAAAATCACCACCGTGGTGCACAAGACGATAAATTAAGTTGTGTATGGTATTGTTGTTGATAGTGATAATCTTGTTCGCGTGTCTATGTTTTACCCATATGT
Organism: Poa pratensis; assembly: GCA_947311845.1. Classification (NCBI taxonomy): domain Eukaryota; kingdom Viridiplantae; phylum Streptophyta; class Magnoliopsida; order Poales; family Poaceae; genus Poa; species Poa pratensis. The sequence continues at coordinate 9,036,563 of CAMZMU010000071.1, forward strand.
TAGTGTTTGTTTGGCATGTATTTTTCTAATTGGTGTATATTTTATGATAAATTGTAAAGTAAGCTCTTCTAATTGACGGGGACAAGTTTAGTCTGCTAGTGTGTGAGATGGAAGTACTACGAATTGTATTGACATCGAATTAACTAAAATTTCATTTATAATTTCATGTAAGATAAAACTGGCGGAAACAATTCTATATACTAGGATATGAACATCAGCTAATTGATCAAATTGTATATACAAGCATAAGAGATTCCTAGTCATTTTGTGTTCTTCGTTATTATTATAGGAGATGATATTTCAATTACCATTTAGGGAGAAAGCACACGGTATAAACTTAGCATTGAATCCATTGTAACTTTTAAGATACATTTGACCATAGAACAACTACAAAATAAATTTACACTATATAAATAATATAAGTACACATATCTAACCATGGACACAGAGACAACTATTAAGATATCTGTTAGATCTATGCCACATATATATATATATATATATATATATATATATATATATATATACCCCTGCTATTCTAGACTCCCTTCTAGAATAACTATTCTGGACAACTTTATGAACTTCCGAGTTAATAATAGGTGAACTTCCGGATGGAACACTTATATTCAGTGAGTTTTTCCATCGTGGTTTTGAAACCGTTTGTCGGATTGAAGCATATGATACGGCGTTGGAAAGGTACAAAAATGCGCACATTTTTCACTTCTACAAGATTTTGAAATTTGTTACGGTTTTAAAATAATTTTAAATATACGAAACACAATTTTTCACGTATTTTCCACGTTTTCGTACTGTTTTGGACGCCATTTTCAAACCGTTTGTCGGATTGAAGCAAATGATACGCCGTTGGAAAGATATGAAAAATTCGCACCTTTTTCACTTCTACAAGATTTTGAAATTAGTTACGGTTGTAAAGTAATTTTAAATATAGAAACACTGATTTTCGCGTATTTTCTTCGTTTTCGTTTTGTTTTGGACACCATTTTCAAACCGTTTGTCGGATTGAAGAAAATGATACGCCGTTGGAAAGATATGGAAAAACCGCATCTTCACTATCTCAGGTCAAGTTTCGTAATTCATCACGGAATAAGAGCAGTTTGAAAAATAAACGATTCTGTTTTTCTGAAATTTAAGTCCAGCGGAAAGTATTTTGGAAATTACTTTCAAACCGTTTATCGGATTGATGCAAACGATATACCATTGGAAAGCTACGGAAAATGCGCAACTTTTCTATGTCTAGCAAATTTCGAAATTTCTTACGGTTTAAGAGCAGTTTGAAAAATCGTCATTTCTGTTTTTTAACTTTTATGTCCAGCGGACGGTTTTTGTGCAATTACTTTCAAACCGGTTATCGAAAAGTAACAAATAATATGGCATTGGAAAGATATTGACTAGGCGCAACTTTTTCGTATAGAAATGTTTTCGAAATTCATTACGGTTTTTGATTAATTTTGAAAATACAAAAAACGGAGAAACAAGAAGACATTGGAATAACAGAGTATAATGAACTTCCTTTATATGCGGCTGTGAACTTTCGTTAGTCTGTTGGTGAACTTCCATTAGTCTGTTAGTTAACTTCCGATCGCGATTTATTTTCACGCGGATAAGTTGAAAGTTTTCTGCCGAAAAAAATGAACTCCATGCCCCACACGAATTGAACTTTCTGGCAATGTAAAAGTGAACTTCACGGCCACGCAATTTTTACCATCAATTTTTTCGAACATCAATTTTTTCTAACAAAATGTACTACCTGAAAATGTTAACTTCTAGCGCCTGATCGAGGTGAACTTCCGACGCGTTCACAGTGAACTCCCCGCGGTCTTTAGTGAACTTCGGATTTGATCGAAACTAACAAAATATCTTACAACATGTTCGAGGTGAACTTCCGACAAGGTCAAAACGAACTCCTCCGCGGTCTGAACTGAACCTCCTTTTTTTATTTACTCTTGAAGGAATTTTATTTTTATTGGTAGGAAATAAGTGAACCTTGGGAATGGACGAATTGAACTCCCCTATTAATCGTCCACAATTAAAAAGTAAACTTGGGTTTGAAAACGAACATTTTTAGAAATATATGAACTCGTCGAAGTATTGGGAAAATGAACTTCGGGCAGTGCACAATGTGAACTTCATGGCAGTGACAACGTGAACTTCTCGACATATATTAGGGGTACTTCCTGTCGCGTTATAATACTTTTACTGGCGTACTGTTTTTGTGTGGACTTCAATATTTAACAGTCTAAACTTCCAAATTTGTTTCTGCACCACGTATGAAGCAATACAACAGTCAACCAACGAATTCCTGCCATAAAAATTCCTATTCATGGCATCAGCACTACCAGCAGTACAACAACGATGGAAGCACTCCAACACACAAATCTAGTAGATTTGCCGATCAGTACGCATGACAAGCTGAGCACCAAAGCATGGGAGCTAATACACCGAAGACACGCTCGCTGAAGCAAATACTAGAGCAGGTCACAATCACCAGCTAGCCAGGCCAGGGAACGACTGCATCCTCCACATAGCAAACGCACAGGAGACAGAGGAAAACAGCGCCCGCCCATTCCGTGTTCCATTGTTAGCGCTGATTTTCGGGAGGGCACCGTCGCGCGGAGGTGCGAGGTTGGACATGGGTGGACGGTGAACTCCCTTGCTTCCCGCGGTGGACTTCCCCGGCGGCGGACAATCAACTCCCCCGGCGGTGGTCAGTGAACTACCCGGTGACAGCTCGTGCGGAGGCGCAGGGGTAGAGTCGCGCTCGACCCTCTTCCTCAAGCTTGCAGCTGCCTCCGGCGACCCTCTTCCTCTGTAATTATTCACAGGGTTCAGATCATCGGCAACAACAGCTCAGTTCACAAGATTGTGAACGTTAACTCCTTGAACAACTGAACTTGAATAGAAAGAACTGAAACCAGCAGAAAAAGAGGTTCAGTATTAGCAGCAGATGCAATCAAATCGTCCCTAATCGAGAAGTCGACATATCGGGCGCCCGTATCAACCATCAGTGCATCCTGGAGTCAACTACAAGGCCGGCGACGGTCCGCCCATGGGGCAAACGGCGGTCCACTGCCTGGCCGGCTGTCGTCTCCATCTCTGCATCTTCTGTTTCTTTGCGCAATAGTTCAGCGGACTCGCTCGGAAGGACAACTCGCACGGGCAGCAGCGGAGTTCACGGCGATGTAGATCGGAGTTTAGAGCGCGAAGCAGCAGAGGATGGCCGCCACCGGCGCAGCTTGGAGGCACCAAGCACGGGGAGCAGCAATAATGGGGCGAGCACCACGAGCAGCGGCCGGTGGCCGGTGGCCCCCAGGCTGCTCCTTCGCTACGAGGTGACACAGCGGCAGAGCCAAGCTCCCCCCGGATGCTACCGGCGCGCCGCTAGGATTCACACAGGGCGGGACGCCGCCGGTCGCCGGGATCTGCGCGGTGCAGGGACGGTGGCGCGAGTCGCCGTGCGGGATGCAGGGGGAGGTCCATGGCCGCCGCGTACGGAGCCAACAGCTGCCGGTCGTTGTGAGGACCAAGGGTCGCCGCGGACGGAACCAGCAGCTGCAACCGGTCGGCGGGTCGAGGGCACGACGCGGACGCCAACAGATCCACCGGCTGCCACCGGTCGGGAGGTTGAAGGACGCTGCGGGGGCGGAGCTTGCTGCAACCGCCGGTGGAGAGGACGGGGGAGAGCCGGGGAGCAGGACAGCGGCGGCGCGCTCATGTTCTGGAAGCCGGGCGGTGGCTTCCGCACGCCGGCGATTGGAATCACGGTGGGATTCGCGGCAGCGCACCAGCTGTGGGAAGCGGGGCGGGAGGTGGGTGACGGTGTGGGGAAGGAGCAAGCCGGCGATGGGAATGGGGCGGAGCGCGCCGGCGACCGGAGTTCCTGTCGCGTCCGGCTGCCGCCGCGGAAGGAGGCGGGGTGGAACGGGGCGGAGCGCGCCGGCGGCCGGCTGCCGCCGGGGAAGGAGGCGGGGTGGTGCTGTTTGGGTAGGGGATCGAGAGGAAGGTGGGTGGGGATGGTGGGGGTTGACCGGTTCGGTAGGCAGCAGGTTGGGTTTCAGAAGGTCTTCCGGAGTGGGAAGTTGTCCAGAATAACTATTCTACAAACACTATAGGAGTTGTTTAGAATAGTCCTATATATATATATATATATATATATATATATATATATATATATATATAGATTAGGACATCAACAAAAAAACTGATCCAACAAGGAACTCAAGTTATGAAATATAATTCACATTTAGCACACCAAAAGAGATTTTTTTCAATGATGCATTATAACAAATAACACTACAACTAAGATTTAGAAATACTTCAAATATTAATTTGGTTAAGTATGCCAAATACTTAATAAAAATTATACTTGTTAAATCCGCATCATGCTAAAAATCAGATATGTAGAAGTATAAAAATTTAGTATAAATTATATTCATCTGTAATGTGACTGTTGTGTCGCCAAAGAAGCAGCACATAACACAAGCCCGAACCCACGACCAATGTAAGGCTGAAGTGAAGCGAATCAACAGTTTGTGTCAGAAAATAAGGCAATAGTGTGAGAGTACCTGAGGATCGTTATGCAGAAGAGAAAATTGTTCGACCTTTGATTCAGCTCTTCGAGCTCGCTCACCTTGGCCAGCATTGTTGCTGCATCCGATTCAAGTTTTTTGACTCTCGTCGCGATCTCCTCTCCGATATTTTCCCTGGACGCCACTATAGTCAACGCAGTTGATCACTTAGAAGCATCTCAAACTGAAATGCCCTCGTGGATTTATCGGTTTAGAATCTCTAAACTCTCATGGATTTATCGGTTTAGAATCTGCTTTGCATCCCACATTTTGCGTCCGACGAAGCTCATGCCCTTTCGATCGAATATCGGAGGCAAAGCAATATATTTGACTAAAATTAGGAAGCCGTGTCTAGGTTGACTACCTTGACTAAATTTAGGAGGCCGTGTCTAGGTTGACCACCTTTGACTTTGGTTTTGTCCTACGTGGCATACTGGAATTTCAGCTTGTCTCTCTCATATGATTAGTTTAATTAATTAATAATATCCGGATGGAGTAGGCACGAAATGTCCTCCGCTTCGGGTGACTAGGGCGGCACTCCACATTGGATCACTCAGCTTCCTTCCCAAACTCGCGCCACCGAGCAAAGCCAAGAGGCGAGGTTCCGAGTGTATCCGGCGAACGCGTCACTTTTGTAGAAACTTTTCTTGCGATCCATGTGTTCAAGGATGGTGCTAAATGTTGATTGTAGCTATATATCATAGTTCACTTTAGCATGACATTTCGGTTCATGTGTGCATTCTCAATTACATCTTCACACATTGTGTTGTTTGCAGAGCTCAGATAACTTGATATTAACATATTACGCTTTATAAAAAAAAGAATGTGTCTCCTTCTATCTCTCTCTCTTCTCAGTCACGTCAACAAGCTTGATCAACGTAAATCCTAAACCTCCTATTCAAATGAGCTGAAGGTTTTTACCGTCTAACTAAACAAAATGAGTAACAAATCTTAATATGTTATTCTTAGCCTCAATTTCCATCAAAGTGATCTCAGTGCTCACCGATATACTCATTAAACTATGTCTAATTTTATTTTATTTGTTCAACATCTTTTGGCATTTTTAGCTTAATTTGAGTGATAATCTCTTCTTTTTAACTATCTCTCAAAATGTAGCCTATATTTTGCTAGCATAATGTCATGTAACCCTAAAAGTAGAGGGCTTAGGTTCTAGAAAGCCACAAGTTTCAAAAAAGTAACCAGGACCTGGGCTCTCTTTTGGATCAAGCATTTTCATAGGGCTACGGAGGATTCCAATCCATATAATTAATGTGTTCCCTAAGAAAGACCTTTAGATCAAAAGAATGACACTGCCAAACATATTTTTACACTCGTCCACGAATAACCGAGACATTTTCCCCATGTTTAGTCCAAATGAATATGCAAATCACCGCACAACGCGCGAGCCGATAAATTAGGTTGTGTATGGTATTGTTGTGTGTAGAGATGATCTTGATCGCCCCTCATGCTTTACCTATGTTAGTGTTTGTTTGGCACTTTTTTTCCTATTTTATGTATAATTTTCTATAATATATTATAAATATAAGCACATCACAACATAGTTTAGCAACTGCCAAAACATCTATAACTTGTTAAGATAGCCATGATTCTTGGATCAATAGTACTACAGTGTATTTGGTGTTGGAGAAAAATGTACGACAAAGATGAAGAAAGTCAAATGAGAAAAGCAGAAGAAAAATATTTCGGTAAATAATTTTGATTCCATATAAATTGATTCAGCACAGTAAAAAGTTCCTCCGACCTCCCGAAAAAAAAAATTCCGATTCGAACAGCTAGGCTGGACACTCACGGCCGAGAAGCCGCTCGAATCTCCTCCAAAATCCCTCGAATCCGTCGCGAAATTCTTCAAATCTCTCGATTCAGACCACGGAGCCCTAGATTTCAGCCACCAATTTGTGCATCAAGCCAGCCACTAATCGTCTCTTGACCCAGTGACTACTCAATCCGCCGCCTGAGCGCTGTTAGATCCTTTCCCCCGATCCACCGATCCTCGGAGAGTACTGATCTTGGTCAACAATCACGCGAACCTTCTTCCTTAGGTATGGGCAAGCCTCTAATCTACGAGATACTGGAGAAGCCGGCAAGCAGCGGCGTCATCGGCATCTGCTCCCTGATCTGGTACCTTATCCAGAAGCGGGGCGTCGGGTACGCCGACGTCGGCCTCAGCTACGAGGCCGCCATGGAAGGGGGCCAGTACTGGAGGATCATCACCTCCGCCTTCTCGCACGTCAGCGTGGTCCACCTCGTGTTCAACATGAGCGCGCTGTGGAGCCTCGGCGCCGTCGAGCAGCTGCTCGGCGTCCAGTACTACCTCCACTACACCGTCGTGCTCGTCGTCCTCTCCGGGCTGCTCGTCCTCGGGACGTACCACCTCATGATCCAGAGGTTCAAGGTGGAGCACTTCAGGAGGGTCACCGCCGTCGGGTACTCGTGTGTCGTGTTCGGGTGGATGACCATCCTCGCCGCCAAGCAGCCGTCGTCCAAGCTCAACCTGTTCGGGGTCCTCTCGCTGCCCATCAGCTTCGCGCCGTTCGAGTCGCTGATATTCACCTCCATCATGGTTCCGCAGGCCAGCTTCATCGGCCACTTGTCCGGGATCATCGTTGGCTACTCGATTGCCTGGGGTCTGATCCATGGGATGAACAACTACTGGGCCGTCACCATGCTTGGGTGGATTGTGCTTGTCTTTGTCTTCAGCTTGAAGCGTACAGGGTCTATGGAACTAAGCTTCATTGAGATTGAGACAGTTGCGGATCCCTCGACGCCTTCCGTCGGCGTGGTTGCCTCCAGAAGTGGTATGCTGCCAGGAAGAGGAGTTGCAGACTTTGTATGACCTCCTACGGTACTGTTGGTGGTCACTGAAATGTTGATAAGTCTTGTTTCAGTTTTGAGGATTGTACCATCATGTTGACACAGTGCTATACTTTCAGTTTTGAAATTCTGGTGTTATGGGTTTCACTAGACATCTCCGAGGATATGAAGGGAGTTCTTTTATCTGGACTTTTGCAGATGCATGTTCAGTTTGAACAGGAAGGAATTCATTTGTGAAGGACAGCATGTAAAGGAATGAGAGAAGCATGTTGTAAAAAGAAAGAGTTGAATCTGTTGAGTACTGTGCATATCAGATTGTTTCTATGCTGATGTGTAGATTCAAACTATAAACCAAGATATTTCTTCTCATATGCATGATATAGTTGGATTAAGAGGTGTTATGCTGATAGTGAACTGTTCATGATACAGTCAACACATCAGTCCTGTTCACTGCATGCTCTCTTCTGGATACATGATTTCTTTTCACGACCTGAAGTGCTAAATCCTGTGTGTTTGTATGCATATCGTGCGAGAACTCTTCAGCAACAGTTATTTGTGTTATGTAATGAATATGGAATCTCTTTATTCGTACTAGCAACGGTAATGTTTTGAGATTGAACCAGTTATGGATCACTCGCTGCCTTCCTTGGGTGTTGTTGCCTCCAGAAATGGCAGGGCTCTGCCCGGAATAGGAGTTTCAGATCTTGTCTGACCTGCGGTTTGGATGAGCTGGTAACCAAAATGGTTGACAAATAGGTCCTGTTTCAGTTTTGGAAATTGTATCATGTTCACACAGTGCTATACTTTCAGTTCCGAAAATCTGGTTCACAAATCTGGTTGTTGCTAATACAGGCAAACAACAGTCTTGTTTTGCCAGCCATTGCCGTGTTAGCTACATCACCGTGTTTAAACAAGTCGGGTACTTATGAATTCCAGATAAATGTTTTATTTTGCTTTTACTTGTGATGATTAAAGAAGCGGAATAGAAAATTGTACGAACACCAGGTAAGAACTCTTCAGCAACAGCACTATGTGTAAAGCAGTAAATATGATGCTCCGTTACTTGTATTAGCAAAGGTAGTGTTCTGGGTTTACAAAAGGAAACACATTACACGCACAACATTACAATTCATGGCCAAGGCCAAGTTTTTGCTGATAAGTGGAATTGTGTGTCCTTCTGTCACAAGGAATGATCTTCGTGGCACGTTCGTTTTGGTTCAATTCAATTAGCTTCCCCCAGAGATGACAAGAACCATTTCAGGTTCTTCCTGCCCGGCAGATCACTTATTGGTAACAATTATAACGCGATGTCCACGTCAAACCCAAGCTTCTCCTTCGAAGAATTGAAGAACTGGGGTGCTTCAAAGCTCATCCTGAACATGAAAACAACTTGTTATGTAAGTCACCTCCTGTTATACAATCGGATTAAGCAGTTGTAAATACTAAATGAAAGAATGAATGTGCTTCATAACTTACATGGTAGTCATCCCAGTGATCCCTGTTGCGCTGAAATACAAAGAAAAGAAAGAGCAAAATAATGTTAGGTAGATCATTCATTCATTTGTATATAGTTACAAAGTTAAACTGAATCATATATATATATATATATATATATATATATATATATATATATATATATAGGTGACCACAACACAAGTCAACACACCACGGCCTTCCAAGAGCACCAAACTTCTCTAGAATATTAGTAATGTCTTCTTGGGTTATGCAATATGTTGATATGTTCCATGATTCAATAAGTGTACTGAGTGAGTCAGCGAATAAGACTTCTAAGAGAACTTCCGTATGTTTGATACTTCAAAGACTCTAGGGTGGCTTCAGCAAGAAAGCGAACGAAATGTGAGCTTACTCTTTTGTATCTGTCCTTGTAATGGTCCCTGCCACGGTGTCGATCGCCCCTCTCTCTCCTCCGCCGCTCTCCATCCTCCCTTGCCTGCTGAGCTTCCTGTACATATAAGCAGTTACATTTAGCTTCTTTCACAACGGCAGTTATTCTCTACAGTTCTGCCTCAAGGACATCAAATAATGTGCATTAATGATTGCTAACTGAGGATTGTAACCTTATCTTCTCTAGCTTTCCTCTCTTTTTCAGCTTCTTCAAAAGCCTCCTTTTCAGCCTATAATATATGGAAAAGTAAAAGTAAGACTGTGCTTTTGGGATATCAGCACATGGGTCAATTCAGTAAACATGTGATGTTACCTCCTTATTTGCACCCCACGTTTCTTCAGCAGCTCTTTTTGCATACTCCGGGTCATCACAAATGAGAATGTTATCAAAAACTGAACCAGCTTTTACCTGCATACAAGTAAGCTATAAGTCAACATCGCATTTCCTTCATTCAGAATAACCTTTGACATGCATCTCAAAAAGACCACTATACATAACATATGGTACCTGCCAAACTTCAATTCCAATATACTTCAAAGGTTTCAGTACGTATAAATCTGGATCATCCTCAAACTCTGCAAAAGTGGATCAGTTCACGGCTTAAGGCTATTTCGAAGTTTGACAAGAGGTCCGCTTTAATATGAGGTGTCTAGTGTAATATAATTTTTCCTTATCCTCATTACCTGGATTATCAATCCATGGGATCTTCCATTTACCCTTGTAGTTAGGGTTCTTAATTTTCTGTGGGCAGAAGAATGTGAGAACATGGGAGTCTACCAAAGAAATAAAGTAGCATGAAGGACTGATGGGCAAACAGCACAACGAACCTTCCGCTTCCATTGTCCTTTGTATGCTGGATTTGGTATCCTTCTAGGCTTCCAAATGCCATCATCATCATCGTCCCACGTGTCAGGCTGATTAAGAGCATAATATGCGTATATTTTCATCAAGTTGTGTGTTTAGTTATAAAAAGAGCTTCAAAAGTAACAATGTTGAAGCAAGCCTAAATAGGTAAGCCAGATATGTTGGTTAAATTGGTCAGTCTTCATGCAAATAAATAAGTTAGCACTGAATGATGCATTATCAAAGAAGGCATGCCCATTTACAGTTGGAATATTATTCTGAGGAAAAATATGGTATGGAATATGAAGTCCAATAACTAAGTTTGATGCCTCAACGATGATTAACGTTGGAACTTGCATACCTTTTTGTCCTTTGGATCAGGAATCTCTCTCGGAATAGAATCATAGCCCTAGCCAAGGTGGATGAGTAGTTACAAAACAATTCTCTTTTACAAAGTTGAAAAATAACTACACTTCTAAAAAATTGATTCACAAAAAGATGTATGGGCACACAGACCTCTGGTTTAACTTGATCAGGATCCTCAATATACTCTCTGTCATCCCAATCCTTAGGCTGGAATCAAGGCATACATGTTAGATGATGCTCACAATGTAATTTTTCTAGTCATATAGAGTATTTCAAGAAGCGAGCTACCTTTTTGGCATTAACTTCCTTAATTTTACGAGGAGGTAAGATGTCCCAATCAGTGTACATGCTCCCAGATTCTCTTTCACGGTTATCGACAAGTATACTATAAGATGCGTCGGGCCTAAGAATGAATGTGTAAACATGCGTCAACCTGTCTGTTTCACATTGTAGATCTTTCTTGACAGGGTAGTTCTGCCCCTGATAGGAAAGTATAAGATGCAGCTTTTTTGTTTGAGTCCCACATATATCTGGCCCAAACATCAAACTGCATAAGAGAACATGAGAAAGTTAGCAGGCATTACTAAGCAGTTTATATTGATTCATTACAGATTAATCACTGATGGCCCATTCGCAAGCAATGGCTTCTACATATTCAATATAGTAACAAACTAGGTGAAATATATCTTTGCTCATCCACTATATGAACATCCAAAATCACATGGTGAAAACAGTGACATAGTCCCTTACTAACAGCAACACTAGATCTTTGGAAGTATGGGAAATTCCACAGGAGAGAAGTAAAATAAATAGCATACCTGTATGGAGTGTCTCCGCTATATTTCTTCTGGTTGACATAACCAGACATCAGCTTAATATAACCACCACCACATTCAATGTCCTGCTCAAACTTGATGGAATACTGGAGCACCAATGTTCGGCCCTTGTTACTGAACTCTGGGATCTTGGCTGAGATAGCGAAGTGCCTAGCATCTAGTGTTGTTTGAATGCCTAGAGCACGCAAATAAAACACAAGGATTTTTCAGAATTAAGCTTCTCAATCAAGAGATTATTTGACTGTGACCAAACAACCAGTATCATCAATTAAAGAAAGAACTACTGAAGGATGTAAAAGGTAAACCTTTGTCATCAGGATCTCCAGAATATTTCCCTGCTGTGTGCTTGAATGTACCAGCTTTCCCTTCGCTCCGTTTCCAGTCGGATTTCACCCACCGACTCTCCCAGCCATCTGAACATTTGAAACAAACAACTATATGATACGGCAAAACGCTGGACAACCACGGCAACCAGAAATTGGCAGTAGCTTATTGAAACTCATATATTGGTGTTGGACAAGGCGTCGCAGCTAAGTCAAGCAAACCAGTACATGTCAGCAGTTCACCCTGTCACTCAATCACACTCAGGCTACCCATGAACACAAACATTAGTTCAACTTAAACACCATCAGTTCCCACTTCCCACCCAATAATGTCACAATCAATGACTCGGCAAAGCACTAACTGTTCGACCAGGAGACCTTAACTACATCACTCAGCTTCAAACTCTCAGAGTTTAACTACTTGAGTAGCTCCTTATGGAGAAGTAATATCCTTTGTGAATCAAGAAACCATTAACAGGGGAAGCACAGATTGCCAGAGACATGAACAAAATAGTGGTCAATCGAGGGGGGCGACACAAAATAATTTAGTCACCCACCCAAAATGGAAATTGGGAGCAGGGAATCCAGTCCAGTAGGGCGCTCCACTCGAATTCAATTCAAGCACCAGAACAGAAATAGCAGCAGGTAGTACAAGTACAACAGGGAGCAGCAAAGCACCTCACAAACTTGTAAGTAGCGAGTCTAGACTGAACAGGGGAACTGGTCAGACTACTACTGTACCTTCGAATCGCTCCTCGAAGATGACCTCCCCGGAGGCGAGCAGGAGTAGCGACGCAAGCGCGAGTAGGCGGTGCAGGAGCCGGAGCTGGAGCTCCGGGTGCCCGCCGCGGCGGCTTCTATCCATCGCCAGTGGCTGGCTCGCCGGAGACGGAGCAGGATGTAGTGGCTCCCAGCCGCGCTGCTGCCTCTGCTCGGCCTTTCCAGCGCAAAGGAATATTTGTAGGAGTTTATTCACGGTAATGCCCTGCCGGCCCGACCAACGACGTCGGGATCCGCCGCTCTTAGCGGTGTGGCATTCTGGTAGTTTTGCATAGACCCGGGGCTCTTTGCGGGGACTAGTGGAGGCGTGCTCCGTCCCGAGCGAGTCGCAACCACCGGACGCCGGCGACGACCCGTCAAAGTCAACGTCGCCGCGGTGGTGGGCCCGTCGCTACGGCCGGGGTTGGGACGTCCCTACCTGGGCGCCGGCCCCACGTATGTATAAAATCCGGTAGCAAATGAAGCCGGTTAAGCTCCGACGACAGCCAATGAAGGGCCGCCACGTCGTTGTACTGACGTGGTTTTGGTGCTTTTCGTACGTGCTCCACCGCGATGAGACACTCGTCGTCGGCTCGCCGTGCTCGGGCCGTCCGGGCTGAGCCACCGCGTTGTTCCATGGCTAGTCCGGTCGTCGCGACTCGGGAGGATTCGTGGAATTCTATCTACTGCAGTTCAGTGTCGTAATTTCGGCGCGCAGCTGCGGCTGGAAGTAACGCGGCAGCTGCTTTACAGAAATCCATATCTGACCCTTTTTCCAGCCGCAGCTGCTTTACAGAAATCCATATCTGACGCTTTTTTGTTTTGCGAATTCATATCTCACCCTGTTGTAATGCATAAATCTCACCAAATATACACCACACTGTGGCACTAAGAAAGGATAAGTGATAACCATATTGTGCTCGTATCTAGATTCAGATAGAGCAACACCATCATACATGTTGGTTTATTCGATCTAGCGAGAATGAACTTAAGAGCAAGAGTGACATGTCAGATTAGACTCCTTTTCAACTTCATAAAGGTATTTTCTTTCTCGACGTCTCCTATTCTCAAGCTAGCTCGCGCCGTCTTTCTTCGTGCGCATCATATTATTTAGTGGATAATATAGAAAAGAGAGGGGATGAAGCTCTTGAAGGATGGAGGGGAGAGATCGGTGTGGTGGCCATATATAAGGTCTTACCGGTGCATTCAGCGACTCAAGAACAATAGGGGGAGTTGTTGTGTACATTTGTTACATGGAAGAGATCTTCGTACATAATGGATGCATAAACTACGATATGTATACCAGTATACGCATTATTTTTTCTGGACGTTTACTTGCATGATGTGGCGGACTCACACGAGCCCGTCGAACATATAAACATAGAGTTGTTGGGAGATGGGACCGTGATGGCCTGCACATGAAGTAGGTCGCACGAACAGAGGAGGAAGATGGAAATTACCCTACATGTATTCGGCTGCAGTACATATTGTGCACCTCTATCTCATAAGACTTATTTCTCGAGCTCCTCTTTGGGATCAGGTTGCTCCATTTTTTTAACGGTTTTTATTACGACATAAGAATTGTACTATTTAAATTGCAACAAACCTCTCTTATAATGGTATTCCCTTATCGGCACGATAAATAGTTACGACATTTCCCATCACGCGTAAATCCCTTTGTCGCGTCACAACATTGTAAAACGCGTCTAGGTATTTCAATATAGACTACATACGGACTAAAATGATTGATTATACACAGTAAAACGCATCATCTGAATAAAAATAAATCTAAAACATCTTATATTTCTGAAGGGAGGTTTGTAATATTCGTCTGAGTTGTTCCTAATGAGGACAATTTATAGACTTGGTCACTCTCAGTCCGTATTTAAATACAATATCTCGGTATGCATGCTGCTGATTTTCATTCAAACTTAAGAAGTCCACCTTGCTCCCGCAATAACGCTTTGAAGAGTACTAGATCCTTAAAAGCCAAAAATAGATTTTTCGAGACGCATCACTAACATCACCACCAAGAAGGGTTACCTTCCATAAGAGTGGATATGCATAAATCAATAGCGAACACATTCCACTACATGTAAAAGATCGGAGCGGTGGAGGCTAGAGCTTAGTCCCTCTGAGATCGGCATGCCATAACATCAGCAGCGGTGGCTGGTTCTTCTCTCTTCCATCGACGGCCTTTAAGTAGGGCAACAACGGATGGATGCGAGGCAGAGAGTCCCAAAAATAGATATATGGTTGAGTAGAACCCAAGACTTCACACCCTCTGTCTCCCCATTTTTAATTTGTATTTCCTGTATCAAAGATATTCACACATAATAATTTAGTTCTATTTACACTGCTAAGGATGGCAATTTTACCCATGGGTACTGGTAACCGTGGGTACCGTACCCGCATGGGTAGGATATGGGTACAATTTTATACCCATGGGTAGTACCCGTACCCACCCGTTTAAGTCGTGGGTAGGGTACGGGTATAATCTCGTACCCATGGGTATACCCATACCCTACCCGTTTATATACTTTACCTGTGGAGGACCAACATTTATTCTCGTAAGTTTGTAAATCTATGTGAAGTTGTAATGACTTGTCAATTTGAGTTGACATAATTGTCACGTACTCAAATATATGTTATTGAGTTGAGATAAATGTTTTCTTTTATCAAAAAATTTACCGACGAATGTAAAATTTTAAGTAACTTGTGTACTATTTGATCTACCCGTTGGGTACCCAATGGGTATGGGTATCCACCGGGTATGGGTACGGGTAAAGTTTCATACCCGTGGGTACGGGTATGTGTAGAATTTTGTACCCATTGACTACACGGATATGGATATGGTATTGGTCTACCCGCCCCATACCCTACCCATAGCCATCCTTATACACTGCAATATATCCCCTTATTGATTTGCTAAGGACAAAATTATGTGGATCAAGTTCATAGTAGACATAACATAAAATCATCACCTGTCCATGTCCATGTTATATGTCCCAATGGAGGTCATCATCTACAAAGACTTTACATGCAATCTGAATGAAATTGTTATGCATTAAATGTACCCAACAAGTCTCAATGGAGTTTCTTACATCATTCACATGTAAGAACGTATATATAACCCACCGATCCTTTGTGTTCTTCCCAGCCTTTAGAGGTGAGCTCAGCACCTCCCTCTTCTATACTAGCCGCTAGCAAATACAATGCAAGGAATAAAAAAGACAATTGGGAAGCTAAGTTGAGAATAGGAGGCATCGAGAAAGAAAATTGTGTTACGAAGTGAAAATACATTTCACTGTGCTGAGTTCCTCTAGCTTGACACATTTCCTTGATGTCTTGCATTCATCCCCTCAGTTGGTCGACCCATCAAAATTGTCTTCACGTGACGATGCTCACCTGAATCCAATGGTGTAATCGATACCAGCTAGAGTTCCAATGGCCTCGAGCTTGGAAGCTCACAACGGGGGAGTTGAGTGTCGCTAAATGGTGTCTTACAGTAGAAAAGGAAAGTAAAAATAGGATGGACCATCTTTTGGTTTTTCCACGAGAAGAGTAGACGATAAAAAACTATTATCGATTTTTTTGCTTTCTTATCAACTTAAAAATTGGTCGCCCATTCTTTTTTAAGAATACGCCATGAAAAGGCGTATCAATTTCATTGATAGAAGAGGCCAAGCGGCATGTCCACAACTCGTAGGCTTTACAACTAGCAGAGAAAACGAAAAGAGTACAATGTTCTCTCACCTACACATCCTACTCAAAATGGTCTCCTTCTCTAAACCCTCACGGCAACTACTCCCCTCCAAGCCACCTCAATGGCCCATTGGCCAAAACCCTAAAACCCTCACCTCGACGGAGTCTCGCTATGTTCCATTGATCCACTTCTGCTCGATAATCCTCCCCGCCGAGACATGTGCACGCCTGTAAACCACGTCATTTCGGTGTAGCCAAATACACCACATGACTGAGATGATACATGACCACACGTCTCGCCGCTGACTCATCCAGGTTGGCCGCCTAGTCCATAAGTTCATCAGCTCCGTGTCAGGTTGAGGCATCCACTCCAAAAGCTGCCAGTCCTGCAATACGGAGAACCACACCTCTCTCGGGACTAGGCAGGTGAGCAGCAAATGTTGTATCGTCTCAGCAACCAGAAATAATTCAGGCGCCCATCAGTCACCCACCAAAATAGATTTTGGCAGCACGGAACCCAGTCCAGTAGTGCGCTCCGCCACAATTCAATTCAAGCACCAGAACAAAAATAGCAGCGCAGGTACCCACCCTAGGAAGCATGCAGCCACTACCTTCGAATCGCTCCTCGAAGATGACCTCCCGGAGGCGAGCAGGAGCTGCGACGTGAGCGCGAGTAGGTGGTGCACGAGCCGGAGCTGCAGAGTCTACTACCCATCGCCAGAGACGGAGCAGGAGGTAGTGGCTCCAAGCCACGCTGCTGCCTTTGCACGGCCTTTCCAGCACAAAGGAATATTTGTTGCACGTAATCTCAAATACCAGTTAGTTATTTCTCATTGTTGAAAATAATTTGCCAGGAATTTGCTTGATTGGTTGAAACGATTAAGAATAAAAAATAATTGTGATGTTTGTGGTGTGCATGATTAAATCATGTAATTAATTACATCGCATGATGGTGTGATATCATTGGATAACTGAAAAATGTGAATAATTGCATTGCTAAAATGTGGATGATGTGGATATTTTGCATGTAGAGATAGACAAAGAATGATGTGGACAATTGGGTGGCTAAAGTAATGGATGCAAATAATTGTTAGTGTGATGAGGTGGACAATTGGATGGTTGAAATGATAAATGGGCAGACAATTGGATGGTTGAAATGATAGATGGGTAGACAATTAGATGTTTGGAATGACGAGTTGATGACGTGGATATATCACATGTTGAGATATATTATCATAAATACATGTTAGTGGAGTTTTGCTTTATGAGATATATATAGACTTGTCAGGTTATTATGCGATGGGAACATGTTGCTATTATATATATATGGTTTTCAGTCTCCCGAGCTTTTTTCTTTACTTTCCTGATATGAGTTCGGTTAGGCAAGTTAAAGGACAAATCTACTATGCGCTTCCTGAACCCATTTACACTCCTATTCTTTTTTAAGTAGTGTTGTTATCACAGTTGCGGGAGGATCCGATCCATCAGTGCTAGGCCTATTGAATAGGAAGCTAATGGGTTCTTTGGTGCCGGATGGTATTGCACTACTACTCCCTCAGATCTGATAAAACTGTTGCGAGAAATCAACAGAAAGTGTACAAACGTACGTACGAGCTGCGACTATTTTTTCGGATCGAAGGGAGCTGTAGTTCTATTAGTCCAAAAATGAATACACTATGGGGTTCCCAAATTATGAGGAAGTTGAAAGTGCTTGTTACTATGGGGAAATCATGCAAAGGCTAGTGATGATGTGATTCTTCTATCTCCTTGGTCTGCATCAATTGATGCAAAGCGCAAGTTGCAGAAAGCTTCTTAGTTGGTGTCCCTTTGGATTGTGACCGAGGGTTGCTTGGCCGGCAATTTCTATGATTTTTATTATGAGTTGGAGAAAATTGTTATGAGGGGTCCTCCTAAAACCCAAATTGTTGGGTCAGTTGAGCATGGATCTGATACTTCCTAAACATCGTAGTACCAAGAATTCAGTTCTGCGAGCAGGGGCGGAGCCAGGATTGCTTAACTTTGGCTGTTAGGGGGGGCCGATTAGAGCAAACTTTACAAAATGTACACTGTTCATACAAAAATTAGGAGCAAATGAATGGTGTTAGGGGGGGGCCAAGGCCCCTGCTGGTCCCCCTGTCTCCGCCACTGTCTGCGAGAATCCTGGGGGAAGACTTCAAGTGGCAGTCAATCTGATGAAAACACGCCCTAATAGACCAGCGATTGTTTCTGAACATGAATCTGAAGACGACGCGGTGAAGAAGATCAAGGTCTCCGTATTAATCAATTAGCTAATTAAAGAACAGATGCATAAAAAAGTTGCACCTATTTTCTAAAATGTTATTTGTGTGAATGATGAGTTTTCACTTTTTATGAAAAAGAAGTAGAAAGTGAGGCATCATCTGAGAATACTCGTCATACTATTGGTAACTCCATCATTCCTGGTAAATTTGCTTGGTTGATTCCATGTAATATTGCTCCTTTAACTCCAAAAGTTTTAAGAGACATCAACATTTCACAAAACACGTTTGTACTATCGCTACTTAAAAAAAGCTATCCGGAGCTTGTGTTGTTATTTGGAGGGCTTATGCTTCCATAAGCCCCCAAAAACGAAAAGGTATCCTGAGCAAAACACAACGACGGCTGAGATTTAATCTTACCTATCCCGAATCGAGCCGAGCCAGATCGTGAGCTGAAAAATATTTAGGTAAAAAGGTAAGCAGAAATGCGGCCGCTGGGTATCAAACCTACGTCTCCCATGCGAGGGGCAGTCAAGGGAGCACAGCCACTGGATACGCCTCAGGTTATGGTTGGAGAAGAATCAGAGCAGATATAAACCGATAAGGAGACATTAACTGAATTTTAGACGGAAAACCTCAGACTTCAAATGGCACGCGACGGCAACGAAGATTGGTGACGACCAGGAACGCGTAACGCGCACGCAGGGCGATTTTAGCATCCCTCCGCCTAGGGCACGTGCACGGGCTGCGCCGCTGCGTACAGGAAGTCGGGGACTCAATCGACCTGCATGAGATGTTCGTGAAGGATTCACTAGTACAGAACGACACATCGGATACCCCTCTATGGCAATGGCAAGAGTTAGGCGACGGAAGAATGAGTTCCGGCGCGCTTCCGCGAGTGCGCGCGTGCCAGTCGGTCGATGGGACCGACACAATGGTAACGGATGTGGAAAACAGCTCCGTTGCTCATATATGGGCAACAGAGGAAATAATATCTCTGTTGCTTATATGACCACATCAGAAACGGAGATCGGTCTATCTCCATTTCCCATGTGAAGGCCCATTAAGCGGTGCCGCTATTAATATCTCCCACTCCAGTGTATGTCACTCTCATTCTCACTCTCCCCAGTTCCTAACCCTAGACGCACACGCTCTCCTCCTACTTCACCCATCGATGGCGAACCCCTCCGGCGCCGACGGAAGTCAGGATGGAGCATCTTCCTCCTCCCACCCTCCGAGGCGCAACCCGGATCTCCCTACAACTGGGGCGAGATCCCCGGCGACCGCGGTCGCCAGTTCATTCGGAGCCGTCAAATCCCATCCGGATCCACGGCGGCGGCGGCGGCCACCGACGCCCGGATCTCGTCCTCCTCGGACGATGAGGACGAGGATCTGGAGGTCGGTCTCCTCCTCTCTCGCGCTGCCTTTGAGCACGAGCGCGTCGACGTTGTCATTCGAGCGTCTGCGATGCAGAGAGCTATCCGCATCTCGGCCGCCGAGCACGCGATAGAAGCCGCCGAGGAGGCGTTGTTCCAGACGCAGCTCCGGGCGGCCATAGAACGCTCTGTTCTCCCTGGCCAGGGACCTGGGCCAGATGCGGCGGCGGCAGCGGTGGCGGCGGCGGAGGAGGAGGATGAGGAGGAGGAGGACGCTCCGGTGTTCGAGCAGGATGAGGTCTCCTCTGACGTCTCCTCTGGCAGTGGCTCCGGCGCCGACGCCTGGGACGCAATCCGCGACGGAAAGCGACCTCGCCTCGCCTAAGGTAAATGACCGCTCTTTTTACTATGTATTTGCTCTGTTAGAGTGTTTATTTAGCTCCGTTTGTTCTGTTTTGTAGCTGTTTTTAGCTATGTATTTGCTATGTTAACTACTTAATTATTTAGATCGGTTTGTTTTGTTAGTTAGCTCTGTTCAGCTATGTATTTGCTCTGTTAGAGTATTTATTTAGCTTGGTTTGCTCTGTTTTGTAGCTCTGTTTAGCTATGTATTTGCTCTGTTAGCTACTTAATTATTTAGATCGGTTTGCTCTGTTAGTTAGCTCTGTTTAGCTATGTATTTGCTATGTTAGCTACTTATTTAGCTCGATTTGCTCTGTTAGTTAGCTCTGTTCAGATATGTATTTGCTATGTTAGCTACTTATTTAGCTCCGTTTGCTCTGTTAGCTGCTTATCCCACTACATTTTGCTTTGTTTACTGCTTATTGGCTCTGTTTATTAGTTTTGTTTGCTGTTTTTAACAAAGAATATTCGTTGTGTCAATGGCTTGGTGGATGCTTGGTGACGATGCTGCTGCCGTGAAGACCTAGGAGCGGGGCTCCATACACGGTGCCGTCACCGGGAGCAGTACATTTTACGCAGTAGGATGAAGACAGTAGATGTTCATCTGGTGGACGTGAAGACATAGGAGCAGAGCTCCAGCCACGCGCACTGATGAACTTTTGTAAAGCAGGGCGTACAGGAATACGGTGACGACCGGGCGGCCGTCTAGTTGCATTGAGCGGGGCTCCATCGACGTCACAGCCCGTCACCGTGTTTTTTTTTGTTTTCATGTAACCCTTATTAGAAACGGTGATTTGAAAAACTCCGTGTCTAATGTGAAATGTATCAGTGACGATCAAATATAACAACCATTGCCCATGTTAGGGGCAACGGTTTATCACCTCCGTTGCCATTGAGCTCTTCACATCAGTGACAGGGTCGGGGACATGGACCCTTTCTTCGTTGCCGATGGGGTTTTTGGCCCGTTTCCGATGTGTCGTTCTGTACTAGTGATTGAAGATAGGAGGAGTTGCCTCTTGGGCTAAAAAAATGTGCTCCTCCCGTCGCTTGGCAGTTAGCAGGCCACATATATTTTCTTAGGGCATCTCCAGCCGTTGTGCCCCCCAGGCCGAAAAAGGGCGCTATTTTGGTCCGCCTGGGGGGGCAACGGCGCTATTTCACGCGCTGGGGGGCGCCGATTCCCAGTCGCCGAACCCAGGCCGCCCCCCAGCCGGCGAGTTTGGGACATATTTCGCGCATAAAACAAAGGCCAACACAATTAAAATAGTTGGACATACAAATTCACACATAAGAATAGTTCAACATACAAATCCACACACAAATAGTTAAACAATGCAAGCAAATAGAACAAATCAAACTAGGCATTGGCATTGTCGGCATTGCCATTGCCTTTGCGCTCCCACAAGTGCTGCACCAGATCATCCTGCAGTTGTGTATGTGCTGTAGGGTCTCGAATCTCCTGGCGCATAGCGAGGAAGGCTGCCCATGTTGCCGGCACCTGGTGATCTACATCTGCAAGGGGACCCTGTCGGTAGTATGGCTCAGTAGTCTCAGGCACCGGATGATCCTGCTCACTCTCAATGATCATGTTGTGCAAGATCACACAACAGTTCATCACCTCCCACATGTTGGCCTTCGACCAAGTCATGGCTGGGTACCGGACAACAGTGAATCGAGACTGCAGCGCACCAAATGCCCGCTCAACATCCTTCCTGCAAGCCTCCTGGCACTTGGAAAACCAAGCTTTCGCGCTTCCTGGCACAGGGTTGGAGATGCTCTTCACAAATGTTGACCACTTCGGGTAGATGCCATCTGCAAGGTAGTAGCCCTTTGTGTACTGGTGCCCATTGATCTCGTAGTTCACTGGAGGGGCATGGCCTTCAACAAGCTTGGCGAAGACATTCGAGCACTGCAACACATTGATGTCGTTGTGAGTTCCTGGCATACCAAAGAAGGAATGCCAAATCCATAGATCATGTGTAGCCACGGCCTCAAGAATCACACTGCATTCTCCTTTCAGGCCTTTGTACATCCCCTGCCATTCAAATGGACAGTTCTTCCATGCCCAATGCATGCAGTCGATGCTTCCAAGCATTCCAGGAAAGCCTCTTGCTTCATTGCAAGCTAGGATCCGAGCAATGTCTTCCGCATTGGGTGATCGCAAGTATTTTTGCCCAAACACTGCCACCACTGCCCGGCAGAACTTGTTCAAGCAATCAATGGCAGTGGACTCGGACATGCGCAGATAATCATCCTGCGAATCAGCGGGAGCACCATATGCAAGCAACCTCATGGCCATCGTGCACTTCTGAATTGAGGTAAAGCCTACCGTACCGGTGCAATCCTTCTTCAATTTGAAGTAGGTGTCGAACTCCCGGATGGCATGCATGATGTCGAGGAAGAGCTTGCGGTTCATTCAGAAACGGCGCCGAAACACGGCCTCGTCCTGCATGGGATGATCGGCGAAGTAGTCGGAGTAGAGGATGCAATACCCTTCGTAGTGCTACCTTGGCTTGCTCTTGCGGCGGCCGGGCGCCGAGCCACCACGCCGCGGCCGCGTGTCGTGCGCGAGCAGGCCGGCGAGGCACGCGAGGATCAGCAAGTGTTCTTCGTCGTCGAGGTCGGCCTGGGCCTCCTCGTCGAGAAGTTCGGCGAGCAGCTCCTCATCGTCGGAGTCCATGTCTGGGCGGACAAACCGCCGAACACCTAGCAGGCGAGGTGGGCGCGAGCCTTCTCGAGAGCCTCCTCCCGGCTATATCACGGCGGAGGGGAGGAGCGGCGCCGGCGCCGTGGTTTGGGGCGAGATGGTGGGGTTCCTAGCTGCTTGCGTCCGACGGATGCGCTGTCTCCCCGACAGTGCTGGCCCACGCGCATTTTCCTTCTGCCGACCCCCCCAGGCGCAACCCGACGCGCTGGGTTTGGCCTGGGTGCGCCGGCGCCAAAACGGCGCTATTTGGGCTCCTGGGGGGACGACTGGTAGAAAAACGTCGCTATTTGACCCAAAACGGCGCTATTTTGGGCCCTGGGGGGGGGGGGGGGGCGCTGGGGGGACGGCTGGAGATGCCCTTACGTATCTCTACTTGGGACTCAAAAGGATGTGACTCGGCCATCCACCTAGACTCCAGAATCCCATAAAAAAAGCCTAGGCTCCAGAATTGTCTAAAAAAAAAACCTAGGCTGCAGAATTTAATAGACAACTCGATGGATGCAGCCATGCAGGACGGTGAGAAAATTAGGAGTTTAGTGGATGTATTAGTCTTATTCTTTTGTTTTCTCTAAAAGGCAAGACTTTCCTCCAAATATTATTTCATATACTTATAAATTTCGTCTTGCTGCTGTTGTAATAAAAAAATGCTTGGTAGGAGCAAGCAAACACAAGGTATGTATTCAAGTATATTTGATTTTAATCTCTAATACATTTTCTCAAAATATTTTTTCCTTCTTCTCCATCTCAGTTTTGTTTAAAATCTACTGTTTTATTAATAGTTTTATAAATTACTTGACATATCACGACATTAACATTAAATTAACACAATCACCTACGAAGCGTGTGCCCAGGCTTTCAGAAAGCGCTAGCTCTGCCACTGCGCGCACGTGTGTGTGCAGTGCTGCTGGTGTGTGCGCCAGGATGCTGGGTGCGGAGCAAGATGCGTGCGGCTGAAGTCGAAATAACCCCCCATTATTCTTTCCTAATATAGTATGACGAAATTAGGCATCCCTAACAAGCACTTTTATTTTTAACAAGTCCAAAATATAATTAATTTTGTGCTCACATATGTGCCAAAAAGGATATTCTGCCACGTGCAACGTATCTTGCGATAACTCAGACTCCAATTCAGATTCTAACGTGTTTGTATGACCAACCCTTAAACTCTTACACAGTAAATGAGAAAACCCAATTGGTCTACGGTCTACCCCATTCGACGCCGGTCCCAAGGAGTAGATGACGCACGCCATATGGATCATCAGGGTTCGTCAATAATCTGTGATAGTATGCGTCGGGACCACTTGATAAAAATATAGGGGTGATCATAATATTCCTATGTTTGTGTGGAGTGAAATTGAGGAGACACTATCCAAATAAGAGTATTCTGGCGAATGAAGCGAATCTTGCGACATATGAGGTTCCGTTTTAGGTTCTCACATGATTATATAGCTTAATCTTACACACTCAACGAGCAAAGCCAATTGGTATACCTATTTCCACGCCAGTCTAAGGGGACGGCACAAGACATAAAAATCAGCAGGGTTCGTCAAGAATACACGATAGTATGCGTCGGGACAACTCGAAAATTTGGACTTAATCATAATATTCCTATGTAGGTGTGGAGTGAAGTTGAGGAGATAATATTAAACCTGCAAATTCACAAAATTACCTGCTTGTCATTATTCTCAACATTTTTGAATTGAAAAGATTGACCTGACACATCTGGGACACGTGGACCCGCATGTAATACTCATACACCTATCTAGTTATATATCTACAGTCTCTAATTAGGACATGTGGATCCACATGCAACACCACTAGCCATCTCGACCTAGCACATCTGGGACATGTGGACCCACATATAACACTCTTTGCCATCTAGTTGTATGTCTACCACCTTTAGAACATATGAACCAACATGCAACATGCATGTTGTGGGACCCATGATAGTTCTAGCTAGGTCAAGTTGCATAGGGTCGGTGCATGTGGGTCCAGATGTCTCGTAGGTCATATACGTATGTATCTACCGCCTTTGAAACATGTGGACCCACATGCAACAACCCTAGCCATTTTGACCTTACACATGTGGGACATTTGGACCCACATGCAACACTCATAGCGATCTAAATAAATATCTACCACTTTGAGACATGTAGACCCACAGGCAACACTTCTATTATGGGACCTACATGATAGTTCTACGTCAAACCTATCTAGGGCTGGTGCATGTGTGTCCTAATGTCTAGTAGGTAATATAGGCACATTTGGGACATGGGGGCCCATATGCAACACCCTTAGCCATTTTGACCTAACGCATCGGGGACATGTGGATCCACATGAAACACTCATATTAATCTAGTTGTATATCTACCACCTCTGGGACATGTGGACCCGCATGAAACACTCCTTGCTATGTTTACATGTTGTGGGACCCACATGATAGTTCTAGATCAAACTGTCTAGGATTAGTGTATGTGGGTCTAGATGTCTAGTAAGTCATACATGTGTGTTTGCATGTTGTAGGACCCACATGATAGTTCTAGATCAAACTGTCTATGGAAGGCCAAGCCTATTTGGAGAAACACAAGTTTATTTCACACAACAATAATAAACCTACTTTAGTATTATTTTCTTGTGTTTGAATGTGCGCCAAGAGGCAAAAGTATCCTTACCCGTCCTACGCATATCCTTGTAAAAACAGAATATATCACTGCAATGTGCGAGAAAATGGATTACAAATTGGTTAGCCAACTTAATCGATAACCTTGTTCATTATTGAAATTGAGGGAAACCTGTGCCAAAAAAAAAAATCTATTTATGAGCTTAGGTTATAGCGCCTGACCTTCTCAGTGGTGATCATAACATGTGCTGACACATTAAGCTACAAGCTCTATATATGAATGGTAGGTGAACTGAGCCTCGATTAATCCACATTCACTACGTCACAATCTTAAATTAGAGGCACTTTGAAGTGCCCCTAAAAATCAGGAAAACGCCTCTAAGTATTTTTAGGGGAATTTTAATAGTGTTGCATTTAATCGTGTTACTAAAAAATATAGAGGCATTTCAAGGAAAGTGCCCCAAAAAATAGGTGTTTTTAGAGGCACTTCCAGGAATGCCTCTATATTTTTTAGCGGCACTGTTTTTGAAATGATTAACTATTTTTAGAGGCATTTCTAGGAATGCCTCTATATTTTTAGTGGCACTGTTTTTGAAATGCCTCTAACTATTTTTAGAGGCTTTTCTAGGAATGCCTCTAAGTATTTTTAGGGGCATTGTTTTCAGATGCCTCTAATAATATTTAGAGGCATTCTATATAGCTGCCTCTATAAACACTTCCAGATGCACCACATTGTCTATACAATTTTCACAGTAATAGCAAATACAATTTCACATTGTTCAGAACTACAACACCCAACCCTTTTTCAGTTTACATAGTCCATACAACTTCACATACCAATATGTATCAACAACAGCAATAACAATAACAATATATTCCAACAGTAGAAAACACTATACTTTCCTCTACACGTCAGTTTACACTATTCAGATAGTGTATTTACTCCTTTCTTCACATTGACCATAAGAGGCTTCCTGCAGGGGGAAATATCTAGTGCTCCCACCCCTCTATGTGCTACCGTGCTACCACAAAAAAAAGTAATTTTAAATGTTAAAAAAAATCTACGAAAAATTGGGTATGTTCAGAAGGCATGTTTGTATAACCTCTAAAACTTTCAGCTCCAAATTCGAAATAAACGTCGAGAAACAAAAAAGAAAAATCAAACATGAATAGTGTCACTTAAGTCACTAAAAGACACAAGCAAAAATGCGACTATTTATGTTAGATTTGTCTTTTTTGTTGCTCATTGTTCATTTCGAATTTGGAGCTAAGATTTTTGTAGGTTGTACAAACATATGTTGTGAACATCCACAAATTTTCATAGAAATTTTTGAAACATTTATATTTGACTTTTTTTGGTGGTAGCATGGTAGCACAAAAAGGGGTGGGAGCACTAGATATATTCCCCACCTTGCAGCCATCTCAAATGATCCAGTACCCTAAAGAAACAGAAAACATAAGATGGCAAATGTGAATTTCCTTCACAAAGATCCAAGCAAAAAATGTTGCAGTAGATATAACTGACTGAAGAAAACACTCACCGATCATCAACTTTACATCTCCAGCAGCCCCCTTCTATCCATCTATTCTCCTATGGTCCTCCGGCTAGTACCCACGGTGAAACTAGGACAAAAAGGAATCACTAAGCCAGAGGTGAAACAGAACAAATTAATCATGATGAGCATAACCCTCAACTCGTACTTGATTGACCTTGCTGCTGCCCATCAGCTTCAATATTGTAATACTACATAGATGATAAATTAATCTTAAAAAGTATCATGAATTGCTCTAGACTAATGTAATTGACATCACAAACTATATACTGCTATGACTCCTACAGTTTTCAGTAGAAAATGTATCTTTGAACAGAGCAAACTGAAATCATCCAATATAGAAAGTCAATTAGGATTGAAGGCATACTATATAATTTTATGAGGTTCGTAAAGTAACATGTTCTAGAATTCTCCTAAAAGGACTGAATTTTAGCTACCAGTCTAGAACTATAAGTCATACGCATGTGCTCAATCTATGCGTGCCAACAAAACAAAGCCATTTTAGATGCCCACAATAGATGCTTATTTTGTCAAGTATGCATGAAACACAACAGCAAATGACTCTTCATTATTAACACGACCAGCATAGTAACTTATTATCTGCCCTCAGTAACTCGGATTCTGAATTTCACGGGCAGCTTATCCAAATAATAACACAATGATAAATCCAAAATCATGTTGCTGCCTTGTAGTCTGACACATCCAAATGTACAAGTCTGTGTTCATAAGGAAGCTAGCATCAACTTCTGGTCACATAATAACCATCAACCAAGGTTGTCTGCGACCGAAACCCATCATCCAGATATTCAGCATATTAACCACTGATGAGTATTCACAAGTTTTCAGCAGTGAGGGGTCTAAAATATTTAATAAAGCTCATGATTTGATCACTTACTTGGAAATACTTCGGAAGGGCCTTGGATTTTCCAGACATCTTGAAATGCCTTTGAGTCCATCACATGCATTAGCTGCAAAACACATGTCGATCAAATTAAGCTGATGGCACAAAAGAATAAACACTCCAGAACAAGTAGAGCCTCATCCAACATCATATTTCAACATTTAAATTTACATAAGGTAGCTTTCGGTCCACACTAACTGACTACAGCTTGCGCTCTCAATAAAAAATGAAATAAATTGATAACTGAGGCTTGCAATACTCTATCAAATGCAAGTACTTGGCTGAATTAAACTGCTTGACGTGATTCTGTCTCCTTTATGGAACAAATATCGGGAAAACACATAAGTATTAGCTGTCAAATGACTACTAATAATTGTTTTCTTATCTCTTGCAACCATCAACTTGCACTGTGGTTCCTATATAATATATAAATTTGAATTAAAGCAGACAGCATGCCACCGTTAAATCTATAGAGCTGGTGGACCACAAACATAAACTAGTAGAAAATTTGATACTAGACTTTATGCCTACATGTTGCATGTAATTCTCACTAGCTTTAAAACAAGGCTTAGACAATTATCCTTAAGAGCATTAGGTTTCAGGCTATCCTTCTCAGCTAAACTAAAAGTAATAGATTAATTCTATACAGTTCTAAACTTCTAATATGTGAAGTTTACTGCAATAGGTTAATTCGTTCTCTTCGAGATTGTTACCTGGTGATGGTGGGGACATGGGAGGCGAGCATGTAGAGGCGATTTTTGAGCTTCTTGCGCCGCATTCGACACTAGGTTCATGCACCACTGCCTCTTCCCATCAGTGGCTCTACAAAACTGATGGCCACACTTCAACGAGCTGAACCAGTAAACCTATCAAAGAAACAGGGAGGGTTAGCAAGATAAATTATGCAATTGAACAACTAAACTATGCAGAGAAGCAACTATGAACCCTCATTATTATTAACGAAACCCTGTAGACATTTGAAACTGGAGTGTCGAAGCATATGCAGCACAGAGGTGTGCCTCGTTGAAATATACATACAGCTGTTTCACTTAACAAATAAATAAAATTCACATTTTCAGGATGTGCAAATGAAGCTGCGTACCTCTAGTTGAACAGAGGATGGTCACAATTAGTTCAAGATTAAAACCTAAGAAGTTGTTTTCAACTAACAGGTATCCTAGTGCATGGTCTCTTGTCCTTATATAGTAGAAGTTACGAAAGAACAAGAATAACAACTCATGCAGGGGTAAGAGAAGAGACTAGACAAATTCTTACTTTTGACATAGATAGATTGGAAAATGTAGTGAATTCTTGCTCTACCAGAAAGCTCGATTGCTGGGATATTTTTTTCCTTCTAGCACATGTTTAAATTTATGAATATTGACAGAAAGCATAAATATATGACTCAAACAGAGGAAACAGGAAACTGGCTATGGTTCAGTTAACATCACAGTATTATGCTAGAATGTTCAAAATCAGAGCACCGTGCCCAGCCTGAAGTCACAAAACATAGGGATTGGTCATCAACGCAAAGACAAAACGAATAACATCATTTGCACGTTCTGTATCACCTTTCAGGGTATCAATTTTAGTTATTTCTGGCATGCTCCATACTCTAGTAACTACATAACCAAAACAAAGAAATAGTTATTTTCTGAAAAGGAAGTAAATATCAAATCAAGGAAAAGAGAAGGATGCTTGCTGAAAATGCATCCAGCGATACCTCCTCGACGTGACGACAACCTGCTTCGGTGCCACAGCGAGTTCCTCGCCACCTTCACCTGGGCGCCGCATTTGCTCGAACACCGAGCGTGCAAGGATGGCACATGGCAGGGAGCCTGGGACAGCCGAGTCACGAGGGCGTTGGGTCGAAGGCTGAACTCTAGGAGCGATCTGTAGACAACGAGGAGCAGCAGCCGAGGGCGCGGCGGCGCGGGAA
This sequence comes from Poa pratensis, assembly GCA_947311845.1. Taxonomy (NCBI): domain Eukaryota; kingdom Viridiplantae; phylum Streptophyta; class Magnoliopsida; order Poales; family Poaceae; genus Poa; species Poa pratensis. Next base: position 9,066,454 of record CAMZMU010000071.1, read on the forward strand.
TCGCACTGGTGGCTGAGCCGAGACCCACGGCTAGGGTTAGCCGCGGCGGGAATTCGGGAGCGGAGCGGCTTGTCGGCGGCAGGGAATCGGCGGAGATATAAGAGGAGAGTCCATGCCGGAGAGGTCGACAAGGGGAAGCAGCCGGAGGCGCGGGAGCCAGCGAGCCGCGTCGGCGAATGATACGTCTCAAACGTATCTATAATTTTTGATGTTACATGTTGTTATTATACCAATTGCTACATGTTTTACATACACTTCATACCATTATTATGCATTTTCTGAAACTAACCTATTAACAAGATGCCTGATACGTCCCAAACGTATCTATAATTTTTGATGTTTCATGCTTATTTTATATCAATTGCCACATGTTTTATATGCATTTTATATCATATTATGATATTTATTAGACTAACCTACTAATAGTTGGCAAAGTGCACAATGTTCTTGTTTTACACTTTAATGTGTAGGAATTATCAAAATTGGGCTAAGGAAACCTTGTTGGAGTCAAATTGGGACTTTTCTGAAATCTGTCTGAGAACTTTTTACGGAGATTGTCAGTTTGACCCTCGAAGATGGCGCCCAATGGAAATCATATTAAAGAGAAAGTTGTCACAATTTTCCATACGAAGATTTTAAGCCTAAGATCAGCCCAATCGGAGTTCAGACGCGGCCTGTAGGCCCGTTTTGGTGGAACCCTAAAAGGGGGTGATGGACATCCGAGAGTCCATATAAAGAAGGAAACCCTAGGTCGTGCAGGCCACCAAAAGCCACGAATTTTCCTCCTCTTGGCAGCCGCCAAGGAGGGGGAGGAGCTCCTCCATTGCTGCACCATCACCAAGGAAGAAGAAGGGGGGCCAAGGGCCGCCGCCCCCGAGGGCCGCCGCCGCTCGCCGCCGCCGCGCCGTGGCTGCTGCGTGCCGCCGCCTCCACTCCGGGCTGCACCTCTTCATCAACCTCTCCATCAAGTATGCTCACCATGACCATGTGTGAGTAGTTTTCACCGAGGCTGAGGGCTCTACCGGTAGCTATGTGGTTCATCTCTCTCTCCCATGGTGTGATCTTTATGTGATCATGAGCTTTGTAATCTAGTTGGATCCATGGATGTTACTCTTCGTTATCTTATGAATTATGCTACTTGAGTGGTTTTATTAATTTAATCTCCGGAGTCACCTTTGTCCCATGGTGCGAAGTTGACAGTGTGCGCACCGTGTGTGACTCTTAGGCTAAAGATTACAGGAATACTTATCATGAGTTATTCTTTTGTTGGTTGTCACTATAAAATTGTGGTGTTTGTTTAGTACTATTTTGGGGCGCTCATAGTGACATTGGGGTTCCCTAGATGTGGAAGACAGACTTTGAGGTGTGCTTTTGCAGCCCTACACGATGGTCTTGGTGTGCTATGATATTGTGGTGTTTGTTCACTCAGACTTTAAGGTGTGCTCTTGTAGCCCTACGCAGTAGATTGGTATTTCTATCCAACGGGAGAATAGTTCAGAGTAGCATAGTGAAGAGGAAATATTTATGTATTCAATTATATTATTATTGTTGGGAGTGTCCACTAGTGAAAGTATGATCCCTAGGCTTTATTTCCAAGCATTGAAACACCGTTTACTCTCAGTTCTGCTGCATGTTTGCTTGCTGCCATTTTTATTTCAGATTGCAATTACCACTTATAATCATCCATATTACTTGTATTTCACTATCTCTTCGCCGAACTAGTGCGCCTATACACCTGACAAGTGTATTGGGTGTGTTGGGGACACAAGAGACTTCTTGTATCTTAATTGCAGTGTTGCTTGAGAGAGATATCTTTGACCTCTACCTCCCTGAGTTCGATAAACCTTGGGTGATTCACTTAAGGGATACTTGCTGCTGTTCTACAAACCTCTGCACTTGGAGGCCCAACACTGTCTACAAGAATAGAAGCGTGCGTAGACATCAATGCCACAGTGCCAGTTCCTGTTTTCTGCTGTTTTTCCGTTCCGAAAAGCTAGTCGGGAAATATTCTCGGAATATAATTAAAATCAACGGACATCACTATTTTACCAGAAGACTCCATGGGCCAGAAGGACAAGTCCGGGGAGGCCCACGGCCTCCACACCATGCCTGGGCGCGGCCAAGAAGGGGGTGGCGCCGAGGGGTGGTGTGGTTGACTCCGGTGCCTCCCGACGCCGCCCTTTCGCCTATATATTGCCTTCGCCCCGAAAACCCTAGGAGGTTCGACGATTCTCCCAGATACGACTCCCAGCTCCGCCGCCATCCGAAACTCTAATTCGGGGGACAAAAGTCTCTGTTCCGACACCCTGCCATCATCGACGCCACCGCCTCCATCATCGCCATTGCTGCCTCCCATGATGAGGAGGGAGTAGTTTCCCTCGGGGCTGAGGGCTCGTACGGTAGCTATGTGATTTATCTCTCTCTACCATGGTGTGATCTTTATGTGATCATGAGCTTTGTAATCTAGTTGAATCCATAGATGTTACTCTTCTTAATCTTATGAATATGCTACTCAAGTGGTTTTATTAATGAAAATTCCGGAGTCACATTTGTCCCACGGTGCGAAGTTGACAGTGTGCGCACCGTGTGTGACTCTTAGGATTAAAGTTTATGCGAATACTTGCCATGAGTTGTTCTTTGTGTTGGATGTCTCTATGATATTGTGGCGTTTGTTTAGTACTAATTTGGGGCGCTCATAGTGACAGCGTGGGGTGCCCCAGAGGTGGAATACAGACTTGAGGCGTGCTTTTACAGCCCTACGCAGTGGATTGGTGTTCGTTATCCAACGGGAGAGTAGTTCGGAGTAGCAGAGTGAAGAGGAAGTATCTATGTATTCAATTATATTATTATTGTTGAGAGTGTCCACTAGTGAAAGTATGATCTCTAGGCCTTATTTCAAAGCATTGAAACACCGTTTACTCTTATTTTGTCTCATGTTTGCTTGCTGTCATTTTTATTTCAGATTCCAATTACCACTTATAATCATCCATATCACTTGCATTTTAATATCTCTTCGCCGAACTAGTGCACCTATACACCTGACAAGTGTATTGGGTGTGTTGGGGACACGAGAGACTTCTTGTATCTTAATTGCAGGGTTGCTTGAGAAGGATATCTTTGACCTCTATCTCCCTGAGTTCGATAAACCTTGGGTTACTCATTTAAGGGAAACTTGCTGCTGTTCTACAAACCTCTGCACTTGGAGGCCCAACACTGTCTACAAGAATAGAAGCGTGCGTAGACATCAGCGAACCGGCCGTGGCAGCTAGGGTTCCACGGGCGCACACGCGTAGGTGGCTGACGGTGTCGCGGCGGCGGGGATTCGTCGGAAGACGCCTAGGCGTAGCCTCCGTGGCGTGCGGCAGAGCGAGTGCAGGCCGGCGACGGCCGGAATGAGCGGCAGCGGCGCGTCGCCGGCACAAGAGAATGGGATGCGGGAGAGAAGAGATGAGTGGTTTGACTTTGACGTGGCCTCGGTTTTTTTTACGGGAAAACTATCGATCAGGATGGTAATGGGCCGGGTGGGCCAGCTGGGTCGCCGACCCGACCCAAAATACTGATTTATTGGGGCACTTGCGTGAAATGCCTCTAAAAATCGTATTTATAGAAGCAATTTTAAAAAATGCCCCTAAAAATACTATTTTTAGAGGCAGTGTGTGAAAGTGCACCTAAAATTGACATTTTTAGAGGCACTTTGAGAAAAATGCCCCTATATATGACATTTTTAGAGGCAATTTGAGAAAAATGCCCCTATATATGACATTTTTAGAGACACTTAGTGAAATATGCCCCTAAAAATTATATTTAGAGGCATTTTAGAAAAGTGCCACAAGCAAAGTGCCCCTAAAAATAGGTTCTCTCATAGTGATTGAGCCTGGTATGGTGAACAGTAGGCATGTCTTTTTTTTTTATATAGGTATACGTATATATTAAGTCGTAGACAAACCAGAGTACAGAATACATACACACAGGACAGAACGGTCCAGAAGGACACGTAAACCTGAACACATTGCAGAAAAGCCCGTTGAAAAAGAAAGAAATACAAAGAAGTCCCTGGGGCAACCTGCACCACCAGATCCAACCCGCCGCCCATCTCCGGCACCGGCAGAGCGAGCACCGCGAGAGGGAGAGACGGGAACCAACGAAGCCGAGGTAGAAGCAGCTCCATCGCCGACGAACGGCTTTGTGAACCTCGAGAAAAGGAGCACCAGAGATGCCCACATGTCGCTGTGGCTCGCGGGTCGGGGACCTGCCCCAAGCTCATCTTCCACCTCCAGATCCGGCGCACCACGTCGAAGATCGGCCCCCGATCTGCCTTCCACTAGCCTCAAACCAAGCACGGGCCACGACATCCACCGGACCACCGCCAGCCACAACAAGCCGACGGCCGCAGCTCCTGCACACCATCCCCCATCTTCCCGCCAGCGCTGGAGAAGACACTGGCGTGACGCGGACGAAGAGGAGGACCAAAAGTCCATAACGAGATCCCCGCCATCGCCCCGGCGATCTCGTCTAGACAAACCAGCTCCACGGGCCCCGGATATCACACAACGGCGACGCCGAGGCGGCAAACCGGAGGAGCTACTACGCGGCGACGACGCCGGCCTCGACCAAGCACCGCCCCGAAACCCTACAGCCTAACTACTCTTAAGCTAGCTATACACAGAGATTCGACCGGCGATTCAACCCCCTCCCCTTTCCGACAGCACCGAGGCCGACGAAGAGAGGAGGACGGCAGAATCGCCGGCGGAAAACGCGTCGCCCTTTTCGCCTGTCCTGTCACAAGTTTGCGCTTGCGCGGCAGCTGGATAGCAATGCTTTGGGCCGACTCCCAGCTGACGAAGCTTTGTGCAAACGCGCGGAGTCAGTAGGCATGTCTTTGGAGTAGTAGTATGTCTTTCAGAATTCCTATCTTGTTGGACTTTACGTCAGGAGACAAGACTTGAGTTGCTGCATGCTGGAACCGCACCATACCAGGTGTGAAACACCTCCAGGTATACATACCTGTGTGTGGTTGCATTGCATGCAATGTATGACTACTCGTAGTGGCTGCTGCACAAAACGAAATAATGATCGGCATGGAAAAAAAAAAGGACGGCCGGTGAGCGCCACTGTGTCGTGTCAACCCATCCGTGTTCCGGCTGCTCTGCCAAGCGAAATCACTCCTCTGATGACTTTCAAAGAGAGGCTGGGAAGTGGAGGACTTCCAGGCCCAGCCATGCCACACGAGGTTCAGGTTATTTCCCTCAAAGGTGGCCGGCACCGGCGCCGGGCGCCGGTGCACGAACACCTGATCTCCTGCTGTCCTGACCATTTCCTCTGTTCCAGCACGGACGCAGCAGAGCGGCCGGGTCAGCGTTTCTGAGTTATTGTGGTGGCCGCCGCCGCTCCCTGTGCACGGACACACTGTCTCAGAATTCTTACCGTTTCCAGAACGAGAATTTCCAACCTTGTTGGCTACGAAGAACGATACACATACATCGTACGGTAGAACCAGCCAGCCGCACGCCAACCCCCAATTCCTCTCTATCTCTCTCTATATACACATGTGCTGGACTAGACTAGCACAAAACCATCATCACACTCGGAGCCGGTCAGAGTTCCAGAGAAACATACGTTCGTGCGTCCGTGCGTTTTCAGAGTACATCGGAGAGCTAGCACCTTCGTTTCCTTCTTTGGAGCCATGGTCGCTCGCGCTCTCCGCGGCTGGTTCGTTTCGGTCATCGTCGCCCTCGTCATGATCGTCGCCACGAGCTTAGTGCGGTGCACCGACGCTGCGAGGCCCGTGCCCCCGAGTCCGGCGTCGTCCTCCACGCTGGTGTCGACGCTGATGCAGATGCTGCCCGGGGGGCCAAGCGGAGGAGGCGCGGGGCACTGACCAGCTCAACTGCTCAAGCTAGTGAGAGAGAGAGAGGCTGATGAACAATTTTGTTGTTGTTATCGTTGTTGCTAGTTCTTTAACCTTTTGTTGGTTTCTTTCCTACAAAGCGGTGCTTCCGTAGTTCTTTTTTTCAAAGTTGAGCAAAAGTAGAAGTGTTGTCTATTAACGGAAATGATATTAGAAATGATAATGGTACAAGCATGGACACTTGTCTGACGAAAATAAAAAAGAACTGAAGTTATTTTTTTTCGAAACCGAGGCAAAAGCTTTGCCTCACCATTTATTAAGCAGAAGGTGCCCGGTTTATTATGGAAGAAACCGGGCGAAAACCATACAACAACACGACACAACCCACGGGGCGAAGCCCCACAACCTCGAGAAACCACGACGCCGCACGACGCGGCCACCCACAGCCCAAGCTGCACCAGGTAAGCCGCTCGCAGACCACGGCCGCCGAACCAACATCCGGGGCCGCCGCCCCGGCCTAAAAGACAACCGCTGCTGCCGCTGCCCAAGCAGCCCCAACAGCCTCGCCTCCAGCACCCCCTTCCGGGACCGCCGTCCCGACAAAGCACCGCTCGCAACCGAGCCACGACGCCGCACGAACCAGCCACCCGCAGCCCAAGCTGCCCAGGGAGAGCTGCTCGCAGACCACGGACGTCGTACCAACATCCGGGGCCGCCGCCCCGGCCTAAAAGACGCCCGCCGCAACACACAGAACCCTCCGGGTAGCTGCGACAGCTCCCCCAGCATCGCAAAGGCAGCGCAGCTCCGACTCTGAGGAAGAGCTAAGAAGGAGAACCAGGCAGGCTGGCGCCGAGGAAACCTGCCGAAAGGAACACCTGTCGCCAGTCATCGTACACCACCGGGGACCCACCGCAGCAGCTTCGACTTCACAGCAACAAGACATGCCGAGGCAGCCCCAAGGACACGCCGGAGAAGAGCCGACTACCGCAGTCAAAGCCACGTCTCCGACCTCGCTCGTCCTCATCATCGTCGCCACAGAAGCCTCAACGCGAACATCTCGGCCTTCCACTGGTCCCTCTTGCCGAAATCCAGCTCCAAAGACGAATCCCTCAAGAGGGAAACGACGCCAGGGCGCCGTCATCGTCCGACCACAAGGTCAAGAGTTTCCCCCGGAGCTGGACCACCGGTTGGAACGGAGCAAGAGAGGGCTGCAACATATCAGCGATGCCTCCAAGAAGGTAAACGACGGCCACAGCCGCCGCCATCACTAGCCACGGTACAGACCGGGACGGGGTTTTCACCCCAGCTCCAAGCACACCCTCAGTCGCACCACCGACACCGGCGCCGGCAAGCCTCACCAACCACCACCACCAACGCCGGCGCATCATCGGCCCACTGCCCGACCCGACCTGGCCGGCATAGCCTCCACGCCACTGCTCCCAGCACCTCGCCCAACCCACCGCACCCAACCACCACCTGACCATCAGAGAAGAAGGCCCAGAACCATCGATCTTGCACCAGAGCTCTGCACCGCGCGGAGGCACCGGGACGAAGACGGACAGCACCTCCAAGCACCACGCCGGCAGGAGTACTGAAGCCTCCACCTCCGGCCGCCGCGCCGCCCCAAAGCAGCTGCGCCGACCGCCGTCAACCACCACGGGCCGCCGCCAAAACGGCACCACCTCCACCCGGGGCCGCCGCCCCGGCACACCGCTGCCAGCAGCCACAGCAACGCAGCTCCTCCATGTCCAGCACCCCTCCACCGCGGCAGCAGGACCACCTCCCCCGCCCACCACCGCCACCACCTCCTCCCCGCGCCCCGCAGCTCCTCCGTGGACAAGGCCACCGAGCAGCCGCCGCACCTCCACGACCACCTCCGCAGCCCTCAACGCCGGCTGCCTCCACCTCCGCTGTGGCAGCCATCACGCACGCGGACGGCCACCGCGGCGCCAGCACCGAGCGCCGCCATGCATGACCTCCAGAGGCCCCCGTCCCCGCGCGAGGAGATGGCCCTCGGGGTCCGCCTCCAGCCCCTCCATCCTTGATGGCCGGGCGCCGCCACCGCCGCCGGCGCCGGCAGCGGCAGTGGCCAGGGAGGCCCGAAGGCGTGGCCGCGCCGGCAGCGGCAGCGGCCAGGGAGGCCCGAAGCCATGGCCACGCGAGCTGCGAAAGGGGAGCCTCCGGAGCCCCCCGCGCGAGGGGCCCGGGAGGAAGGGGAGGGAGGGGCGGCGGTGAGAGCCTGGCGGCGGCGGCGTTGTGGTGCGGCGGAACCCTAGAGCGCTCTCTATCTCCGTCTTCTGATTGAGATTAGAACTGAAGTTATAAGGCTCCATATATAAGCCAAAAGCTTGGACTTCGCCGCACCTCTCACACCATGCTTCTCTACGTTTTGGCAGAGATTTAACAAAATATCGAGGCTAATTTTTCAGTAAGCACAATGAGTCGTTCCATAGCGAAGCAGATCTTCAGGTTGTTCCAATGTTTTAAATAGTGTGTTATAACAAATAGCGGCAACCCTCAAAATCGGGATATAGCTAAATGGGGCTATAGCGGATAAATTGTACATGGATTGATTTAGCGGCAACATACTCAAAAGGCTATAACGGTCCTATAGCGGGCTATTTAAAACTATGGGTTGTTCTCTCTGAAGTTAAGAAACATATGAGAATTTGAAATGATTTACGTGTGACTATGACATACGCCTTAGATCCTTTCTTTTTCTTTAATAGCTTAGCTTAGGATAGTTTTTTTTTTTTTAGAACGGGCAGTAGCCCAATGGTTAGGATACGCAGTGGTGTACCTAGCAACCAGAGTTCAAATCCCGTCAGGAGCGTAATTTCTGTAATTCTCACAAAGGTGGGATTCTACCTATTATTATACCACCAGGGCTAGTCCTGGTTGGGTTCGTTTTTTTTTTTAGCTTAGGATAGTTTTCGCGATGTGCTAACGGCCTTCTTCAAAGTGGAAAATCATCCCGTCCTCTGTATCAATGCACACAGCCTTTTTATTCCATAGTATCAAGGAGTGCTAGTTGAATTTGGCATGCCGTCACGCCGCGTCTTTGGCGTAAAATTTGCAAATTACAGTCGAAAATTTGTTCTCGATAGAAAAGTGACCTACAAAATTACCGTTGGGAAACTACGTTTAAAAACTTGTGTCGAAAGTGTCTATGGGGTCGAGAAATCTAAAAATTTGTAGCGCACAAATTGCAGTCACAATTTTGTTCGCCGTTAGCTTAAAGAAAGTATCACCGGAAAACTACACTTAAAATTTGTGTCGAAAATATGTGCGCGGGAAAGAAATTTTAGTTTTTTTAAAAGTGAAAATCAGGGAAAAATAAGATGCTACTTTTTGTTGTTCATATCAAAAGTGTCTCAAAACTGTAGTGAAGAAGCTGCCATTGGGGAACGATGTTTAAAAGGTGTGTCGGAAATGTGAGCAATTCACCGTCACCGTAGCTTGATGTTCAAAACTGTAGTGAAGAAGCTGCCATTGGGGAACGATGTTTAAAAGGTGTGTCAGAAATGTGAGCAATTCACCGTCACCGTAGCTTGATGTTCGTAAAAAATTGTGGTTCACAAAATTGTGGTTCACAAATTGCAAGAAAAAATTGTCTGCTAAAGAAACTATCACTGGAAAACTATGTTTTTTTATATGAGATGCGAAATATTGAATTTCGCAGATTATAGTTAAAAATTTGTTCTCCGCAGGGAAATTACCTTAAAAATCACCGTTGGAAAACTAAGTTTAAAAAATTTGTGTTGTAAATGTCTACGTGTTCGAGAAATCTAAAAATCTGTTGCTCACATATTGCAGTAAAAATTTGTTCGTCGTTAGGTTAAAGAAACTACCACCAGGAAATTATGCTTGAAAGGAGTGTAAAAAATGTGAGCGTGGAAAAAAAATTAAATTAGGGGAAAATAAGATGCTATTCTTTGTTGTTCATGTGAAAAGTACATCGACATTGTATAAAAAATTTGTGTTGTAAATGTCTACAGGTTCGAGAAATCTAAAAATCTATAGCTCACATATTGCAGTCAAAAATTTGTTTGTCATTAGCTTAAAGAAACTACCACCAGGAAATTATGCTTGAAAGGAGTGTCAAAAATGTGAGCGTGGAAAAAAATTAAATTAGGGGAAAATAAGATGATATTCTTTGTTGTTCATGTGAAAAGTACATCGACATTGTATAAAATATTTGTGTTGTAAATGTCCATGGGTTCGAGAAATCTAAAAATATGTAGCTCACATATTGCAGTCAAAAATTTGTTCGTCGTTAGCTTAAAGAAACTACCACCAGAAAATTATGCTTGAAAGGAGCGTAAAAAATGTGAGCGTGGAAAAAAATTAAATTAGGGGAAAATAAGATGCTATTCTTTATTGTTCATGTGAAAAGTACATCAACATTGTATAAAAAATTTGTGTTGTAAATGTCTACGGGTTCGAGAAATCTAAAAATCTGTAGCTCACATATTGCAGTCAAAATTTGTTCGTCGTTAGGTTAAAGAAACTACCAACAGGAAATTATGCTTGAAAGGAGTGTCAAAAATGTGAGCGTGGAAAAAAAATTAAATTAGGTGAAAATAAGATGCTATTCTTTGTTATTCATGTGAAAAGTACATCGACATTGTATAAATTTTTTTTGTTGTAAATGTCTACGGGTTCGAAAAATCTAAAAATCTGTAGCTCACATATTGTAGTCAAAAATTTGTTCGTCGTTAGGTTAAAGAAACTACCACCAGTAAATTATGCTTGAAAGGAGTGTCAAAAATGTGAGCATGGAAAAAATTAAATTAGGGGAAAATATGAGGCTATTCTTTATTGTTCATGTGAAAAGTACATCGACATTGTAGTAAAGAAGGTACCACCGGGCAAACAAAGTTTAAAAGTTGTGTCGGAAATGTGAGCGTGAAAAAGAGATTTAGAACTTTGCAAAAGTGGGAATTAGCAAAAAAAAATGTTTTGGGATTTTTTTTTTCAATTGTACCTGAGGACCGATTCGCATTTTTTTGGAAAACACGGGGACAATTTTTGGAAAACACGGGACTTTTCTGAAAAATGGCCGGACATTGTTCAACACTGGTCATCACTGTTCATCAGAACAGTGTTAAACAGTGCATGGAACGCTCACAGCTCGCAAAAGCGCTCGTCTTTCATATAGTTAGTATGTCTATTACAATCACAGATCAATAAAGGTTGATACAAAATTTACCATCAAAATCATCTCGAATTCTACTAATATGCCTCCATTTAGCATGGCTGAAAAAATACAGCGCAACCGCAAGTAGACGGTTACACACAATAACCATATGCTCCCCATGATACGATGGGAGCAGGAAAGAGCATAGCTGAATCCCGTGAAAATATCCAGCCTGATAAGAAATTGGTACCACCTGTCTTGTTAAACACCAAATGATTATTATGACAAGGTCAAATGGACCAACATAAGGCTGAAACTCCAATACAAAGTTTAGCCTTAATTTTCTTAATAACTCCATTTGACCATTCCCTAAACATATTTGAGACATTGGTTGGAGGCCGAATATTGCAAGGAATAAATACAATATGATAAGGCAAGTGCTTTTGCAAAAATGCAGGAAAGAAACAAGTGTTCGTCCTCAGAATCACAAAAGCAAAAATTGGTACAATGCAGCCACTAGCATTTTGCAAGGTGATCCTTATCCAAAGCACTTTATTATTAAGGAACCACATAAAGATTTTATTTTAGGGGCATTTTTAGCCTACACAGGTATTTACGAAGAAATCTTTGTATGACCATTCATGAAATCAGCATACATAGACTTTACGGTAAATAAATCTGTAGTAGCATGCTTCCAATTAAAAGTATCTGCCTCATCATACAAATTAATCATCATTAAGCTTTGGCACAAGTGCATCCAACGAGTCCACTTATTGCCATTTAACGATCTTCTGAAACTAATATTCCGATGAAACACATGTTTTTGTTGCACAATATTGTACAAATGAAGGGTATTGCTTAGTAAGACATCTCCCCAAGACCTGGCAGCTGCGTACCATCGCCAGTAGTAAAACAAAATTATCCTCTTTTGAAGAAATCATCTTTAAACCTCCCACTTGTCTTGCCAGCATGCAAGTTTTACTACGAAGCGAGATTCTACCGGATTCCACTCAGAATTGCAGAGTTTTCTATAACGGATAGGTACCCCAAGATACCCGAAAGGCAAAGAACCAGTTTCACAACCAAATAGCAGTCTGTGTAACTGACCTGCTGATTCTTTGCTTTACCAAAACAGAAAATATCACTTGACAAAAATTAGATTTTAGGCCAGATAATTGTTTAAAGATGCAGAATATAAGTTTCATTTTAGCTGCCTTCTGAAGGTATCACGCTCCATGAAAATAAACCCCTCCATCAACAACATGAGGTATCAATCCTCCAACTTGTTTATCCTTCTTAACCCTTGCAATGAGATTGGCCAACATATCGGCTACAATATTAAAAAGGATAGGAGACAACAGATCCCCTTGTCTCAGCCATTTCAAAGTTTGAAAATAGTGACAAATGTCATCATTAACACGTATTTCCACGGCTCCGCCCTGAACAAATCATGCAATCCAAGCACACTACTCAGGGTCAAAAGCTTTCATGCACAAGGCTTGCTGCAAGAATGACGCTTAAATTTTATCATATGTCTTTTCAACATAATTTTTAAACATGACTCCATCCATTTTCTTTTTATGAAGTTTATGGATAGTCTCGTGTAACACCACCACCCGCTTCAAAATATGACGTCGTGGGATAAAGACGGTTTGGGTTGGTCTTTTTTTTTTGCGAAACACAGTACAACGCAGACGCTCATATACACGCGCACACACTCACCCCTATGAACGCACGTACGCACACCCTACCCCTATGAGCACCTCCAAGAGACCGAGTCGGCGGGTCGAGTCTTGAGATTGACGAAGTCTCCACGGGCGCCTCGCTGTCGACGGGAACGTCGCCTCCCACTGAAGAATATTCCGCCTTAAATGAGAAACACCAGCGTCAAACCTGGGGTTTGAACTCTGGTGGGCTGGGGTACAACCACCCTCCTAACCATCTTACCACTGGCAAGTTCTCATAAAGACGGTTTGGGTTGGTCTAATCAGCTTGTGTGTCATTTCCATAATGCGATTAGTAAAACCAACAAAGATTTGAAGAGTGCGGAACAAGCTAACCGTGTGCCCCGAAACGAATACTCATCCAAGCCTGACATAAATCCGATGACCACTTCTCAGCACATTTCAGCAAAAGAAAATGTCAACACATTCCAATAGCTTAGATTAGAAGCCCATGACCAATTCCGTTTCTTCGCCTTCATGGAAAGGAGACTTCGATAACAAACAGACGAGTCCTGGTCGTCTTCCTCCCTCCGCTACAGTAGAGAGGAGCGTTTTCTGAAATCCACCGGAGATCCACCGCGTCTTCCGGCGAATCCGGGGATTTCTCGTCCTCCGCCGGCCGCTCCGGCGGCGGGAGGGCGGGGAATCCCCGATTCCCGGCTGTACATAGGGTAGGTGTGTCTGGTTCCCCCGCGTGCCGGCGTCGAGGAGGTGGCAAATCCGGCGATGCGGTTTTGGCGGCCGCGCTGTTCCCCTTCGGCGATGGAGGTCCTCGGAGCTCCGTCGTCTGGCGCGTGTCGTTCTCGGGCTCGGCGGTCCGTGGATCGAGCGAGTTCCCCTCCCCCGCCCCAGATCGAAGGCGGTCGATCTGGATCAATAATTTGCAGGAGGTGGTGAAGATGATCTGGAGCACGGCGATGATGACGGCGGCGCTGGGTGCAGGCCCTGTTGGGTCATTGACCGGCGACTTCCCGACAACCAGGGGGCTGCTTCCAATCCAGGAGTATAGTGGAGCAGCGGCGGATTCGGCGCGCCACCGGCTCGTCCACGACGGTGTCGTCATCGACTTGCAGAAGGACCTGTCTGTTATTTTTTTATTTTTTGCTGTCCTTTTCTGTATTGTTGCTCTGATCATCAATACTACCTTTTTCGCAAAAAAAAAAAGCACAAAACGTATGCTGGCTCTTCAAAATACTCAAGTCAAAATTGTTTAAAAGTTACGCTACTACTCACATTAAACAAAACTAATTTTAGAGAGTTCTAACTTCAAGGCAAGGACATATACCTCATGAAGATATTGTATTCTAAGTACATGTAAGCTGACCATACTAAAAGAGTTGGAAGTCCACGTACGTACATGCTTGCATATACGTATGCAACGCCCTTCAGCAAGCAACTTCAAGTAGACAAATGAGCAGTCGCTGTTGGGATCATCCGCAGAGGCAAGGATTGTCCCTATATAAACACCAAAACGTTGCCACACGGGCGTGGACCAGCTTGAAATATTACTAGGAGTCTAGGACAGAGCCCTATCGAGCACACAATGACATCTTCTTCGTCGCCTATCGTGATTCACATACCTTCACAGATCAACTACGGCGAGATAACGGTCGCCACGACCCCACCACGCCTAAGGACACCGGTGAAGCCACCACGGCCCCGGCAGCTGCCGGACCGCCAGCCCCGACGTCGGACAAGATCATAACCACCGCCGCGAACCTTGCACAGCTCCTGCCGACGGGCACGGTGCTGGCGTTCCAGGCGCTGTCTCCGGCCTTCACCAACCACGGCAAGTGCGAGACCACCAACCAGTGGCTCACCGCAGCACTCGTCATCGTCCTCACCGCCAGCTGCCTCTTCTTCTCCTTCACCGACAGCGTCCTTGGCCGTGACAAGAAGCTCTATTACGGTGTCTCCACCTGGCGCGGCTTCAACGTGTTCAACTTCTCCAGCGAAGAGGAAAAGGAGCAGTGGAGTGCAGACAACTTCAGGAGGCTCCGCCTCCGGCCGCTCGACTTCATGCACTCCTTCTTTACGGCGGTAGTTTTCCTCGCAGTGGCCTTCAACGACGTGGGGCTGCAGAATTGCTTCTTCCCCGACGCAGGTAAGAATACCGAGGAGCTGCTGACGAACCTGCCACTGGGCATAGCGTTGTTGTCCAGTTTTGTGTTCATCACCTTTCCAACCAAAAGGAAGGGCATCGGATTCAACGACACCACTCCTCGCGAGAAGGTTGTCTCTGGTACTTGGACTGGCCATACTTTGGCTCTAGAGACTCCCCTCATCTCCTCCAGGGGCACCTATGCTTTGTAATCTGTTTTTACATGCTGTAATTTAGTTTTTTTTCAAGAAAAGGGGGCAGACCTATATTTATTGTCAAGTTTTCAAGCCAAAGTGTACAGCTCAATAATCATATAAAATGGTGACATGAATTAATCATCGAAAAACAGAAACAAATAGCCTCTCTATATGCATTTAAAATGCCGCCAAGGCGCCAACAACACTGGTTGTGTATGTCCAGAACATTAATTACCAAGTCCCCTTGATCTTCTGGAGGGTAAAAAATATTCCCTTTTGTCAATCGATATTAATTTTCAACTGATCACTCTGCTAAAACTCTAGTCTTTTTCTTACCTCTATGGGTATCTCATAAAAAGACAATAGAACATTGGCAAGCTACTCAGAACAGAATTAATCAGTACCAAATGATCCCCATATGAAAGCATCTTTTCCAACCAACACCCAATTATGGCTCAAAAAAGATCTTCTACCAATTTCTATTTCTTATTCATCAACTAATGATAATGAATATGAATGCCGAGATACTTGAAAGAAAGTGACCAACCTCATATCCAAATAAGTGTCCTTATTAACCCTGCAGCTCTTTCGCTTGGCCAAAACAATATATTTATCTTTTGTGAAAAGTTATCTTGATCCCGGATAATTGTTCAAATAAGCATGCAATTAACATCAATTTTGTGTTTACCTCTCTCTCCAAATAGTGTTCTAAAAATATCATCATCAAGGTATTTTTAACACCCACCCACCTGTTCTAAAAATGTCATCATCAAGGTATTGTTAACACCAACCCATCCCTACCCCACTAGCCTCCTATTTTACCACCCTCCTTATCTGCAACAGAGGCATCAGGCATGCCCACAAGCTAGTAACTCATCTGACATTATATGATAGAATGAATAGACTGACAGTTTGGTCAAGCGATATACATGAGTTGGCTAGCTTGCATTGTATTTTTGAGAAAGATATAACTTATTAACTACATGGTCAAACAAGTAGAGGAGACACAAAACAACCTTATCTTATCCCTCGCATCGGAGTCTGTTCGGTACAACGTTATAAACTAGTGGATGCGTACAACGCATGAGACTCCTTTGGATACGGATGATAAAATGGATGTCCCGCTGTCATCGGTGGCAACCTTGAGAACCAAGCTTTGCGTATTTCGTTTTCCTAGTGACCTAGTTAGCTGTAAATTATATAATTTTTCTGAATAAATTGAGTCTATCTTTCAACCTCGTCGATATCTTCTAGAGCTGTGCATGTACGAAGGCACATACATGCCTTCGACGTGTGAGGGACAGCTTTCTATTCCTTGAACTAGTTTGTCGAAATTTTTGATTATATAATTTGGTGTTATGAAGATATTTCTTTCTCATGTTTACCTTAGTTGTAAAATAAGCACCGTTCGGATATGGATGCTATCTTGAAGGTGTGAAGTTTACATTTTATTGTGTCAATGGTTATATTGCAAAGAAATGAGATTAAAGATCACCACTTGTTGTTTTGTTGAAAGTTTCAGTTATATAATTTGGTGTTATGAAATTATTCTTTTCTCATGTCTATTTTATGAATGGTTATATTTCAAATAAATGTGATTAAAGAGTTACGAAATGTTTTGTAAAAAAACTGATTATATTAACACTTTTTATCAGTATCATATTTATACATTCAGTGGTGAGGTTTTGAGGACAACAACCAAACTAATTTGTGCATGGTCACTAGGTCAATTTGGGCCTTTGTTTGAAACTTAACCAACTCATATTAACACCTCATCATTGAATTTTTATTCTTGATGGAAAAGAGTACTAGTATTTCCGAAATACTTTGCTCGCTTAACTTACTCCTCACTGGTACAGTAACCCCAACAACATCCACACTAATTTTATTTTAAAGGTTGGGTAAACAAATTAAAAACTTTACGAAAGATATTATAGTGAGATATTAAAAACTAGTCTGGTCACCGGCGATTCTGCGTGTAGTTGATGCATGTAAAATGCATACATGAACTTTACATTTTATTACATGTTATTCCATGTTATTTGCATCATATAAGGGTTATATTCATGATTTATACTGAGTTTTGGGGATAATTAACAATTTCCCCATTTTTCTGGAATTAACCCTGCACTGTCAGAAAACCCCTTTTTCTATATTTTTACGTTTCAGGCGACCAAATCACGTCATAATGACCTGAGATTTACGGGGATCACTTTTTTGGAAGGAACGAAACGTAGGCGCAAAGGAAACGAAGAAACGGAGACCAGAAGGCCGAAAGAGGTGGGCCCACACGGCCAGATTCCCTGACCGCGTGGGACCCACCAAATTGGCCCTCGGGCCTCCGCTGCTGTCGATCTTCTTCCCGAAGCTTCGTCTTGACCTAAAAACGACTATATATAGACCCCCCAGGGCTTTCGCGAAAGGGAGCGCCGCCGAAACACAGAAACCACGAAACAGAGACCTGGAGCTGAAGATTGGAGGGGGAAAACTCCGGCGGGGCGCTGCCGGTGTGGTCTCCTTCCCTCCAACAACATCTCCACCGACACCATGATGAAGAGGGAGTAGTCCACCCCTGGACTATGGGTTTGTGGAAGTAACTTATGTATCTCTCCTCTCTATGAGCTTCACTAATTAGTACCGTATGAGCTGCTGAACATGATTACGGTCATCTATGTAATTCCTTTGTGGTGGATCTTTATTATGAGTTAATACATGTTTGAGATTGCAATGGTTTTGTTTCAGTTATGAAAGTAGATGCATATTATGTACCCCGTTCTTATTTACTTGTCATGATCAAGCATGTTTATGAGAGCATGTGAGGGGGAACGTGTGCATTAGTTGGAGTAACGGGGGGTGGCTAGTGCAGTGAACGTGACAGAAGTTCTGCGATCCACTTGGGTTTTCTACCTTACTTTGTTGCCTCACTAGGGATAAACAAAAATACCATGCTACCGGAGAGTGGATGTGACCTTGGCCACTACCTCCATGACTAGATCTAGCATGTTCTTATTTTAACTTCATGTCATTGAACTTATTGCTATGCTCTGATTTATCTTAATTACTAAGGTGTTATGATTTAGTTCGCATCTTGGTGGAGCATAAGAGAGAGAACAACTTATACTTGAGATCTCTATGTTAGGACGTGATGCCCATATTATTAATAACTTGTCAAACCATGTCTTGCCATCTTTCATGTTAATTTTAGTGTTCCATTGTCTACCACGTTATCAAGAGAGAGTGCATTTGTGAAACCATGAACCCCGGTCCATTTTTAATCATAAGAAACACCTTTCCAACACTTTTATCACCACTTTTGTTTGCTGCCATTATTAAATCCGAAAATACAAAAACACTTTTACATCTTGCATTCATCATAAAAAACCCAAAAATATCATTTATCATTACCACCATCATTGCATATTTATTTTACCATCATTGCATATTTACTACTGTTTGCATATTTATTTTATTATCATTCTCACACCTTGTGCTTGACAACCACTTGGTGAGGTTGAGGGCACAAAACAATTTATTTTGTTGCAGGTTCTCAAGAGAAGGATAAGGAGATAACACCTGAAATACTGGTTCCCCGAGAGTTCGATATTAAACCCTCGAGTCACCCCTCGTGGGGAAAACTGTCTTCCACTACTACATACACTCTGCACTTGGAGTCTCAACCTAACCCATTTACTTTTCACGCAGGTAACCACACGAAGGGCTAGCAAGTTTTCTGGCGCCGTTGTGGGGTAACTACGTGAAGGGCCATCAAGACGTTTTCTGGCGCCGTTGCCGGGGAACCATAGCTGAAAGGTTTATCCAAGGATCACTCACATCAAGTCAACTTCATCACCAACTTGTGTAACAACCTAAGCTTGGGGAGGTTGCACCTACGTGAGCATCATCTTATCCATCTTTACCTACAATCATTTTATTTTGTTTTGTTCTTGTCTTGCATATCATCTTTATATTTCGGTTTGCATATTTATATTCAGTTTTGCATTTTTGTGTTGCATTTGTTATTTCGAGTTGCATTAGTGTCATTTTACTTTCAGTTTTGCATAAAAAATTAAAAACACATAAAAACTTGCAATCATGAGTCTTGAAAACAAAAAGAAAGTGAGTCTTCCTTTAAGTTCCATTTCTAGTTTTAAACAACAACCTGGAGAAACATTAAAAGATGCCTGGGTTAGAATTAATAGGATGCACTATGAAGATCCTACACCTTGTGAAGATGAAAAGCTAGATCTTTACTTTTATTATGGAATAGATCCTTGGTATCAAAATGCTTTAGATGGGGCTACAGGTGGAAGTTTTGTCCTGTCAACACCATCCTGTGCGGCCATGACACTTAGAAGAATTTTTGGTAACTTTGTTGGTAGAAAGAAAAAGGTAGAGGATACCACAGTAGCACTTGCTTTCTAAAGATAAATTCGAAGCTGGTTTAGAGAAACTACCAAATAAAGAGGATTTTGAACAACTAGCATCTGTTTCTAAAAATATTATTCCTAAGATAAATGATGAATTAGTTAATGTCATGCATAAACTAAGATTATGTGAGAAAGAATTTCTTGAAAAAATATTAGTCTCAACAGTATTGAGGAAAAGTTGGTTTGTGTTAGTGATTTATTAAGGAAAAACCCATCATTTAAACATGTGAAGGAAGTTCCTATTAAGAAACAAGTTTGGATTAAAAAAGAGAAAAAGTTGAGGAAGTTAAAATGCTTAGTGAAGTTAAGGAACCATTTGTTGATTTAGAGAAGTGTAGCTTGCATGAATTAATTTCTATCTTACAAAAATTTGCAAGTGATCCTTCTGTTAATATTAACCAGGCTGGTTTTGGTTCCTATATTGCTAATCATGTCTTAAAAGAAAAGATTGCTAGGTACAATCAAGAAGCTATGATACCACCTAAGCTTGGGGATATCTGGATCCCTAAGGTACTAGTAACCATTGGAAAAGAGACACACCATGCCATTTTAGATCTAGGATCTAGTGTCTCTATATTATCTAAAGAACTATATGAAGTCCTTGAACTTAAAAATATTGAGAAATGCTCTATTGAACTTGCACTTGCTGATGATTCCATTAGACATGCTCTAGGAAAAGTAAGTGATGTTATGGTAGAGTTACACATGACTTTTGTGCCTGTTGATTTTCTAATCATGGACATGGGGAATAAAACCTCTAGTCCTATTATTTTGGGAAGACCTTTTCTTCGTACTACAGGTGCCATTATTGATTCAAAGGAAGGGAATGTGAAGTTTCAGTTTCCACACAAGAAGAGCATGGAACACTTCCCAAGGAAGAGGGACACACCAAGGTTCAAGCTCCCTCATGAGCTACGTCCCCTTTGATTATCAAGTAAGTAAGCCTAGCTATATGGCTATAAAGAAAGCGCTTTACGGGAGGCAACCCGGTTGTTTTTGTTTGAGATTTTCTTTGAGTCCTCTTGCTGTAACAAGAGAGTAGTTTGTTAGTTTTGTTTCTGGGATTTTTAATAAAGAACCAAGTTTTACCTATTTTGGGTTTGAAAAGTTGCTATTCATTTTCGGAGAGTTTTCTGCCTGCACGAAGTCTGTGCACGGTTTGATTTTTCATTTTTTATCTGTAACTCCGATTGAGCTGTAATTTGAACAGTAGCTTCAACTTTTCATCCTCTGACACGTGATTTTTTGCAGATTTTTCTGACGAGTTTAAGTAGGGTAGAAAAATGCGTTTTGCTGCTGCTGTTTTTCTGGACAGATTCTGTCTTGATATTGTTTGATGCATTCTTTGAGCTTTTTGCTTGAATCTTTTTGATTCAATTGAGTTTATGAGTAGGCATACAACATTATATACTCTCTGGACATTCATATGAATTTTTGCCTAAGGATTTTATGCAGCAAGGAACCTATTTGTTTATCACTACTAATATCACCCCACAGAAAAGAAATGGGAGAAACGGTGTTTTGAAGTTTTTTCACAGGGATTAGAGGAGCTGCACCAAGAGCTATCCAAGGATGGTGAAGACCATAAGCTTGGGGATGTCAAGACAACCCCACTAGACCAACACACTCTCGGTTTGCACACGTCTAACTTCTGTTTTTCGATCAAAGCACTTTATCGTATAAACTTGGAGCGTCTTTTTTTTGCTTTTGTTATTTCGGTTTGTTAATAAGACCACCACTATCATTTATATATGAGAGAGCTACTGGAAGTTTGGGTTGAATTATGTTGGATGCTATTAAATATATTGGGATAGGGATGTTTGAGTTGATTTTAAAAGATACATATAGTTGCATAATTCATGTGCTTTGAATGAATGTTAATTTGCAAGTGTGTTGTCAAGAGCTATCTTTTACCATGTTTAGATGTTGAATTTTAACTTTACTTGGTTTAACATGGATTGATTAGTTCTATGGACACTTATGCATGCATTTAGATGGTCAACTTTCTCCCTATTGCTAGCCCAAAAATTACAACAAGTAAAAAGCTTGTTTCCCAACACCTTCAACCAAAGTTTTTCCAGTGAGTCCACCATATCTACCTATTAGCTTTATGCTATTCCAAGTATGTTTATCATGTTATATTGTGTTATCTACATTTCTGAATTTAAATGCTTATGTTATTGATTGTCATGGGAAAAATTGGTTAAAAGCTCTCACGAACTTGATGCACAATTTACTTTTATTGCATTTAATAAGCATGAACCATTGTGATTAAAATTATGAAGTTGTGGGCTTGACAATAGTTTTGGTTGGGAGTTAGCCCATATGTGCTGTCACATGGCAAGTGTCACACCCCAATTTCTCTAGACTTAAAATTGTGGTATTAATTTAGAATTTCTCTGACTAGTTAGGACTTTGCTGTGTGGAGTGATAATTTTCTCTGCTATTTTGCTTCTGTGCTCTTAGTGACTTTGTGGTATTCACTAGGTTGCTTGTTGTTTGCTAGGAGCCATGTTGTGAATTTGTGTGATTAGTGTTAGAATAGTGATCTTCTTGTTTGTTAGCTTATAGTTAGTTTAGCACTCTCTGTTAATTTTTTCTTTAATTCTTTTTGGACATGCAAACCAACCTAGTTGGTGATTGTCATCCCTACTGTCTAAACCTATCTTTAGTTTTAGGATGACACTTTGTTTCATCACAATTCCATCCATGATTCTTGTTGCTAACTAAAACAATGACCTTTGGTCATGTTAAAAGATAGCATCTTGCACACTTCTTTTTAACCACCTCATTAATCATTTCTGCAATGCACCTTCACCATCCTCGTAATCATCACCTATTCTTGCTCACTGAAGTTTTGTCAACCAGAATTGGTCACTTGTGTGACTAGTGCTAAGTGCCAAAGTGGGCTACCCTCTAACTTTCCCTAACAATCTTTTCTTAACCAAATTCTATCAAATCAGCAGCTAACCTCTCTCTCTCTCTCCCTCACACGGCCAGGACAACACCACCCCACCCTGGCCCACCTGCCATCCCCTCCACTTGCCACCTTGGCACCCCACCGCCCCTCTTCTCCACCGTGTTCCATTGGGAGCTCGCTCCCCTCCCTCTCCATTGGCTCGGACACGCCATCCCGACCACCTCCACTCTGTCTCCCTCTCCACCGCCCTCTCCAGCCAACCAGAGCAGCCCAAGCTCTCCCATCTCCCTCAAATACCCGAGCAAACCCTAGATCGGGTCCCTGCTCGCATTTGCTCTCCTCTGCCTCCCGAGCTCACCTCTCTGCTCCAGAGCACGCCCCTGTACCTACTCTCCCCTCCCTCGAAGCCGAGCTTGCTCCCGAGCTCTCTGCTCCACGAGAGAGGCAAGTGCACCACGGGAACCCGACAGCGTCGAGCGCTTCTCGCCGGCGCCACACACCCTCTTTCTTCGCCATTCTTGGCTCTGTGGACGCGGTGTATCCCCGGCAACCTCACCCCTCTTTTATTTTCGTCCCTAGGTGCTCGAGCAGGCCACACCAACTCCGACCCGAAGAAACCCGAGCACGCCATCGACGGCCGCCTCTTCTCTCTCTCTGCAGGAGCACGGCGCCGTCGCGCCGAAGACGAAGGCCGTGAGCCGTCGATCTCCAGATCGACGGCCACGTTTGAACGCGGCGCGGTCGTTGACTGTTTTCGCGGACCGCACGCACGAGGAGGCCGTGTGGGCCGAATCCGGCCGGTGCAGGCCCAGATCTGGGCTGGATCTAGCCAGATCTGGCCCAGTGCGACCCATGGCACTTTTTTAGTTTATTTTTCTATTTACTGTTCTGTCTAGTTTTTGTATGTTTAGTTTAATTCGATTGTGGTAAATCGGTTAGGGTAAATTAGTAGAGTAAATTTTGTAGCATACTAGGATGTGTGCTTGATCTTGCAGAAGTGGGTTTGCATAAAAATGACTTGTATATTGTGCATGCTATTTAATCTTGTGACATGTGTCTTCTGTGATGTTTTATTTTTAGCAGGAGCTAGGAGTAATATTTTTGAGTGATTCAAACTTTGTTGGAAAGCTCTTGGGGTACCCTTTCACTAGAAATTTACCCCATAGTGTTTTGATGAGTAGTTTGGGTATGGTATTGGTTTGAAAATAGTGGCAGAATGCACTTGGTGCATTTTTCATATTTTGTGTGATTATTGTTTTTGATTGAATCCAATTGGGTTAGTTTGTAAATGTACCAGAGAGTGATTTCCTAAAGTTTCACTAATTTAGGACTTGTAGAACTCCCTGTATGAATTATTTGGTGATTGCCTTGTTTCTGCCATCATTGCTTGTTGTAAAAAGTTATTGTTTTAATTGTTTGTTATGTGTGTTTTAGTTGATAAGTAGTATGCAGCACACTTTTGGTGTGTAGGAGTGATTTAGTAGTAGTGCTTAGTGTTGTTTGATAGATGGCACTTGCTTGTTGTTACTTTAGATTGTTGTCAATCCGCTTCCGTAGTTGACGGTAGTCTGTTTATCTTTCCGGTACTTAGGTCCGCAAGAAGAGGAGTGGAACGTGGGAGCTGAGCAAGTGTACGAGGAAGAACATAATCCAGGGCACTTTGCTGAACAAGGCAAGCCACCTCAACCAACCCTTATACCCATTACTTACATAAGCATGTTTTGTCTTCAAGAATAAAATAATGCATGTTTTAATTCTTTGGTGGCGACTTGCCACCCAAAAACTATTTTCAAAAATGTTGTTTGGCCAAAGGATATCTACTAGTTATAATAGGTTTATTAAAGTAAAACTTTACTTGAGAAGCCTTTTTACTGAAGGCGCTATCAAGAAAATTAAGTTCTTTAGTTATATATATCCATACTCTCATCTCAAAACTATAGGATGGGGACCTGGTTTTTTTACGAAAATGTTTTCGGAGGAAAAACCCGAGCCGCTGGGAGCACTCGGAGAGAAAGTGTTTTACAAAACCCGAGATGCTGGGAGCAACCGGAGAAGTTTACGAAAACCAGAGATGCTGGGAGCAAATCGGAGATGCTTACGAAAACCCGAGCTGCTGGGAGCAGTCAGAGAAGGAGATGTTTTTGGAAAACAAAGTACAGCCCTAGCGGATCTTGCCCGACAATTTTAACAGTATAACCACATTACTCCAAAATGGGCACGGGGCCTTTCGGAAGCTTGTTTGTGCTAGTGCGCGCTTTGCCTCAAAATTGCTAGACGGGGTTCGAGACCCCTGAACCGAATGCCGCAATAAGGAAATTGGGCATACAAAGCGTGGGGTTAAAGTCCCTACCGGGAAGCAGCGGTGGGTCTCCTGTCATGGCGGTGTGAGACTAGGGGTAACCGGTTGCAAACGGCTAGCTCACTCGGTGCCGGGGAGGTACAAACCCATCGAGGAGGTCGACCGAGGTACTAGCATCGACATAGTGGAAGTTAGGATTGGCGGTCTGATGGGTGCATGCTGTCTCTGTGCAGTCCGTGGTGTCCACGGCAGACTGTCCATATCTTGTGGTGAAAGTGTACAACCTCTGCAGAGTGTAAAACTATTCGAATAGCCGAGTCCTCGGTCATGGACGGTTGGAAGGCCACCGATCTAGGCGTGCGGGCATTTTTGTTTTAAAAAGGAAAAGTGGTTTTGTTGGAAAACAAGGAGGCAACAAGAAGGTACCTGGGAGGTACGGGTTTTGGGGGAAGACAGTTGGTCTCGGGGAGTCAACTGGTCGGAACCCGGAGAAAGGAAAAAGGGGTATCCCTATCCTATTGTTATAAAAAGGTTTGCAAAAGAATTTCTAAATCCGTGGGGACAGATTCTTCTATTCCTACATTTTTGACAAAGGCGGGGATATGTGTAAATCCCTTTGCCCAAAAGCATCTTTTCGAAAACTAAGCCGCATAGTCGTATATAGCAGCCAACCCAGTTTTCGAAAAATGTTTTTCTTCTGCATTACCATGAAAACTTAAACCCTGAGGTGGATTTGCAAGTACATCATTGTACTTACGGCTGTGTCCCTGGATATTCAAATGTCCAGAATTCTACGAGGAGACGTATGCTGGCGAGGAGGAGTACGTCGACGACTATGCCACTTAGCGGTCACCCGTCAACGGCACTTGTGGGTCTGGCGTATGGTGGTGATGAGGGCCGACGCTAGCTGCAACGTTTCCGCTGTATCTTAGTTAATTCCGCCCTGCGAGGTGATGATTCGAAAGACTTGGTCGTATGACCTCTCTGTGTTGTAAGACTTATTTGTGCGACTTGAATGATGTAAGTCCTGATACTATGTCTTTATGTGATTGCAATGCACTGATCTCTGGGATTGCAAGTGTTTACATAACAAGGGTACTTCGGATACTGGTTATCCGAGGGGCCTTACAGACTTGGTATCAGAGCCATCGTTGACCCTAGGAGACCCTAGCTAGGTTGGGCGTCGACGTTACGCAAAACTGTTTTCTAAAATAAAAACTTAGAAGAGGTGCTA
Organism: Poa pratensis; assembly: GCA_947311845.1. Taxonomy (NCBI): domain Eukaryota; kingdom Viridiplantae; phylum Streptophyta; class Magnoliopsida; order Poales; family Poaceae; genus Poa; species Poa pratensis. The sequence goes on from CAMZMU010000071.1 coordinate 9,092,344, forward strand.
AAAGTGCGGAATATACTGCTATAACCTCTCCCCTCTATTTTCAAAAACTACATAGTTGTATCTACTTAAGCTGCTTAATCTACTATTTACTACTTAAATTTTTGCACACATCTCACTAATTAAAACTTCTCTTAAAATTTGGTGTAGATGGACGGCGAGTTTACGATGAGTATGCAGGTCGGAGCGCAGCCTACCCCTGGAGGGTCACCACTGTTCGAGGCCGAGCTTTTGGCGTTGACCTCTCACTTGAGGCGCCCACTCCCCGAGCTGTTGGGAGGACGCGCCTATCCGCTAGTTGACCAGGAGATGTCCTGGAGGGTGAGGTGCATCCTCCGAGGACCTCTGGTGCCACCTTTCGCCGAGGAGCTGTCTGAGGAGACCGTGGAGCCTACCAGGGCCGCTGCTACGGCGGTCGTACTTCAGCGGGCTCTCGCTCGCCTGGTGCACTTTCACCGCGCCGAGCTGGTTGGTACCCGCTTCGAGTTCTTCGGGAGACGCGACAGTGAGGGGCACATTGAGCCGACCCGCCCCCACCCCACCTTCGGACGCCACGTGGAGGATCTGGGGATCCTTCTTGCGCACACTCAGGAGCGGCTGATCCACAGCCGGTTCGACAGCGACTTCCACCGTATGCAGTACCACGACGCGGAGAATCGCGTCACGGAGGCCGAGCTGGAACCGCGGGCTTGGAGGACCAGCTCACAGAGACTCAGGACAAGCTGAAGGCCGCTGAGGAGAAGCTCCAGGCCACTGAGGAGCGTCTGAAGAAGGCCAAGGCAGCACTTGGGAAGGAGCGGAAGGAGACCCGCTGCTTCAAGGCCCGTTGCGCGCTACTGGCAGCGCAACCTCCAGCTGAGAGTTGGCGACCTCGAGGCGACAGTTGAGCTTCGCGACACCAGGATCACCGAGTTAGAGGAGGAGGTAGATCAGCTGCGCAAGGAGAATGACGATCTCCTGCCCGACGACGAGGACCCGACAGAGGATATGGACGTGGAGCCCGAGAGCGAGCAGGAGGATGATGACCTCCGCGAGGACATGCTGAGAGTTCGGAGCCCGTGTGGTCAGAGGAGGAGGACCCCACCGAGCCTTCTTACCACAGCGGCGAGCACTCCACCGGACACCCCCGTTGCTGACGAGTAGCTGACTCGTGTAGTCCGTAGAGTAGGAGTGACCAGTTGCGACACCCTTATCGATGTGATCGTGTAGGCCTGTGATGTATTTGTGGTAGGCCTAGCTTTTGTAAGACTTTGATGATTAGGTCGCGAACCTTGAGCGATTGTACGCTTTTGGGTGCTGTATTGTATCGACTTGATTTCCCCCTGAGATGTTTAGTAATTCCCTGTGTTATTCTGTTTGCCTTTGTTTTCCCTGCTTTGAGTAGAAATACCTGTTAGATGTTTTCCGTATTCTAAAGCTACCATTTTCTACCTTCAGCATGGCGAGAGATCCACCCCCACCACCCGACCCCACCATGGCACAGATGATGCGTCTCTTCATGGAGGATCGCGAGGCCGCCCGCGCCGAAAGGACGGCGAACCTCGCCACTTTGCAGCACCTGGCCCAGATCGCCGTCAACCCAAATGGCGGTAACCCTAACGATGAAGGCCGTTCTAAGCTGCGGGACTTCCAGAACACCAATCCTCCGGTGTTCACCAAGATCGACGAGCCCCTTGATGCGGACGACTGGATCCGCAAGATTGAGCACAGCCTTAAGGTAGCCGGAGTGGGCAACAACGAGAAGGTGGATTACGCCACCCACTACCTCTCTGGACCAGCTCAGGAATGGTGGGAAACGGTGAGAGCCGTATTGCCAGAGAATGAGGTAATGACTTGGGATGCTTTCAAGACCAAGTTCCGGAAGCGCTATGTGCCTAGTGGTCTCATAGCCATCATGAGGGAGGAGTTCCTGCGTCTAAAGCAAGGAAGCATGACTGTTAATGCGTATCTGGAGAAGTTCACCTCCCTGTCAAGGTATGCACCTGCAGAGACGGACACGGAGGACAAAAGAAGGAAAGGTTCCTGAACGGGCTGCATGATGAGATGCAGTGTGTCCTTGTGGTGATGCCATTCAACGATCTGGAGTCTCTGGCTGATGCAGCCATTATGATGGAGCACAAGCGCAAGGCCACCTTTGAAAATCGCAAGCGCCGCCAGATGATGCAGACAGCAGTGGCAGTGGCAGCAGCAGTAACTTTGGCAACAACGGCGGTCCACGCCCCCGTTACGCGCCACCAGCCAGGCCAGCCTATCAGCCACCGCGACCATCTTACCCGCCACCCAGACTTCCGACATTGCACCTCGTCCCAGCTACACTGCCCGCCCACCTATGAACCGCCCCGGAGGTGGTTACCCAACTGGACTCAATGTCGCACGACCCCCAGCTCCAAGGCCCACCGGAGGGTGTTTTGCTTGTGGTCAACCAGGGCACTATTCCAGGGAGTGCCCCACCAAGCAGCCTGCGTCAATCGCCCCAATGCGACCAAGATGAACCAAGGACCACCCCGCCCAGCTGGAAACAAGGCCCAGTACCAGAAGAAGCCGTTGCTGAAAACAGGGGATGAACCACATGAGTGCTGAGGAAGCCCAGGAAGACCCGGATCTCGTTATGGGTACGTTTCCCGTTAACTCAGTACCCGCAGAAGTATTGTTTGATTCCGGGGCTTCCCATTCTTTTGTTACCGAGCCGTTTGTTAGGAAAAGTGGTATGGTTCCGTCAGTCATGAGTAAGCCGATGTTAGTGCAAATTCCGGGGGCCACCACAAAAACCAACCTTGTTTGCGCGGAGACTCCCGTGGACATCCAGGGAGCCCGATTCCACGCTGATCTGGTAGTTTTGGGGAAACAGGGATAGAAGTGGTCCTAGGTATGGATTGGATGGCAGTCAACCGAGGAGTTATAGACTGCAGCACCAAAACAATCACCCTCACCAGTCCGGAAGGAGTTGAGATCACGCACACCTCTACCCATCACTCATCAACCGGTCATTGTCATAAGAGCGTGGCCGGACCTCCTTTGGAAGAGGTGCCCGTAGTTTGTGAGTATCCGGATGTATTTCCTGAGGAGTTGCCCGGTATGCCGCCTGATCGGGATATCGAGTTCATCATTGAGTTAGTCCCTGGAACTGGACCCATAGCGCAGAAACCCTACCGGATGAACCCCCAGGAGTTGGAAGAGTTAAAGAAACAACTGGATGATATGTTGAGGAAAGGACTGATTCGCCCCAGTGCCTCACCCTGGGGATCTCCCGTAATCTTTGTGGATAAGAGAGACGGTACCACTCGCTTGTGTGTGGATTACCGAAGTTAAATGATGTGACTATCAAAAACAAGTACCCTCTACCCAAGATCGAGGATTTGTTCGACCAGCTCAATGGAGCTCGAGTCTTTTCCAAGATTGACCTCCGTACTGGCTATCACCAACTAAAAGTTCGAGAGTCTGACATTCCTAAGACCGCCTTTACCACTCGTTACGGATTGTTTGAGTACACCGTGATGTCCTTTGGATTGACCAATGCCCCTGCCTATTTCATGAATCTCATGAATAAGGTATTCATGGATTACCTGGATAAGTTTGTGGTAGTCTTCATCGATGATATCTGATCTACTCCAAATCTGAAGAGGAGCATGAGGAACATCTGAGGTTGGTCCTCGGCACTTTGCGGGAACACCAGTGTATGCCAAGTTTAGCAAATGCCAATTCTGGCTAAATGAAGTAGCATTCCTTGGGCATGTGATATCTGCCGGAGGGATATCTGTTGACCCCTCGCACATCAAATCTATCCTCGACCGAGTTGCCCCCACCAACCAGTCTGAAGTGAGATCTTTTCTCGGACTAGCAGGATATTACCGCAAGTTTGTGGAGGGATTTTCACGTATTGCCCGACCCCTCCCAGTTGTTGAAGAAAGACAAGAAGTTCGAATGGACTGAGGAGTGTGAGAAAAGTTTCCAGGAATTGAAGAAACGATTAACCACTGCCCCCATTTTGACTATGCCCGATGTGACCAAAGACTTCGTCGTGTACTGCGACGCTTCTAAGTTTGGATTAGGATGCGTTCTCATGCAAGAAGGCAAGGTCATCTCTTATTCCTCGCGGCAACTCCGCAGGCATGAGCAGAATTACCCCACTCACGACCTGGAGCTTGCTGCGGTGGTACACGCCCTCAAGGCATGGCGCCACTATCTGATGGGCAACCGTTGTGACATCTACACTGACCATAAGAGCCTGAAGTACATCTTCACCCAGCGAGAGCTGAACATGAGGCAGCGTAGGTGGATAGAACTTATTAAAGATTATGACTTAGATATCCACTATCACCCTGGAAAGGCTAATGTCGTAGCCGATGCTCTTAGCCGTCAGCCCTGTTCTCTCAACACCATGATCAAAACTCAGAACCCTGATCTCTGGGAGGAGTTGGACAAAATGGGCATAGAGGTGGTTAGTTACGGGGCCGTAGACCAGCTTCTACTTCAGCCAACATTGTGGGACCAGATTAAGGAAGCACAAAAGGGGCACAAAAGTATTGAGGGAATCAAGCGCAGAATGGAAAGGGAAGAAGTTCCCGGTTTCACCATCGACTCCGATGGAATCCTTTGGTATAAGGGTCGTCTTTGCGTGCCTCTATTCATGAGCTGAAACAACTCATCATGAAGGAGGCGCACGAGACTCTCTACTCCATCCATCCCGGAGGAACCAAGATGTATCAGGACCTCAAGGACAATTTTTGGTGGCACGGCATGAAGCGCGAGGTCGCGTTCTTTGTGCAAAACTGTGATATTTGCCAGCGGGTCAAGGCGGAACATCAGCGGCCCGCAGGATTGCTTCAACCCCTTCGGGTACCTGAGTGGAAGTGGGATGAAGTGGGAATGGACTTTATCACCGGTTTGCCCCGATCTAATAGGGGACACGATGCCATCTGGGTTATCGTGGACAGACTCACCAAAGTTGCACACTTCCTTCCTGTCCGCACCACCCATCGATCCGATCAGCTAGCCGACCTCTATATGACCCGCATTGTTAGCCTCCACGGAATTCCCAAATCAATTGTATCCGACCGAGGAACCCAATTCACTTCCCGATTCTGGAGGAAGCTTCATGAGGGCCTAGGAACAAAACTCTTTTTCAGTACCGCCTATCATCCGCAGACCGGAGGCCAGACCGAGAGAGTGAATCAGATCCTTGAAGACATGCTCAGATCTTGTGTGTTAGCCTATGGTTCCAAATGGGAGGACTGTTTACCCTTCGCCGAATTCTCCTATAACAACAGCTACCAAGCCAGTCTGAAGATGGCACCATTTGAGGCCTTGTACGGTCGTAAATGCCGTACTCCCTTAAACTGGTCACAGACCGGAGACAGCCAAATCTTTGGATGGAAAACTTGCGAGAGGCCGAAGAAACAGTCCAGTTGATCCGCGACCGTCTCAAAGCCGCCCAATCCAGACAGAAAGTTATGCCGACTCCAGGCGACGCAACTTGAGCTTCAAGGCTGGTGACATGGTGTACCTGCGTGTTACGCCACTTAAGGGGATGCAGCGCTTTCATGTCAAGGGAAGCTCGCCCCTAGGTATATTGGACCTTTCCCAGTTGCGTGCAGGCGGGGAGAAGTGTCTTATCAGTTAGATTTGCCGCCTCACTTGTCTGAGTTCCATAATGTGTTCCACGTCTCATACTCCGGAAGTGTCTACAAGCTCCCGGTGCCACGCACTCGTATCAGAAGGTGGACTTCCACACCATTGACCTCAGCCACGACCTCACCTATCGGGAGCGACCACTCCGAGTGCTTGACGAAGATGTCCGCGTGACCCGAAGCCGAGCGATTAGACTTCTGAAGGTTCAGTGGACCAATCACACCGAAGAAGAAGCCACTTGGGAGCGTGAAGATTACCTGGAGCGGGAATTTCCTGGATTCCTTGCCTCTTCAATCCCGGAATCTCGAGGACGAGATTCTCCCAAGGGGGGAAGGTCTGTCACACCCCAATTTCTCTAGACTTAAAATTGTGGTATTAATTTAGAATTTCTCTGACTAGTTAGGACTTTGCTGTGTGGAGTGATAATTTTCTCTGCTGTTTTGCTTCTGTGCTCTTAGTGACTTTGTGGTATTCACTAGGTTGCTTGTTGTTTGCTAGGAGCCATGTTGTGAATTTGTGTGATTAGTGTTAGAATAGTGATCTTCTTGTTTGATTAGCTTATAGTTAGTTTAGCACTCTCTGTTAATTTTTCTTTAATTCTTTTTGGACATGCAAACCAACCAAGTTGGTGATTGTCATCCCTACTGTCTAAACCTATCTTTAGTTTTAGGATGACACTTTGTTTCATCACAATTCCATCCATATTCTTGTTGCTAACTAAAACAATGACCTTTGGTCATGTTAAAAGATAGCATCTTGCACACTTCTTTTTAACCACCTCATTAATCATTTCTGCAATGCACCTTCACCATCCTCTTAATCATCACCTATTCTTGCTCACTGAAGTTTTGTCAACCAGAATTGGTCACTTGTGTGACTAGTGCTAAGTGCCAAAGTGGCTACCCTCTAACTTTCCCTAACAATCTTTTCTTAACCAAATTCTATCAAATCAGCAGCTAACCTCTCTCTCTCTCCCTCACACGGCCAGGACAACACCACCCCACCCTGGCCCACCTGCCATCCCCTCCACTTGCCACCTTGGCACCCCCACCGCCCCTCTTCTCCACCGTGTTCCATTGGGAGCTCACTCCCCTCCCTCTCCATTGGCTCGGACACGCCATCCCGACCACCTCCACTCTGTCTCCCTCTCCACCGCCCTCTCCAGCCAACCAGAGCAGCCCAAGCTCTCCCATCTCCCTCAAATACCCGAGCAAACCCTAGATCGGGTCCCTGCTCGCATTTGCTCTCCTCTGCCTCCCGAGCTCACCTCTCTGCTCCAGAGCACGCCCCTGTACCTACTCTCCCCTCCCTCGAAGCCGAGCTTGCTCCCGAGCTCTCTGCTCCACGAGAGAGGCAAGTGCACCTCGGGAACCCGACGGCGTCGAGCGCTTCTCGCCGGCGCCACACACCCTCTTTCTTCGCCATTCTTGGCTCTGTGGACGCGGTGTATCCCCGGCAACCTCACCCCTCTTTTATTTTTGTCCCTAGGTGCTCGAGCAGGCCACACCAACTCCGACCCGAAGAAACCCGAGCTCGCCGTCGCCATGGACTCCGACAAGTTCTCCGGCACCTAGGACGTCGACGAGCACGCCATCGACCCCTCTCTCACCTCGACCCTCCCACAGCCGTGCCCGAACCCTAGGTGAGCGCACCGCCGACGGCCGCCTCTTCTCTCTCTCTGCAGGAGCACGGCGCCGTCGCGCCGAAGACGAAGGCCGTGAGCCGTCGATCTCCAGATCGACGGCCACGTTTGAACGCGGCGCGGTCGTTGACCGTTTTCGCGGACGCGCGCGCGAGGAGGCCGTGTGGGCCGAATCCGGCCGGCGCAGGCCCAGATCTGGGCTGGATCTAGCCAGATCTGGCCCAGTGCGACCCATGGCACTTTTTTAGTTTATTTTCTATTTACTGTTCTGTCTAGTTTTTGTATGTTTAGTTTAATTCGATTGTGGTAAATCGGTTAGGGTAATTAGTTAGAGTAAATTTTGTAGCATACTAGGATGTGTGCTTGATCTTGCAGAAGTGGGTTTGCTAAAAATGACTTGTATATTGTGCATGCTATTTAATCTTGTGACATGTGTCTTCTGTGATGTTTTATTTTTAGCAGGAGCTAGGAGTAATATTTTTGAGTGATTCAACTTTGTTGGAAAGCTCTTGGGGTACCCTTTCACTAGAAATTTACCCCATAGTGTTTTGATGAGTAGTTTGGGTATGGTATGGTTTGAAAATAGTGGCAGAATGCACTTGGTGCATTTTTCATATTTTGTGTGATTATTGTTTTTGATTGAATCCAATTGGGTTAGTTTGTAAATGTACCAGAGAGTGATTTCCTAAAGTTTCACTAATTTAGGACTTGTAGAACTCCCTGTATGAATTATTTGGTGATTGCCTTGTTTCTGCCATCATTGCTTGTTGTAAAAAGTTATTGTTTTAATTGTTTGTTATGTGTGTTTTAGTTGATAAGTAGTATGCAGCACACTTTTGGTGTGTAGGAGTGATTTAGTAGTAGTGCTTAGTGTTGTTTGATATATGGCACTTGCTTGTTGTTACTTTAGATTGTTGTCAATCCGCTTCCGTAGTTGACGGTAGTCTGTTTATCTTTCCGGTACTTAGGTCCGCAAGAAGAGTGGAATGTGGGAGCTGAGCAAGTGTACGAGGAAGAACATAATCCAGGGCACTTTGCTGAACAAGGCAAGCCACCTCAACCAACCCTTATACCCATTACTTACATAAGCATGTTTTGTCTTCAAGAATAAAATAATGCATGTTTTAATTCTTTGTGGCGACTTGCCACCCAAAAACTATTTTCAAAAATGTTGTTTGGCCAAAGGATATCTACTAGTTATAATAGGTTTATTAAAGTAAAACTTTACTTGAGAAGCCTTTTTACTGAAGGCGCTATCAAGAAAATTAATTTCTTTAGTTATATATATCCATACTCTCATCTCAAAACTATAGGATGGGGACCTGGTTTTTTTACGAAAATGTTTTCGGAGGAAAAACCCGAGTCGTTGGGAGCACTCGGAGAGAAAGTGTTTTACAAAACCCGAGATGCTGGGAGCAACCGGAGAAGTTTACGAAAACCCGAGATGCTGGGAGCAAATCGGAGATGCTTACGAAAACCCGAGCTGCTGGGAGCAGTCGGAGAAGGAGATGTTTTTGGAAAACAAAGTACAGCCCTAGCGGATCTTGCCCGACAATTTTAACAGTACAACCACATTACTCCAAAATGGGCATGTGGCCTTTCGGAAGCTTGTTTGTGCTAGTGCGCGCTTTGCCTCAAAATTGCTAGACGGGGTTCGAGACCCCTGAACCGAATGCCGCAATAAGGAAATTGGGCATACAAAGCGTGGGGTTAAAGTCCCTACCGGGAAGCAGCGGTGGGTCTCCTGTCATGGCGGTGTGAGACTAGGGGTAACCGTTGCAAACGGCTAGCTCACTCGGTGCCGGGGAGGTACAAACCCATCGAGGAGGTCGACCGAGGTACTAGCATCGACATAGTGGAAGTTATGATTGACGGTCTGATGGGTGCATGCTGTCTCTGTGCAGTCCGTGGCTGTCCACGGCAGACTGTCCATATCTTGTGGTGAAAGTGTACAACCTCTGCAGAGTGTAAAACTATTCGAATAGCCGAGTCCTCGGTCATGGACGGTTGGAAGGCCACCGATCTAGGCGTGCGGGCATTTTTGTTTTAAAAAGGAAAAGTGGTTTTGTTGGAAAACAAGGAGGCAACAAGAAGGTACCTGGGAGGTACGGGTTTTGGGGGAAGACAGTTGGTCTCGGGGAGTCAACTGGTCGGAACCCAGAGAAAGGAAAAAGGGGTATCCCTATCCTATTGTTATAAAAAGGTTTGCAAAAGAATTTCTAAATCCGTGGGGACAGATTCTTCTATTCCTACATTTTTGACAAAGGCGGGGATATGTGTAAATCCCTTTGCCCAAAAGCATCTTTTCGAAAACTAAGCCGCATAGTCGTATATAGCAGCCAACCCAGTTTTCGAAAAATGTTTTTCTTCTGCATTACCATGAAAACTTAAACCCTGAGGTGGATTTGCAAGTGCATCATTGTACTTACGGCTGTGTCCCTGGATATTCAAATGTCCAGAATTCTACGAGGAGACGTATGCTGGCGAGGAGGAGTACGTCGACGACTATGCCACTTAGCGGTCACCCGTCAACGGCACTTGTGGGTCTGGCGTATGGTGGTGATGAGGGCCGACGCTAGCTGCAACGTTTCCGCTGTATCTTAGTTAATTCCGCCCTGCGAGGTGATGATTCGAAAGACTTGGTCGTATGACCTCTCTGTGTTGTAAGACTTATTTGTGCGACTTGAATGATGTAAGTCCTGATACTATGTCTGTTATGTGGTTGCAATGCACTGATCTCTGGGATTGCAAGTGTTTACATAACAAGGGTACTTCGGATACTGGTTATACGAGGGGCTCTTACAGCAAGCTTTCAACATTGCACTTATTTATATTTACTTGATGTCATGTACTTTTGTTTATGGATGCCTATCATGGGTGAAATGAATGTGGATACTTAGTAAGTTCAAAGAGTTTGTATAAATGGTTAGAGAAATGCCTGGGCCGCTAATCTAAGCCACGCATCATTCATGGTGGAAATTTACAGCATAACCATAATGTTCATTCAGTGATGCACCTCATAATAAAAAGGTATACCCATAGTAAATAAAAGAGTGCTGAGATTGTTCATTGTCTATTTGTCTTGTTGTTTTGACATGGGCTTGTTCATGTCAAGGGGCAAGAGGTACCCCAGTGCAGTTCTTGATGATACTATTATTACTTGCAATGATCTTTATTTGAATTTACTTTGTGGACCAAAGTGAGTAACACATGGTGTAGGTACTTGTATTCAAGGGACATGAGACATTCAACCAATACATTGTCAAGCACACCACTCATATTTGCTTTAACTTTAAACATTAATCATTCAAGATGCTATGATAGGGGTAATGAGAGCTCCACACCAATGGCTACCACATTGGAAGCATTAACTTAAGTAGAAGTGTTTGGAAGTTAGATGAAACTTATTCATGCTTTACCTCTACTTATTTATCTATCCAAAGTGTCCACCTTTTATATTCAGTTTTCATAAGAAGTACTCTATGACCACCATAGGATGTTTTTACTTTTCATTATGCATACAATTGGTCCGTAGTACTTTCTTCCATGTTACACTTTGTGAATTTATCATTGAACATCTTTACATTGAGTATTTGATATCACTTTATAATTTATCTTGCATATTGTTATTCCTTTGAAGAATAAATCATATGACTTTATGTAGCAATAGTAATCACCTTTGATATCCATTGATAGTATTAAAATGCAAAGTCCATGTTAGTTTAATCACCTTCATACTCGGGACGAGCATGGGTTAAGCTTGGGGATGTTGATGCATGTAAAATGCATACATGAACTTTACATTTTATTACATGTTATTCCATGTTATTTTCATCATATAAGGGTTATATTCATGATTTATATTGAGTTTTGGGGATAATTAACAATTTTCCCATTTTTCTGGAATTAACCCTGCACTGTCAGAAAACCCCTTTTTCTATATTTTTACGTTTCAGGCGACCAAATCACGTCATAATGACCTGAGATTTTACGGGGATCACTTTTTTGGAAGGAATAAAACGTAAGCGCAAAGGAAACGAAGAAACGGAGACTAGAAGGCCGAAAGAGGTGGGCCCACGCGGCCAGATTCCCTGACCGCGTGGGACCCACCAAATTGGCCCGCGGGCCTCCGCTGCCGTCGATCCTTCTTCCCAAAGGTTCGTCTTGACCTAAAAACGACTATATATAGGCCCCCCCGGGCTTTCGCGAAAGGGAGCGCCGCCGAAACACAGAAACCACGAAACAGAGACCTGGAGCTGAAGATTGGAGGGGGAAAACTCCGGCGGGGCGCTGCCGGCGTGGTCTCCTTCTCCTCCAACAACATCTCCACCGAGACCATGATGAAGAGGGAGTAGTCCACCCTTGGACTATGGGTTTGTGGAAGTAACTTATGTATCTCTCCTCTCTATGAGCTTCACTAATTAGTACCGTATGAGCTGCTGAACATGATTACGGTCATCTATGTAATTCCTTTGTGGTGGATCTTTATTATGAGTTAATACATGTTTGAGATTGCAATGGTTTTGTTTTAGTTATGAAATTAGATGCATATTATGTACCCCATTCTTATTTACTTGTCATGATCAAGCATGTTTATGAGAGCATGTGAGGGGGAACGTGTGCATTAGTTGGAGTAACGGGGGGTGGCTAGTGCAGTGAACGTGACAGATAGTTCTGCGATCCACTTGGGTTTTCTACCTTACTTTGTTGCCTCACTAGGGATAAACAAAAATACCATGCTACCGGAGAGTGGATGTGACCTTGGCCACTACCTCCATGACTAGATCTAGCATGTTGTTATTTTAACTTCATGTCATTGAACTTATTGCTATGCTCTGATTTATCTTAATTACTAAGGTGTTATGATTTAGTTCGCATCTTGGTGGAGCATAAGAGAGAGAGCAACTTATACTTGAGATCTCTATGTTAGGACGTGATGACCATATTATTAATAACTTGTCAAACCATGTCTTGCTATCTTTCATGTTAATTTTAGTGTTCCATTGTCTACCACGTTATCAAGAGAGAGTGCATTTGTGAAACCATGAACCCCGGTCCATTTTTAATCATAAGAAACACCTTTCCAACACTTTTATCACCACTTTTGTTTGCTGCCATTTTTAATTCCGAAAATACAAAAACACTTTCACATCTTGCATACATTATAAAAAAAACCAAAAATATCATTTACCATTGTTTCCACCATCATTGCATATTTATTTTACCATCATTGCATATTTACTATTGTTTGCATATTTATTTTATATCATTCTCACACCTTGTGCTTGACAACCACTTGGTGAGGTTGAGGGCACAAAACAATTTATTTTGTTGCAGGTTCTCAAGATAAGGATAAGTAGATAACACCTGAAATATTGGTTCCCCGAGAGTTCGATATTAAACCCTCGAGTCACCCCTCGTGGGGATAACTGTCTTCCACTACTACATACACTCTGCATTTGGAGTCTCAACCTAACCCATTTACTTTTTACGCAGGTAACCACGCGAAGGGCTAGCAAGTATTTTCTGGCGCCATTGTGGGATAACTACGTGAAGGGCCATCAGTAGTAAATGGAATACAAGTGTTCCAAGTCAAAAAAAAAAGAATGTTTTTGGGGAAATAGGACTAAAAGCTTAAATTATAACAAAACTGGAGGCGTGCGACCACGTGAAACTACATATCATACGATATTACCCTTGTCAAAATAATCTTACCATCATCATAAACTCACTTTCAATGCAAAATTGTTAAACAAAATACGTCACCTATCTCAAAATAGATAACATTTAGATTTTAAAGTTTCAAGTATATGCATAAAAAATAGCTGGGATATTTTTGTAAAGTATTTTTCATGATGTATATAATGCATCTTTTTATTGAACAAATGTTAATTCTAAATAATTTATTATGAATTAGCAATCACAAATAGAGATGCAGGACATCACAATTCCTAGGAAGTGATGTATTTTGGAACAAAATGTCTATGAGTCAAGATCTATATTCAACATTCAATCAAAAAAATTCTTGCACATGGCCAAAGAAATTGATGGCTTTGTATATGTGGCGTAACGTGCTAGAAAATGCTTGTTGAATTCTAATTGGTTAATGAGGGGAGTGCATGTCCGACACTTATCTTCTCAACATTATCCGTGGCAAACAGGCTACATGACTATTTTTTTCTATAAATCTTAACCATAAATTTTTGATCCAATTATCAAATAATTTATATGATGTGGCTCAACGTGGTGGCTCTATTAGGAACCTCGTATATTGAGGTGTCAAACATATTTAGACCTTTGCATATGCTGCTGAATTTCAATATCTCAAACGGTCATTTTTCCTTCTCTACTCGATCCCGCGTAAACTTATTGGATCTTGTGTAACATCTCATTTTTCTCGGTTTTAAAAACTGTTAAAAAATACAAAACTTTCTTCAAAAATTGTTTTGCTTAATATGATATTTTCTACATTTTTGGATTTAATGTGAATTAAATCGGACTTGAATTAAATATTTGGTTTTAAATTTTAGGGAGAAGTCCCCACTCAAAATATTCCTTTTATTTTCCCCACGGAGAAAATCATTTCCTAAAATTCAATTCTATGTTTTTCTAAAAGAAAATAATTATCTTAATTCTGGTCAGATGGGCCGAATTTTTCAAGCCTTCTTACTTTTCTCTTTTCTTTCGTTTCTTCTTTTCCTTCTGAGCCAAATAACTTGGCCTATCTTCCTCCACCTCTTATTCTCTCTTCTCCTCCCTTCCCGGCCCTCCAACGGTATGGGCACCAGGACCCAAGGGTTCGGCCGGTTCAATTCGATCGATCGTTTCCAGGAAAAACATGTTCTTTCTGTTTTTTTTTTTTTTTTGACATGAGGGACTTATTTGTACCTGATTAATGTTGTACGTAACATTTTAATTTTTTAATGTCAATCGTCATGACTAAAATCAACGTCTTATATATTTCTAACATATATGGATTAACGTGATGTCTTTGTTAGAGTTCCGTATATTGATGATAATAGATAGAAATAGATGTTCTCTATTTTTTCAAATAGAGAAAGTTTTGATACTCCCCGGCGACCGCGAGAGTATCATGCAAAAGCTTCCTTGATTAATTATCGTCTGATTGGCACGGGTGGCTGCAGGCCTCCCTTGAGAGTGAACGTTTTGATTCATTATCGAGGCCAACAAAAATAACAAGCTATCTAAGGGTACATACTGTAGTATAATTATTCAGGAGGCCTACGTCCTGCTGTATCGACTGTCAAAGACGTTTTTTTAATATAAAAAAGGGATTATATATCCAGATGTATGCATTTAAAAAGTGTCATACTCGGCAAGCACGTGGATTCCAGTAGTGATTGGGTGATGCACACACTATCTTTTCTATTGTACTACCTCTGTTTCATAATATAAGCCTTTTTAGCTAGCTAGTTTGGTTAGCTAAAAATATTTAAATTGTGGAACGGAGGGAGTAAATTCTAGTGCCACAGAGAATAAAAATGCAGATTTACTTATTTATTGACAACCTTGTTTAAAAAAAAGTAAAACGAAGCACTAACCTCTACATTAGAACGATACACATAGACATTTTATTGCAGAATTTATAAATATACAAATTAAACAAACCGAAAGTCACATGTCTCGCGAAAGAACCTCTATTTGACTATCCCTAACCCTAAAGACAAAAGTAAAAGAAAATACACAGTTTCTCGGCAAACCCTTCAAGGAGGAGCCACCGCACGCACACGTTATGACAAGTCCATTGCGAGAAATATTTCTACTGAAGCGTGCAAACTCGATGTTGACGCTTCTACCATCATCACCTATTCAGATGCTACTGAACAAGGAACTGGAATTCGGTGACGTCCAGTACTGCCATGCCTCCAGCCATGGTCGCACCACCTTCGATCGAGTATCATCATGCATGTCTTGACACCGCGGAGTAGACGTCACAGGATCAGCCTAGGTATAACACGTTGTGCATCACCACCGTCGGCAAGGCATGACTTGGCAAGTCCATCAAAACCATCCTGCATAGCACCTGTTGAGTCGAATCAAACCTGAATGTCGAAGTGGAGGGGAGTTCCATACTACCGCCAACCTCGAAACTCCACGATCATGGTAGAGGACGTCTTTAACACAACGCCTCCAGTGAGGATATGACTCGATCATCCCCAAATCGACCAATGGGATCATATCCTGGATTTTCATCCCGGCAACATGTATCGGTGCACCACAACAACGCCTTGAGGAAGGAAGGGCCGCAATGCATCGTCGTCGGGTCCAGATAGCTGTCCTACGTTTTCACTTTGGATAGCCCGTACAGAAGATGAATTGAGCTCTCGTTACCACCATCGCTGGATTTAGTCAATAACCAAACCACCACATTGTGTCTTGTTAAGCCACCACCGCCTGCTGATTCTCGTCACCACTACTCCTCATGAATCATGATGGGTGCCAAAAGTCGGCTATTGTCAGCAAAATATACTTGATCGAACCATGAAAATAACATGTTGAAGGGTCTTGGGAGTTGGGAGAAGACATACGCCAAGGAGGATGCATAAAGGAGGAAGGGGGTCATGGCCACCGTTTGGGGGAAGGAAGGGAGGTGGTCACCGAGGACAGAGCGGTCAGAACATGCGGTGACCGCGGCTGCTCGAGGGAAACCCGAGAGCGAAATTACGCTTCAACCAGCAATATTGTCACGCACCGTGTGGGCTGTTGTACCGGGTTGCATGGGCCGCTACGAGAAGGGAGCCACAGGCCCAAGGCAGGAGGGAAGAGCGATGCACGCAGCTTTACTTTAAAGTTGGAAGTCAAGTAGGAGGGACATCGAAGAACCAGAAACCGAACCGGAGAACCCTGGCAAGGGCGGCGGCACACTCCTTCCTCCCCTGATTTCTATCTCCAGTGTATCCTCCTCTTCTTCTACTAGATCCTTGTATCCCGAACCACTCAAAATCCTGCAATCCCTCTATTAGTAGTGCTATATCAAGTGGGATCATAACAAAATGGTATGTCAGGACCCCGATGGATCTGATAGGAAGAGGATCAAGAAGAAGGGGATTTTGAGAGGAATCGGTAGATAAAACTGATAAATTGCAGAACTAAATAAAAGGTAAATTGCAGGAAATTAAGGATAAAAACTAGGGTTTCATTTCTTGGTTCTACAACAGGATACAATGCTAGTCTTATAAAGACCCAGCGAGCTACAAGATGACAACATAGATGAAATATCTAAAGTACCCTCAGAACTACTAAACCACTAATAAACCAATATTACATACTTATCCTATTCCCTGACATGGTATCAGAGCCATTCCTCACCACCTGATCTCTCGGTTTCGTCCCCAAATCAATTCGATCCGGTTAAGATCCACCAAATCCACCTCAAATACGGCTAGAAAATTTTCCTCGCCGACCTCCAAAATCTCTGTCTGCAACCTGTTTGAAGAAATGCCGACCCACAAGCTTTTGTGCCCAGAAGGCGTTCTTCATGTCAGGGTGAGCAACGTGCAGCAGTACTTGACCATGGAGTCGCTGAACCAAGTGTTCAATCGGTATGGCGCCTGGTATGTGTTGGGGGTGCATACGAGAGGGTGGCAGACGGGATGTATGGTGTGGAGGTCTACGTCCAGTTTCGCTTCCATTGGGAGGCGGCTCGAGCTCGTGATGCCCTGGATGGCGGAGCATTGTACAATGGCTGCTGCTTCCTCACGGCGGAACATCTACCTCCAATCTACACCAATTCACTACGCCTGACGAGTTCGCCCCGGCCTACTTCTACGACGACACGCCGTACGCTGCCTGGTCTGCAGCCGCCACCGCGGTCGAGGACCGTGACAGGGAGCCCGCTCCCGACAACAAGCACGAAGTCGCGCATGTGGTGCTTGCCCCTGAAAGCACGCTCGAGGGCGTTGTTGTGGCCGACTCAACTACTTCAGCAATTACCACCGGGGAGAAGAAGACGGTCGGAGAGATGCTGGCTGAGATCAAGGCCACCCTTGACGGCATGCTCGCTAAGCCTGATTTGTTTCCACCACCTCCTACCTCGACTATGTCTGGGTCTGCATCGACCTCTGCTGACTGCTGGTTCACATGAAGGATCTGAGCGTTCGCCAAATGTGCATGCCAAGCGTTTGCTGTTTGGCCTGGACCACGGCGACATGGTGCACTGTGTCACGGAGGCGCCCCGAGTGGTGGAAGCCATGTCACATGCCGTGCCTGCACCGGCTAATGCCTGGTGTACCTACACTCTATCCCTGTCCGCCGTCCCTGAGTTGGAACCGCAGGAACCCACAAAGTGTTTGACGGATGGGTCTGCAGCCTGCACTGCGGCCGAGCGCCACGAAGAGGCGGCAGTCAATGGCGGTGACAACCCTAAGGTCGTCCATGTGACTCTTGACCTCTCCAACACGTTTGTGGACGACTTCGCCGATGACATTACACCTGCGTCTAAGCTGGGAATGCCACTTCAGCTTACCACGCTGCTACCCCGCACCAACTATGATCCCTGTCTACTGGCTGCCACGGGTTCATATGATGTTGATGCCAAGGGCGTGGCGCCGCTGCTGTTCGACATCCTCAACAGACGCCACATGCCCAAGAATAACACAGAGGGGCCTCTGCTCAATCAGCCGCCATGGCCGCCACCGCAAATTGAGACTATCTGGTTGTCGTGTAAGGGAGTCTTGAATGGGAGAGGCAGAGTGAGCTGAAGCCATGGCCTGATGAGCTACAACATCAGCGCAGTGGGAGCGTGTTTCCTGATAGGTACTACTAGGGTTTCACGCGATTAACTCATACAGATCCAGGTACATAGTTGGAAGGGAGTTCGGGATCGGAGAGGAGACTTGAGGAAGAAGAAGAAGAAGAATAGGGAAATGGACAAGAGCCGACAGCCGTGATCACTCTGGATACCCACCACATGCGGTGTGGCTCTCCCTATATCCTACTTGGTCCAGTTGTCTCCTCCATAGCGTGGGTTGGGCTTGTGGATCCTCTTGGGCCTCGCTTCATCTCCTGGGCCGTGGATGTCCTGGCCTTGTGACAATGATGCAGTGGTAGGTTCCCTGACACCCCCCTTTCCTTGAAAACCAGCTTGTCCCCAAGCTGGTGCTGCTGGAAACCTGCTGCGAAGTTCCTCCTTGTCTTCCCACGTTGCCGAAGCATCATCCCCAGTTGACCATTGCACCAAACTTTGTTCCACTGTTTTGTTTGCCTTCTTGCGCCAACGGGTTGCTAAAACTTTGACAGGAATATCGAGCCCATTAGTTTCTTCAGGAAGAGTAGGGGAAGCGCTCATACCAGATGATAATGCCTGTCGAAGTAGTGAGACGTGGAACACTGGATGCACTGTAGAGCCTTTGGGAAGGTCAATCTTGTAAGCCACATCACTGATTCTTGCTACCACTCGAAAAGGACCGTAGTACTTGAACAACAGTTTATGATTTGCCCTTGGCGCCACTGATGATTGTATATATGGTTGCAGTTTAAGGAAGACCATATCATCGACTTTGAATTCCCTGAACGTCCTGTTCTTGTCGGCATACTTCTTCATCAGCATTTGAGCTCGCAGCAAGTGTTGTCTCAACAGATCATGGGCCACTCGCCGTTCATTCAACCATTCCTGTACATTGGTGACAGAACATTCCCCAGGTGCTTCAATACCCCAATGTCTTGGTTCATGTCCATAAAGGACCACAAAGGGTGAAGAATTCAATGTTGAGTGGAAACTGGTATTATACCAGTATTCAGCCATTGAAATCCACTGCTTCCATTTCTTCGGGCAAGAATGCACGAAACAACGCAGATATGTTTCAACACACTGGTTCAGTCTCTCAGTTTGGCCATCAGTAGCTGGATGGTATGATGTATTCATCTTCAACTCTGTGCCAATTGCTTTGAACAACTCCTACCAAAAATGGCTAGCAAAGATTGGGTCCCTATCTGAAACGATGGATTCAGGTAGCCCATGCAGTTTGAAGATGTTATCTACAAATAGAGATGCCACTTTGGCTGCCGTGTATGGATGCGACATTGGTATGAAGTGACCATATTTGGAAAATGTGTCTACCACTACCAGCAAGCAATTTGAAGTACCCGACTGAGGCAGCCCTTCTATGAAATCGAGAGCAATGTGTTGCCATGGCCTATGTGGCACTGGCAGAGGTTTGAGGAGGCCTGGGTACTTTATCCTCTCGGGTTTTGCCTGTTGGCACACCTG
The DNA here is from genome assembly GCA_947311845.1 of Poa pratensis. Classification (NCBI taxonomy): domain Eukaryota; kingdom Viridiplantae; phylum Streptophyta; class Magnoliopsida; order Poales; family Poaceae; genus Poa; species Poa pratensis. Next base: position 9,111,840 of record CAMZMU010000071.1, read on the forward strand.
GCAAGTTTGGACCCAATGTTTGATCTGCTTCTTCATACCCGGCCACACGAATAGATTCTTAATTCTTTTGTAAGTGACCGGAGCTCCAGAATGACCACCCAGTGCACTGCTGTGAAAAGTAGAGAAAATTTTTGCTTGTAGTGTTTCATTGTTGCCGAGCCAGATTCTTCCATTGTGACGAATTAGTCCATCTGTAAGAGTGAACTGTGGCATTGCTTGTTTATCAATTGACAAGGTCTCCAACAACTTCTGAGCTTTTGTGTCTTGTGCATACCCTGCTGTGATATCAGATAACCAGGACGGCTGACACACTGAAATTGCTGCCACTAGAGCAGTGTTGTCATGAACTTTTCTTGACAAGGCATCTGCTGCTGCATTTGATTTCCCTTGGTGATAAATGATTTTATATCGTAGGCCCAGCAACTTAGAGAAGGCCTTCTTTTGCCAGGGAGTACTTAGCCTTTGTTCTTCCAAATGAACCAGACTCCTTTGGTCAGTTTTGATAATAAACTCCGCATGAAGCAAATATGATCACCAATGTTCTACAACTAGCAAAATTGCTAAGTATTCTTTCTCATAGGTGGATAGACCACTGTTGCGTGGACCTAATGGCTTGCTGAGATATGCTACAGGATGACCACCTTGTTGCAGCACAGCTCCAATACCTTTATCACTAGCATCTGTTTCGATAACAAAGGTTTGATTGAAATCTGGGATGGCAAGAACTGGTGCTGTCATCAAAGACTTCTGTAACAGCAAGAATGCTTTATGAGCCTCCGGTGTCCATACAAACTGGGTTCCCTTCTTGAGCAACTGAGTCAGGGGTCGTGCAATCATACCAAAATGTGCAACAAACTTCCTATAATAACCGGCAAATCCCAGAATGCGTCGCAACTCTTTAATATTTTCGGGGACCTTCCAATTAGCAATTTCTGCATTCTTTTCAGGATCGGTGGCTACCCTTCACCACTGATGATATGCCCCAGATATGCTAAACTTGTTTGCGCAAACAAACATTTGCTACGCTTCACTTGCCAGTGATCTCTGTGCAATAGCTTCAGTACTGCAACCAAATGATCAATGTGTTCTTCCAGTGTCTTGCTGTACACAAGGATGTCGTCAAAGAACACAAGTGCTGATTTGCGCAGAACTGATTGCAATGTAGTATTCATGGCTCCTTGGAAAGTGGCTGGTGCACCTGCTAACCCAAAGGGCATCACCTTATACTCATAATGACCAGAATGGGTGTAAAATGTTGTTTTATGCTCCTCTCCTTCTGCCAACCTAATCTGATGATACCCTGCCCGAAGGTCCAATTTGGAGAACCAATGAGCTCCTGTCAATTCATCAATTAACTCATCTATGACCGGAATTGGAAATTTTCTGGGTATTGTCAGAGCATTGAGTCGCCTTTAATCAATGCATAGGCGCCATGTTAAGTCTTTCTTCTGTACTAGAATGGCCGGAGAAGCAAAAGCACTTGTACTATTTTGAATAACCCCACTCTCAAGCAACTCCTTGACCTGGCGTTCGATCTCATCCTTATTGGCTGGTGAATGCCTATAAGGTCGAATCTGCACCGGCTGAGCTCCTTCCATCAGTGGTATAACATGATCACAAGAACGCTGTGGTGGAAGCCCTGTTGGTGTACTGAAAACAGACTCAAATTTCTTGAGAGTGTCTTGCACTGCCTGTGGCAAGTCTTCATTTTCATTGGAACTCTGACTGTCCAGAGGCCTGATTATGAGTAGTTGCTCTATGTCATCTCGGTGTGATAATCCAGACAACTGTTCCACTGTTATTGTACTGAGCAGAACTGCATTAGCACCAACACCTTGGAGAAAAACCTCTCTGCCATGGTCTGTTATTTGCATGCGTTTCGTTGGCCAATCGATGTTCATGGGACTGTACTGATACAGCCAATCCTGACCAAGGATCACATCAAACACCCCTAATTGCAACACCTTGAAATCTGAAATGAATTCATGTCCCTGTGTGGACCATTTACAATTCAACACTTCCTGTGTGCATTGCAACTCTCTGTTGTCTGCTACTTTCACCCGCACAGGAGCAGACATTCTAGTAACCCCTGGTAAGTTCTCCAGCAAAGATTGGTTGATAAATGAGGTTGTGCTGCCAGAATCGACCAACATGAGAACTGACTGTCCATTCAGTAAGCCTTGGAGTTGCAATATAGTCGGTGACTTTTCATCTGATGATGTTTTGTCAGACAGTGCTTGCAAAGAGATTGCACAGTTAAGCTCTGGAGATTGTTCCTCCTCTGCAGACTCATCATTATCCAGAATGCCTAAAGCATCAGCTCCCATTATTTCCAGTAACTCTTCCACAACATGTAACTGGATTGTTGCCGGACAAGTGTGATCCTTGCTCCACTTTTCTCCACATGTGAAGCAAAGACCCCGAGCTCTTCTGAAATTTTTGAGAGCAGCTAGTTTGCTACTATAGTTTGTTGCATCTTGCCCTCTCTTGTCTGCTGCTGCCTAAGCATGTACAGGAGTGGGAGCCCGACTTGTTGCTGGAACTGTTACAGGTCTTGGCCTATTGACTTGCCTGTACGGCTGATGATTCAGAGGGCTGCTGTCTTGCACTTCTTCTTGCAATAAGGCCAAGGCACAAGCTGAATCCAGATCCGTTGGCATTTGGACCATAACAACAGCTCGAATTTCATAACGCAGACCCTCGATGAATCGTGTCAAGAAATACAGAGGATGAATTGCATCAGAATAGGCTAGTAGATTGTTCATAATATTCTCAAATTGCAGAATGTAATCAGCAACGGAACTAGTCTACCTAAGAGAATAAAATTGCCTTATGAGCAGCTGGTGTTTGTCTCTACCAAAGCGAGTGCAAAGCAAAGCACAAAACGACGACCAATTCAAGTTTCCTAACTTTTTCTGACTGAGTGTAGCCAAATTTTAGGTGCTCGAGCAAAATTTAAACTAGCCATTGGTACCCAGTATGACTCATGCACTGAAAACATACTAAAATATTGCTCAGCTAAAGTTTGCCACATCTGTGGACTATCACCATCGAACACTGGAAACTGCAAGGATGGATTTGCCTGTCCCAACTGACTAAACAGGGTACTAGCAGAAGCATCTGGCTGAGTATTGCTGCGTAAGTTGAACGGAGTGTGAAACAAGTTCATACCAGTGCCCGGGGTTGGCACTGGAGTTGATGATGCTCCCAGTGCCACCCCCCAGTGTAGCGTGAGATTGCCGTGGCCTTGCCCGGAGTCGGTCCCGACTGGTGGAGCTCCCATCAATTGCGGGCTCGCCAGTGTACGGGCGTCAGCTAGATGAGGCGCTGCCAGACTCCTAGTGAACGGATCGGTCCCGATTGGCGGCGCTCCGAGCAGAGATTTGCCCGCCAATGTCTGGGCGTCAGCGGCTTGCAACGCTGCCAGATCCGGAGCGGGTGGCTCCGATGTGGACGCCCCCGAGCTCGATGTCGCATGTCGTTGTAGTTCCGCAACCGCCTTCTGGATCGCATCGACGCGCCCCTCGAGTTGCGGCCGCCATGCGTTGATCTCGGCGGAGAGGCTGTCGAAGCGGGCGTCGAACTTGTTGGCGTGGAGATCCTGCTTCTCCTCCGCCGTCGCCAACAACCCTTGAGTTGCCGGAACATCTCCGCGGTGGTGAGTTCCCCCTCCGCCATCGCGCTTTCCTGTGCCTCGCGGATCAGCCGTTGTTTGCGAGTTTCGATGATCGACCCCAGGTCGTGGTTGGTGGGGAAAATTTTGGAAGCGGTGGAGGGTTTGGCTCTGATACCAGGTGATAGGTACTACTGGGGTTTCACGCGATTAACTCATACAGATCCAGGTACATAGTTGGAAGGGAGTTCGGGATCGGAGAGGAGACTTGAGGAAGAAGAAGAAGAAGAATAGGGAAAGGGACAAGAGCCGACAGCCGTGATCACTCTGGATACCCACCACATGCGGTGTGGCTCTCCCTATATCCTACTTGGTCCAGTTGTCTCCTCCGTAGCGTGGGTTGGGCTTGTGGATCCTCTTGGGCCTCGCTTCATCTCCTGGGCCGTGGATGTCCTGGCCTTGTGACGATGATGCAGTGGTAGGTTCCCTGACATTTCCCTTGCCACCACTTCAGAAATTTAGTGGGCATTCACCACTTGGCAAGTCACAGGAATTCTTTGGTAATGCTGCTAGTTTTGACATGCAAATTATTGGCTATTTTGTGGTGAAGGGCTCGAGAGCTTTTGAGAAGTTGAGGTGTGCAGATACTTACTCACCTAAGGGGACACGGGAGTTTCTAAAGATTTCAGTATATTGGGATTCTTTGAGCAAATCAACTCTAGCTAAACCCCCACAGGAACCAAAATGCATAATGCTATATGTCTCAGAGCTGGTTGCATCAAAATTACTTGGCATGTTTCTTCGATTTGAGCACTGGTCGAACTATATGCTGCAGGCTTGGCCTACTTGGAGATCATATGGTTTTATGGAACAGAACACCATAGCAGGGAAGAATTCATATTTGCTGTTACTACCTTGGGTATTCGGACAAGAGGAGTTAAGCCTTGGTTTTCAGTTTCAGCAGAGCACTGTCCTGCCTGATGGCTATATTGGTAACCAGAGCATAATGGCGAGGTTGCATCCGTACTATTCCCTCAAGTATAATTTGTTTGCTGATATGTGCAGGGCAAAATTCGTATGTGAGAAGTTAGGTGGTGCAGCTGTTTATGTTTTTGTTGTGCCCGTCGGACAACACTGCGGGAACTGGCAAAGTGCGCAGTCTTCAATTGGTCGAGATGCTCTGCTCTTCCTTATCCAGCTGGGTATCCTCCACTACGTCGATTATTGGTGGCTTTCAACTGTTGTTTTGACTGAAATGGTGAGCATATTCAGTGATAGGTTTCATGTGCAATTGGAGGTGACTTGTTCGGTCCAAACATATTGTCTACTGGCTCATACTGGAGATCCAGGTGATGTTCTGGTTCACCATGTCATAGGTGCTAGTGGACCATCTGTCACTAAATGCCTGGCGAGTGAAACCATCGGTAATATTGTTTCGTCCTATGGGATTGTTGTGGGCAAAGAATTTTATGCTCCATGGGATCCTGGTGGCCACTCACCTCGAGCATTCACTGAGGCCGGCTTGTGTTAAGGAGGGGAGAATGTCATGGACCGTGTGGGCTGTTGTACCGGGTTGCATGGGCCGCTACGAGAAGGGAGCCACATGACCAAGGCAGGAGGGAAGAGCGATGCACGCAGCTGTACTTAAAGATTGGAAGTCAAGCAGGAGGGGCATCGAAGAACCAGAAACCGAACCGGAGAACCCTGGCAAGGGCGGCGGCACACTCCTTCCTCCCCCTGATTTCTATCTCCAGGGTATCCCCCTCTTCTTATACTAGATCCTTGTATCCCGAACCACTCAAAATCCTGTAATCCCTCTATTAGTAGTGCTATATCAAGTGGGATCGTAACAAATATCTCAAGATCCTTCTTTTCAGTTATTAACAAATTATCTTTGGCTTGTTATGCCGTCCGGTTTGACGTCGGGAAAGAAGCAAAACTAAGAAAGATTTGGAAAGAGCAGGAGTATCTCTTTCCTCACTTTCCTGGAAGAAGACTTCTTCCATTGCACAATGCACAAAACATATGCTCGCTGCAAATTGCTGATGTCAAATTTGGTATTAATCAGGTTACGCTAACTATTAATCAAAACTATCTCGAGATAGTTCTAACTTCAAGGCAATGACATATACCAGGAATATATTGTTTTCTAAATACATGTACAGCTGTATTCCTTGATGAGTTCAATTCCACGTACATGCATGCATGTAGATCCCTTCAGCATGCAACATATCAAGTAGACTAATCAATGCCGTGCAATTAGAATCATTCGCAGAGGTGGCTTCATTCAGCCCTATATAAACCCCAACCGTTTCCACACGCGTGGAATATTCGTACGACACGCCCACATCGAGTACACAATGGCATCTTCTTCGCCGCCCATCGTGATCCACGTACCTTCACAAAACAACGACGGCGAGATAACAGCAGCCGGCACGGCCCCCACCACGCCCAAGGACGCCGCCGCTGCCTCCACCACTACGGCTCCCGCAGCAGCGGCCGCGTCTACGGACAAGGTCATGTCAAGCGTCGCCAACCTCGCGCAGCTCCTGCCGACAGGGACCGTGCTGGCGTTCCAGGCGCTGTCCCCGTCCTTCACCAACCACGGCAAGTGCGAGGTCTCCAACCAGTGGCTCACCGCGGCGCTCGTCTTCGTCCTCACCGCCAGCTGCCTCTTCTTCTCCTTCACCGACAGCGTCCTCGGCCGCAACGACCAGAAGCTCTACTACGGCATCGCCACGTTCCGAGGCTTCAACGTCTTCAACTTCTCCAGCCAAGAGGAAAAAGAGCAGTGGGGTGCAGACGAGTTCAGGAGGCTCCGCATCCGGCCGCTCGACTTCACGCACGCCTTCTTCACGGCGGTCGTCTTCCTCACCGTGGCGTTCAGCGACGTGGGCCTGCAGAATTGCTTCTTCCCCGAAGCAGGTAAGAACACCGAGGAGTTGCTCAAGAACCTGCCTCTGGGCATGGCGTTTCTCTCAAGCTTTGTGTTCCTCATCTTCCCAACCAAAAGGAAGGGCATCGGATACAACGACACAACTGCTCGGCAGAAGGTCAAGTAAAGTTTAGATACTTTTCTTTGATCGATTAGATTAGAATCAACATCATACAGCTAATTAGTGTAACTTATTATCACCTGTTTCTTGGAAGCAACGTTTCTTTGTATTGGTCAATTTGTTTTGTGCCAAAACGATATTATCATTTCCTTGGGCAGTCGCCCTTGTACAGCAGAGTGATTGGGTTGTTTCTGTTCTAATATGCTAGAGTCAGATGGAGTAATTTGCCGTGAATCTATGCGACTGACATAATTGACAAGTTTACCCTGGTGTTGTGACACAAGTTTGGTATGTTGTGAAAAAACTGTTTGGCATCAGTCAACTTGCCTACATGAGAAATTTATTTTCCTTGTAGCCACTGAGTTTTGAATGGAACTTTTCAGTAACAAAATTGTAAGCCACTGAAATCACTTTGTCGGCCAAGACTTGGGGATGCCTCGAGTGAAGTAAATTTGAATCTATGACATTTCTCGTGAAAATTATATAATACTCACGAGAAATATTATTTACAGTAGTAGTATTTTGGACAGCTACCATCATTACTGTAAATAAGATGATTTATTTCAATTTATGGTATGCCCAGAATCATCACAAAGTTGATGAAGAATTCAAGGTATGACCGTGACCTCCTAGAAGGAGCCATATCCACGAACAAGCAGATCATCATATACCAAAGAAGGAATAGGCGGGTCCACGGGAAATGTTGGTTAGCTTGCGTTGCTTCTTGTACAAATTAAGGGATAACTAGTCAACTACAAGGGCAAACAAGTAACGAGGCATAATATACCCGCACAAAAAATGACGAGACAGAGGACAGCCTTGTCTTGTCCCTCACATCGTAGTCGATATGTTAGACACAATAATAAAATGTAAACTACAAGAAGAGTTATATATAATATGTGTGTAAACGATACAGCAAAAAAAAGCATTCTCACATAACGGATAAAAACATTGATGTCATCCGTAGCAGCCGTGAGAGCCAAGGTAGCTAGTTCATTGGCGCGTTGCGAATTTCTATTCTCCAAGTTGGTTTTTTCTGCATCAAAGTCAATATTTTTCTTTTACATTTCTTCTTTCATTACCCCTTGAATGTTTCTTTCCTTTCCCATCGACCAAGCTTGAAGATATCTGGACCGCGAGAACCATCTCTGGCGAGTACGCACTGATCCATTCGTCGGTCAGAGTGGCGATCGAGGTTGCTTTCAGTGTCAACGTCTCTTCTCTCTAGTCTCATGCATGCATGCCCTAGCTAACGTGAGTTAGTTTCCTTTTGTCTGCGTGTCTAACTGGCACGCGTATCTGCGGGCAAGAAAATCGCCCACGGCCCGCCTTGAGAGTGAAACGTTGGATTGGTTTCTTTTTTGCGAATAAATATTGGATCGATTATCCCAGGCCGACATGAAAATAAATGACTAGCATGCTTATATTGTGGCCACAACAGAATACGGTTTAGATTGCAACTGACTAGCCAACTCGGTTAGTATCCTAACTATACACGCATGTCATCATCATCTTGACACATCCATATCACAGGTCACAGCCAAGTATGCGCGCATAGAGTAGTGTTAATGATGGAAAAACTAAAGGCAGCATGGCCGGTAGACGCTTCCCGCTGTTCTGTGAATTCATTCCGTTAACGAACATTCGACTGCAGTGGCGGAGGAGGACAAAAAAATAAGGTCGGGCGAACTACAAAGCGAAGAAAATAAATGATGCAATAAAATTAAAATTATCTAGACACATCAATACTTTATGTATATTAAGCATCATCACTTTTTAGAGAATATTAAGCATAATCACTTAGGAGTACAATGGTAATAACAACATATTTAAATCGAAATAGAACCAACAAAGGTACCGATAATGAAACCTACCAACAAACGTACAATGGTTTAGAGTTTGTTTCACGAGCAATTGAGACAAAAACATCTTTTCAAATATGTAACTGAAAACATTAAAAACATGAGTACTTTGTCCATTTTAGCTAGATCACCATTAACAATCAAAATTTCATCCAATTCATTGCAAAGTAAAGAAATTATACCTCCTCCCATTTGTAGATGCAGATCTTTTCCACTTCCTATCCATCTCTGCAACGAAATCACTGCGGGGAAGAACGTTATCCGCCTAGCCGACCAGCCGCCCGGCCGGGACGAACCCTAGCTTGCCCTTGCTGCTGCTTCTGCTTGCGGTTGCAGACTCGCATGGGAGGTAGGAGGAGAGAAAGGAGGTGACTCGCGAGGGAGGAGGCGAGCAGGGGAGGAGCGAGCGGCGAGGTGGCATCGGCTCGGGAACAGAACAAAGGAATCGAGCAGGGAGGAGCTGGCGGCCACGAACAGGTCGAGCGAAGCGACCGGGAGCTCCTTTAGGTCGCCTGAAGCGAACTGTTCATGGACTGGCCCATTTATTGTTTGCGCCTCTACTCGTTCCCGTGACACGTTTTGAACTGTTTTGACTGTTTCAACGCACGCGTTTCTCTGTGCGTGACGTCAGTACGCGCGGGCTCGCGAATTTTTTGACTATTTCTTGAGAATGAAGTTAGTACGCTATTTCGTACCATTGTATAGAAGAAAAAGCATCAAAATTACCCCATTTTTTTTCAAATGGTGGAGTTCATATGGTTTTTGCATGAAAAAAATAGTTACACTTGAAAAATTTCCACACCGGTGCTTGTTTCCAACACTTGAAAAATTCTCTGATTTGCAAAGGTATGAGGAATAGCAGTATGAAAAAAGTGGGATCATGCTTTCCCAACTGTTAATCAAAATACTTCTTGTTGATATTTGTTTAGATCAACATCCTTTCACAAGCTAGGATACCTCCATTCAAAACTTCTAGGTGAAAGGACAAGGATGTCGCCTAGAGGGGGGTGAATAGGCGATTTAAAACTTTTCGGTTTAGCCTTTATAAATGCGGAATAAAACTAGGTGTTTTAATTTAACAAGCACACAACCTAAATATACTAGGTTCACCTATGTGCACCAACAACTTATGCTAAGCAAGACAAGTAACAAGGTGATAGCAAGATAAAGACTTCAAACACGAAGGCTATCACAATGTAAATTGCATAAGTAAAGAGCTCGGGTATAGAAATAACCGAGGCATGCGGAGACGATGATGTATTCCCGAGTTCCTCCTTTTGAGGGAAGTACTGTCTCGTTGGAGGGGTGTGAGTTTCAAACTCAAGACGCCACAAATGGCCTCACCCTATTCTCCGATGAATATCGCACAAAAGCTCAGTTCACCTTCCACTATTGGTTTCCTTTTGGGCGAAAATCGAGTCACTTACAACAATCTTGAGGCACAAGCCACAAAAGGATTGGGAGCTCCCAAGTGACCACAAAAGGTCTCAATCACCGTCTAGGGTATAACGACCCAAGAGTAACAAGCTCACGAACTTTTACTTCCACGAATCCTCGTGGAGAGAGCAAACCAATGCACAAAAGCAATGGCAAGAGCACAAGTGGTCAAATCGTTCACTCTCAAATCCCACCAAAAGCAACTAATTCTTATGGGGGAGAAGAGAGGAAGAACAAAGAAGAACTCAACAAATGGAACTTCAAGAACTAGATCGAAAGGGTTCCCCTCACTTAGAGGAGAGATGGATTGGTGAAAATGTAGATCTAGTTCTCCTTTCTCTTTTCCCTCAAAGATATGCAAGAATCATGGGAGGAATTGAGAGAGGGACAAGCTTTCCAAGGTCAACAATGGTGGGAGAGAGAGAGAGAAAAACGTGTTGGGCAAAGCTGGCTGGCTGGAGGTAGGTGGAGGGTTTTTTTATACCCCTCCCAGAAATGTAGCCGTTGTAGACAGGGGAGTCGGATATTCCGACACAAGTCAGGATCGGATAATCCGAGTCAACCTGTATCGGATATTCCGACAACCTCCAGAGCGCCACAAAACTGGTTGCTTGAAGTCCTTAGCCGATTTCGAGCAACCTTGAGAATCGGATAATCCGAGCCAACCTAGATCGGATATTCCGACAACCTCCAGAGTGAAAACTGCAAACCCAATAACTTTTACGTACGAAATCCAAATGAGGTGAAACCAATTTTGTTGGAAAGATAGCAGCAAGAGCTTTCCTACAAAAAGATTAAGAACCATAAATAGAGTTAAGTTACCACACATGGAGGTGTGTAACTTTCCTCAAGGATAAACTGATAATATTTCCAACCCGAAAACGCAACAAGTTTTCCATACGAAATCCGTTTTCGGAGAACTTGGGCTTGTCATGAAGATCATAACAAGCACCAAAACCCAACAAGGAGAAAAGCCAAGTAAGAACCAAGAAAGATGATATGCCAAGTATGCAAAGGTTTGAGCTCTCAACAAATATGCGATCAAGTTACTCACTTGAGAGCCCCTCTTGATAGTACGACAACTATCCTATAACCCGGTCTCCCACTAACACCATGAGACCGGTAAAATAGAAACCCTATCGAGATCATACATTTCCCTTGCGCATTCCACTTGAGCTAGATGATGATGATCTTGATCTCTTCAAGTGGACCATCTTTCTTGATTGCGCTTTGCTTGGTGAAGTCTCTCATATCGCTCCCCCATACACCAAGATGGGAATGCCTCTCTTACGAACATCTTCACTTGACCATTATCTCCAAATGGGTTGCAATCTTCAAGCATGAAATCTTCTATATGCCCATCTTGAACTTGCACAGCTCAATCTTGATGACGATCACTACTTGACGTCATCCTCCATGAGCTATAACAAATCTTTCTTTTGATGCAAGCCCATGGAGAGATACCTAACCCCAACAAAGGAATGCCACACACACATAATGGGTTAGTTCACAAAGCTATATGGACAAATTCTTACCATACCATTGGATCACATGATCCCACATGGTATTTCATTTAGCTTTGTGTGTTGATCAACTTGAATCTATTCTTTGCACTTAGTCTTGATCAATCTTGTATCTTTCATCTTCTTGATCATATCAAATATGTCCATTATAATCAATGATCTTGATGGCATAATACCTTGAATCCAACACATGGAGTTCAAGCGATGCCAATGGACAAACCTACAAGAATAACTCAACACAAACATTAGTTCATAAGGATTGTCATTAATTACCAAAACCATACATGGGGACACCATGCACTTTCACTAGGTTCCAAAAAAGGATCTTGAGTCTGAAACATGAAGGAGGAACCAATTTAGCAAAAAAAAATCAGGGAATGAATGAAGCTAACTATTGGCAAACAGTACAACTTACTGTTTCTTTTGGGTTTCCCTTCTTAAATATTTCGAAATCCAACTCATCTCGCGTTTCCGCTTCGCAGCTTTCATCGCGCGCGTTCGACTATTTCATCGCGTACGTTTTATCGCGCGCGTTGGACTGCTTCCTCGCGATAGTTTCTTTTCACCGGCTGTTTGGCACGCATTTGACAGTTTCAAAAAAAGCCAATGTAAGAAAACTAATCAGCGAACTGTGGAACAACAAAAAAAAAAGGAGCTTACTGTTTTTTAATTGCTTTTTCCTTGGTTAATATCCGAATACAAAAATCGGTGAACGAAAACTATTTTTGAACGATTTTAAAAGTGATCAGAAAAAGCGGTGGAACGGAAACTATTTTTGAATGATTTTAAAAGTGAACGAAAATTATTTTGAACGATTTTAAAAGTGAACAAAAATAATTTTCAACGAAAATTATTTTAGAACGATTTTAAAATTGAAGAGAAAAGCTAGTAAACGGAAACTATTTTGAACGATTTTAAAAAATGAACATAAATGGGGGTGAACGGAAACTATTTTTGAACGATTTTAAAAGTGAACAGAAAAAGAGGTGGAACGGACACTATTTTTGAACGATTTTAAAAGTGAACGAAAATTATTTTGAACGATTTTAAAAGTGAACAAAAATTATGCTGAACGAAAATTAGTTTGAACGATTTTAAAAGTGAACGAAAATTATTTTTAACGAAAATTATTTTGGAACGATTTTAAAATTGAACAGAAAAGGCTAGTAAACGGAAACTATTTTTGAACAATTTTAAAAAATGAACAGAAATGTGGTGGAAATGAGGTGTGAACAGAAACTTTTTTTAAACAATTTTAAAAGTGAACAGAAAAAGCGATGTAACAGAAACTATTTTTGAACGAATTTAAAAGTGAACAGAAAATAGGGGTGACCGGAAACTTTTTTTGCATGAATTTTAAAAACAGAAAAATGGGGATGAAAAACAAAAGGAAAAAAGAAAAGAAAACGGAAAACACAAGCAGAAAATAAAAAGTGAAAAAGAGAAATGAAAAGAAATAGGAAAAGAAAAATTAAAATAAAAATTAAATGAAAACAGAAAAGAAGAAAGACAAAAGAAACAACCAAAAAAGAAAAATGAAAAGAAATATGAACAATTTTCAAAAATAAACATAAAATGGCGGTGAACGGAAACTATGTTTAAACGTTTTTAAAAGTGAATAGAAAAGGCCGGTAAACGAAAACTATTTTTAAACAATTTGTAAAAATGAACAGAAAATGATAGTGAACGGAAACTATTTTTAAACATTTTTAAAAGTGAACATAAAAGGCCGGTGAACGAAATTGATTTTTGAACGATTTTAAAAAGTGAATGAAAAAAGTCTATGAATGGAAATTATTTATGAACATTTTTAAAATGCGAACAATTTTGAGAATTTAATATTTTCAAAATCGTAAAAGAAAAAAGAAAAGAAAAAGAAAACGAAAAGAAAAGGGAAAACGAAAAAAAACAGAGAAGAAATAAAAAGATTGAAGAAAACAGAAATACGGAGCCAAAAACATAAATGATAGTAGAAAAAACACCTCCCGATCGAAGCCAAAAAGGAAGAATACCTGAATAGGGAGCGAATGATTGGTACGTTCCGCCTCGCCTGGAGAGTGGAGACCGTGAACAGATAAAACGAACCTCTCGCGAACTTAATGGGCTGGCCCAGTAAATAGGTGCTTCAGGCGACGCAAGCGGAAGGCGTCGCTAATGGGCGATGCATAGGTTTTGCCAAGCGACCTGATGCCCTCCTCGTACGCACTAGAGCCGATCGAGCGAGGCCCTTCAGGCTCCGCAAGCGTGGCCCATCAAGGTCAAGGTCCAGTTAGGCTGAAGCACTCCTAGCTGGCCTCGTTGACCTGTTTTTTTCTTTGTTGTTTCCCAGAACGTGTGCATAAATTAGACAAAGTTGAATATACAAAGGAAAATGCCTATATATATTTGTAGTTTATCTTTTCCCTAAGGGGAGCTTCGCCCTGTCCGACTGAACAAGGAAGTGTGCTGCGAAGCGGACTGCGAGACGGCCCCTCTGCTTATCTGCTATACACCCACAACGAGTTTCAGATTTCAGAAAAGAATCGAAAGGTTGGGGATGTCGGTGTGACTGTCGACACCACACACCAGATCCATCTGACCATTTCCTCTGTTCTAAAGAACTTGTACAGACACGAGGCAGTGGGTAAGCGGGAATGGGATGACCACAACCTAGTCAACCCGCACATGTCCGTAGGAGGAATAGATGTAGGCAATAAGTTGCTCAATGGGAAGGAGCCTAGAGGCCGAGAACAATCCACTTCCCTAGCTTTTCTCGTAAATATCCCGAAATACCTCCTATTCTTAAGCAAGATCGACACACTACAGAACCCTATGGTTCTTACGTACATTTTCTTTCGTCATGTTAACTTGTCGTATCTTCACACACATCAACCTCTCCGTTCAATCACTTACCCTCCTCATTTCTTGCTATATTGTTAGTACCTTATATATGGTTTGATGAAGTGTGGTAGGCGAAGACTCAAACATGGGGTGGAATAAAAAAACGCAAGATAGTGCATTCATGGTTGAGAGGGTAATTGTTGATGTGCAATGAATGATATGTGGGCACATTGCTTTCTGTTAGTCTGTTCAAGATATTCAGAGTGCATATGAATTTGTATGCATGTGCATAGTAGCATGCTACCACTATTGACATATTTATTAGATCTGGAGTTACTAGACCGAAAATCATTACAAAATCGATGAAGAAATTAAGACATGACCACGACCTCCTAGAAAAAGGCATAGCCACGAACAGGCAAATCGTCATATATGATAGAACGAATAGCGGGGTCCAAGAGAAATACCTGTGGAAATAGAAAGTCATATGCATCACTCTGATTGCAGAGGCAGGGTCTATCCCCTTTCCGCAAAAAGAGAGTAATACATGTGAAATTGTTGGTTAGCTTGCAACGATTTTTAAACAAAGGGAACTCTTAGACTACGAGGCAAACAAGTAACAAGGCAGACTGCCCGCAAAAAAGAAAAAATGTAACAAGACAGAGAGACTCCTCACATGACGGATAAAACATTGATATCACGCTGTCATGTGTCATATATCGTAGGAGCCGTTTGAACCAAGCTAGTTAATTGGCTCGTTGCGACTTGTTTTTCTCCAAGTTGGTTAAATAGTAAACGAATTATGCATTTCTTCTCCATCTAAAAGAAAGTCAATAACTTCATGAGTTGTCCACGTACGAACGTACATATGTCATAGTGCCTCCAACGCACGGCTTTCTTTTCCGTTTCTTCGGCCCGTGACCGTATACCTTGAATGTTTCTCTCCTTATCTGGTGACCTAGCTAGCGAGAAGATACCGTTTCACAATATAAGATGTTTTAAATGTTCATACGTTATATAAATTTGTACTAAAATAAGTGGACATATACACTAAAACGTGTCTAAATACATGTATATATATGAATGTGAGAAAATCTAAAATATTTTATATTGTGGAACGGAGAGAGTATATATCTAAATCGTGAAAACCATCTCCAACGACTATGCACTCCGTTACGGGTCAGAGCACCGAGGTTGCTTTCCGTGTCAACGTGTCTCTTCTCTCTAGTCTGATCTATTCATGCATTCCCAAGCTAGCGTCAGTTAGTTTCCCTTTGTCTGCGTGTCTAATTGGCACATGTGGCTACGCCTGCGGCCAGGAAATCGTCTACGCCCCGCCATGAGCCCTTGAGTGAGAGTGAAACATTAGATTCTTTTTTTTTGCGAATAAATATTGGATCCATTATCCCTGGCAAGCATGAAAAGAAAAACGAGTAGCCAAGAGTTTTGGGATGACCTATGGCACAGCATGCTTATATTGTGGACACAACAGAATACGGTTCAGATTGCAGCTGACTAGCCAATCTTTATCTCTACTATATAATATGCCTACAGGTGATGGTTGGTACGTCGTCGTACTTTTTCAGTTTAGCCCCTCAAGTTCAGAGTAATCAACCGGCATCCACCTATGCCTCAACTTAACCCAGCCCGAAGAGTTATTTTCCATATCGGGCCCGACCCGCACTCGACCAACGGCGCGGTCCGCTCGCCCACGTTCTTCCAATCCTGCCGCCACTCCTCGATCTCCGGCGAGCGGCGACTGCTGCCTCATCCTGCCGCCTCCGCGCTCGGGCGCTGGACGGGATCCGGCCTGTCCTTGCTCCGCCGTCCTCATTGGTGCAGACGCGGCGGAGGAAGGATGGATCGAGGATCTCACGACGGAGGGACCTGCAGGCAGCGGCGCAGCGGACGAGGTGCCGGCTTCCGAGCGCACGACGATCTCGAGCAGCAGGTCCTCCGGTAGCGAACGCTCGGACACCACCGGCCGGCGGCGTTTGCCTGGTGCCACCATCGATCGTGGTTAATTAATCTGGTCCAATCGATAACAGAATAGCTGAATAGATCCCCTTCAGTCACCAAGACCTTGATAACCGCCCACGGATCCTCAGCTGTAGTAACATCCATGGCGTTGTTCAACAGCAGGTCGCGAGACTTGGTAAAAATCCTAACGAGGTTGCAGAGGTACGTGTGCGTCTCTGTTAGCTCATATTCCCCTTGGCCTCTAGACTGAAGCAGAGTTTGTCCTCATTTTCGCTTTGTTCTTTCTTCATGGCTCGATGTTTGCAGCGCTAAAAGACCAATGTCGGCTGACCACACCTTCTTCAAGTGCGGATCGATACAATATCATGTACAGATTGCACATGATTTTCAGCTGAAGCACAAATGCAGAGTCATAGAAATTTGACATGTAAGACTCGGAAGATAAATCAATGTCTTTGACCACCTCAGTTTCCGTGGCAAAGCTAACATTGTCCCAGCAGCTTAGCCCATTTATAAGTCTAAAGCATCGATATTGACATTTGTAAATCACCCATGGATTAATACTTTGAGTTGTCCAACAACTTAGAAACTGATCAACTTTGTGACAACCCACTTCATGTTGACCTTTGACGTACAGATGATTTAAATTGTGGAGCTTTATACTTGTAGCGTTGATTAACCAACACGCATTTAGGTTGTGTGGGAATTGGGATATGAGATTTCTCTCTCGGCAAAAAATCCCAAATGTCTCTGTTTCGTCCCTCCATCCATCACATGACTAGGACAATGATCGAAATATATATTACAGATGACTCGGAGGATTGGGTCATGAATTAAACACTGTATCCGTCGTGTCGCTGCATTGATCTTGATGACTACCATTCAGTATGTCAATTCAGCAACTATTCGACAAAAATAAACGCCTCGCATCGCACAGGCATATTTGTCGTCGCCAGCTATCTCCGCCACCGGTCTCGTCCATAGCTGGTTAATCTCCATGGCTCGGTACTAATACTCTTGTAGTCCGTTCCCTTCTGGCATTTGCTTATTTATTGGTCTAGCATGATCGGTGAAGTACTCGCGAAGCAAAAGATAATAGATTGTATCCGGCGGATTCATGCATCATTGATCTCCTAGATGTGCTTTTTTTTTTTTGTGGGGATCTCCTAGATGTGCTTATTGTCTCATTGTTTGGTCGCTATCGCAGCGATAAGTTTTTTTATGTTTTACATTTTTAGGCTATGACCTCGCTGAAATGAGTGAGCATCATGTACATGACCTATGATCTGATGGTTGTTATATTGTACATGCTACCATCAAAATTATGCTAAAGTAAACTAAATAATTAATGTCCACAAAGTTTTTAGTTGACCCGTTGCAACGCACGGGCAATTTGCTAGTACTATTAAAGACGGCTTGGTGAATGGCTGGTGTCACACATCTAACAAATTACAGGAGAAATGCCACTGCAACTAACAACCGTGTATTTGCACACCACCGCATGCATGTAATAGAAACAACGAACTAACCGTGTTTTTTCTCTCTATCTCTATCCTCTCTTGATGTACACCAACTAGCAAGAAACGACACAACATCAACAACCACCGCATGCATCTTGCAGATAGAATACCACCGCAAATCTCCACATATGTTGCCCCCCGTCCAACAAATGGCCCTCCTCCGCGTCCTTCTCTCCTTAATAACAGGAACAAAAATCCGCTTGTCCTCTTTCCTAGCTCTATCTGTTCGACTGCTCCATCGATGAGAAAACATCGACTAGCAATTTTACCTCCCCTGAGCCAAAGCAGACCAAACTGGTTGGGGTTTTAGAGCGGCGACCAACGCAGCATGGATTCATAGGGAGATAGTCGACACAATCATGTTCTGACGTCTCTCGCCCGTGGAGCTTCTTCTTGGCGTTTTTTTAGGGGTACTTGGCGTTTGTTAGTTTGTTACCATCTCCCATACAGGCTTCTGGCCCTGTGCCCCGTGCTCCTCCGGCTGGCTCCCGGCTGGCTGCTCGTCCGTTATGGCGGTACTCTGGTCCAGCGCAATCGCCGCTCGACCTGTCCGCGCAGCTGCTCCTACGCTCAACCCGTCCGCTTGACCCATGCGAATTGGAAAGGGAGCACCAGCACAACCCGTGCGCCTAGAGGGAATTGGAAAGGGCCAACCAACAATTGGTTACATGCAGATTGAGGTGGGCAACCGAATAACTCGATCGTGTTTCCTTCCGATGGCTTGGGGTGGTTTTTGCACTTTTCGGGGTCCTTTCTGTTTTTTCTGTTTTCTTTCGGACCTTTATGTAAAGTGTACGAGCTGCCTTAATTTATGTGTCGGATCCTTTTCCTCAAAAAAAAAAAAAACTCGTGGCATGTAGAGTTAGCAACACCTAGGAGTTATACATCGATGGGCTTGTCCAACGGATCTGTTATTATCGTCCCAAGCAAATACTCGATCCATCAAGCTGCTGATACATATGCAAAGGTTAGTCCCTACCTCCTAGGTTCCGGTGTGCATATTATTTGTTTGCTTACTATATGGTATATATATTGGTCTGCTCTAGATGTTGTATCTCAAGATGTTTTAGTATTATGTCATGGTATAGACTTCAGGATTGTATTTGCATCTCACATGATTAAGTTAATCTGGGTTCGGTTTGTAGCAAATAATGATCTATGATCAACCTAACATAAATGGTTATATTTATACTTCAATCCTGCCATTGTAACAGCTTTTTTTTTTCAGTTTGCAAAGCCTGATATGAATTTATGGGGATTATTTCTTCAGAGTTAATATTTTTGTGTGTGAGGAACCTGTTGTGTTGTTTATCGATTCAACTAGCTTGATAATTTATGCTACATTGAAAATTTTGACTGAGATTTATATTGCCCATTTAGATGAGTTTTCTGTAATAGATGAGATGAGAACTACTTTCACTGGAATTCCAAAGATCTAATTCGCACATCAGTGTTCATTTTCGGTGTTGTCAACTAAAAGGCAGAGATGTACAGTATCTCATTTTTATCATCAACCAGAAAATTATTACAGAAATTTCACATTCAGAATAGAGAGAAGAGGATTGATAGATTTTTGCCTTCTCCGGTAGTACAGAGGTAGGTAATCATGTACCTTGATACATCTGCTACTGGAATTATGTAGGCAGATGTAGACATAGGGAAGGAGGAGGATGTGAAGGGATTGGGAAGAGCAATCTTACATAATATAGCTAATTGTTCCTTGTAGTACACTGCAAGCTTTTCTCATATGAAAGATAAGTACTACTCCCTCCGTTCCACAATATAAAACATTTTAGCAAGATGTAGGACGTTTTTAGGAAGCTAATATATCGTGGAACGGAGGGAGTACTTGCTACAATTCGTGAATTGCTTTACATTGTTGTGACCCTATATGTGTTGTCTCCATGTTGCGCTCCTAGCACCATGCAGTGAAAAAACACTAATCCAACGACAAGGACCTGATCTTGGGGACTTCTAGGCCTTGCCACCATCGGCAATGCATTGACAACTGGATGGGATGCAAGTGGAGGCGACAACGGTCATCTCCTCAAGAAAAACATCCACACTAAGAAAGGCAATTGGGAGATCCATAGGGTTTAAATGATTGTTATTTTTTTGGTAATTTGATGACTTTACCTTACATTTTGACTAGATTAAAATTAAATTAATTAGTCAACACGATAATTGCAACGATTGTGAAATAATTTCAAAATACTAGAAATTTTGGTTACAAATGGAATATCTTGTTAAAAAAATGTAAATTCAGGTTTCATGTGTCGTGCAGTGAGGCGGGGAAATGGTCAAAAAGGCGTAGAAAAGAAAGAGATGGCCTAGAGGGGAGGCAGATAGAGAAAATTTCATGTTGCAAAACATATCGAAGACACAATCTTGTATTCTATGCATGTCATTGTATTATAACTTTATCATATACATTGCAAGCAAAGTGAAACATTACTTTTTTTACGAGAGTAAAACATAAGTACCTATTCTATACATATTTATTTTAATGCATGTTTTACATGTTGAATGAATAAATAAAACTTGAAAGAACATTGCAACACTCGGGTATATTTCCACAAGATTTGTATTTTGGACTATCAATCGATCTCAGAGGTCATGTCGACCCTTCTCTCCACTTGCTACCACTAGCACCAGATGAAAAGAAATAACATATATGTATTGTATCAGACATAGGCATACAATAGAAAAACAATTTTATTTTATGTTTTTAATTACAAATGAATTAACAATTTTGTTAATAATAAAGATTAAAATAGAGAGAGAGCGGGACAGAGATCGCGGTGAATGAAATAAGACTGCACTTTTATTAGATCAGATAAGATTGAACTTGTGGTTGAAGAGGTCATCATTTTTACCAATTACCATCCGGTATCACTTTTTTGTGGGGTTGGAGTATATCACTTATGTCAAAATTAGTATAACATTTCTAGGGGATTAGATATGTTGAATGCTGCACTGGGAATGGGTATCCACAAAATTACAAATCAAGTTAGATAATATCTTCATATATATTTTATCTATTACCCCGCAGCAAAGCACGGGCATTAAACTAGTTCAGTTAATGTCCCAATGATACACGCATGTCATCATCATCTTGACACGGGCTCACAGCTAACTACCGAGCCGAGTTCCCGTTGCTTTGCGTATTCATTCCCACGACGAACACCCGATCGAAGAAGCTAGTGTGCTGCAAAGGACTAGGGGACGGCCCCTATGCTTAGCTGCTACACACACAGCGACCTTCAGGTTTCAGAGAAGAACCCAAAGGTTGGCGACGCCGGTGTGTCGACACCACACACCAGACCTCGCTGACCATTTCCTCTGTTCCAATAAACATGTATGGACACGAGGCAGAGGGTAAGCACGAATGGGATGACCACAACCTAATCCAGCGGATGATGTCCATAGGACAAATAGATGTAGGCCATCAACGGGTGAAGGAGAACGAGTCTAGATGACGGGAACAATGCATTTCCCTTACTTTTCTCGTAAATATCCCGAAATACCTCCTATTCTTAAAAAAAAACACTGCAGAATCCTATGGTTCTTAATTATATTTTCTTTCATCATTTTAACTTCTCGTATCTCACACATATAGACATCTCCATTCAACCATTTACCTCCTCATTTTTTTCTATAGGGTCACCTTATATATGGTTTGATGAAGACTCAAACATGGAGTGGTATAACAAACCGCAAGTTACTGCATTCATGGTTGAGAGGGTACTTGTGGATGTGCAATTAATGGTACGTGGGCCCATGCCTTTTTTTGTTGACATTTTCAACTTTCTCATTTCACCATCAACAACTTACAATCGTTCACAACAGTATGCCCAATCTGGCTAGGAAACGAATTAAGCCACACTCTCGAAACGCCCTCAACCCTACACAGTTTTGCTAACTCATGGGCCACACGATTACAGTCTCTTTTAACTAGGGTTAAACAGAATGGAAACACACTCCTCAGCTTGTCAATCTCTCTGTAGATGTCATGGAATAGATCGGAAATATTAAAAGGCATTATTTATCCAAAAAAATACATTGAGTACAAAAAAATTGTTTTCTCTTGGTCGTACGAAAGATTTTTGAACCCAATAAAAATGATTTTTCTGCGAGCTAGGCTCTTTTTATTTCGCTAAAACAATGTCGGTCCCACCTCAATATAGAGAGTTGTGAAACAACTAGCGGATATTGTGGATGATGTAAAAGAAATTCGTGGAAATACTATGTGGATAGGAAGCAAGAAATATTAGTAAGATTAATATTGTTCCTTCCATATTCAGTGGCTGACTGCGAGATGGCCCCTCCGCTTATCTGCTACACCCACAACGACCTTCAGGTTTCAGAGAAGAATCGAAAGGTTGGCCACGCCAGTGTGTCGACACCACACACCAGACTCTTCTGACCATTTCCTCAAATCTAACTTCTAAGGTCATGCACAATGTTAGAGAGAACATGCCTTCTCTTAGTTCTCCATATCATTTAGAGAAGATAATAGATATAGCTCATATAATGCATTGCCTCTTATTGTCATCCCTAAGAATTAATGAATATTGATTAACTTTCAGTGAGAAATTTTGTTTCTAAGGAAACACAAATGGTACAATGGGGAAAAAAAGCCTTTTCTTATTTCGCACGGGAGTATCTCTTAGCTAAGGGAAGGCCGCTTCCCCTTTCTTAATTCTCTCTCCTCCAACTAGAAAAATAGCCTACGTGTCAACTCTAAGAGAAGGCTGATGTCACCGAATTGTACATGCCCTTAGTAACTTGTACGCACATGAGGCAGAGGGTAAGAAGGAATGCGATGAGCATAACCTGGTGAACAGACAAACGTCCATAGGTGTAATAGATGTAAGCAATCAGCAAACGATGGGGAAAGAGTCTAATGGACGAGAACAATCCACTTCCCTAGCTTTTTTAATAGATATCCCAAATACCTCATATTCTTAAGCAAGGCATACCATACAACCCTATGGTTCTTAATACATATTCTTTCGTCATTTTAGCTTCTTGTATCTTCACACATACCAACCTCTCCATTGAACCACGTACCCTCCTTATTTCTTGCTATAGGGCTACTATATATGGTTTGATGAAGTCTCAAACATTGGGTGGTACGAAAAACCCGCAAGATAGTGCATTCATGGTTGGGAGGGTACTTGTGGATGTGCAAAGAATGGTATGTGGGCACATTTGCCTTTGGACAGTCTCTTCAAGATATTCAATGTGTCTATGTATATATCCACATGTGCATAGTAGCATGCTATAACTATATATACATCTATTAGGTGTGGAGTTACTCATCCCATACTTTTGCAACATGTCGTAAACCCTTTCCGTGAGTGCACTGAAATTTTCATAAGAACGAGAAAATATGTTTTGAACACTCTTGGCCATTAGAACTAGATCCCAACTGTCACCAAATACGGCCATCAAAATGCCGACGACACCATCCATTTCATTGAACATGTTATGGAATAAATCGGCAATTTACAAAGGCATTCTTTATCCTAAAAATACATTGAGTACAACAAAATTGTTTTTGTCTTGATGGTACGAAAGATTTTGGATCCAGTAAAATGTAGTATTTAGCTGCAAGCTAATCTTTTTTCTTTCTCTAGGTCAACGTTGGTCCCACCTTACACTAGAGAGTTGTGAAACAACTAGCGGATGTTGTAGAATAAATTTGTGGAAATACTAAGTGTATGGGATTTTTGTAAGAGACAAATTTAGATTATGCGCAGGAAACAAACACATGAATTTTGCTGCAATGAGAAGAGAGAGTAGAGAGATATATATGAGTGCATCTCAAGGGAAAAAATAAAATAAGATTTAAACTCATGTTTGAAAATCATATTTATAAGTTTTAGAAATTGTAGATTTATTCCAATATGGGGTATGTGCACAATCATGACAAAATTCAAGAAGAATTCAAGACATGACCATAGGTTTGCGAAGAGAGAATATTGATGATCGCAGGCATGAGAAGAATCTGGCTCAAGTGAAACGTGCGAGTTTTTTAGGGCAAGGTGATGAGCATGGACGTCCTTGTCAGGATGGCGCGAGAGGAGTTGGCGATGTGGGAGGAATCTAGGAATTATGCATATCAGCGCAAGGAGTATAATGTGGAATCTAGGAAATATCCGTGCATTCATGGATAAGCGGGTACTTGTGGATGTGCAATAATGTGTGTGGGTGCATTATATTTGGTCAGTTTCTTCAAGACATTTAGAGTGCATCTGCATTTCTGCACATGCTCAAAGCATGTGCATAGTAGCATCCATACAAATATTGATAGATATCTATTAGGTGTGGGTTACTTGACGAGTATATTTTGCAGCATCTTGTATAGTCTTATAAAATCTATATTGAAATTCTTAGAAAAATCCAATAATTTCTAAATACTTCGTAGAATTAAAATTGGACATATTGCCCCCGGAAAGATGGCATGTGGCCTATTATGCAAAAAAAAAAATCCACATGAATCCATGTGTGCAATGTACGCGTTTTTTTGTGTGGGTGTGTGTGACAGATGTGCCATGTACAGAGCTGACTCTGACCGTAGGCAACCTTGAGAAACACACAAAGGACCATGTCTAGGAGGGTGCATCACTACATATGTCTATGTAAACCGGTTGCTATTGGGCTGAAATTATAACTAAGTTGTAAAGGCCTAGGCGCCCATCAGCCCAGAAGGGGAGAGGAAAAGGCTACGCTCGCTAGCGCTAGGCGCAATCGAACACAAATTCAATTTGGCTCACGACCTCACATGCTCCTGGTTAAATGAACAATTCTAAAATAAAGATAGTAAGAAAAGTCAAAAACATCTGGGAAAAATTGGTCAATAGCACCTACAAGTTCTTGATTTTTTTGTTCAACTAGGAGCGGGTGAGGTCGGGAGCCAAAACGCCTACCTTGCAATCGATGGATTGATCAATCTGCTGTTCTCGTCTGTTCATGTTAGACTTTCTATCGTAATGTGACAATGATAAATCGGTTATATCAATTATTTATAGACGTCTCGGAATAAAAACGTGATGTTGGATATAAACTTGTAACATTTTACTTCATATTTGTACATATATAATACCGGTTTTCAACCTTGCGTTAGGGCCCGCAAAATAAAGCCATGTACTGACAAAAGGAACGAAAAGGGAAACAAAAACCCTTCAAAAAATAAGATTAAAGGAAGTAGGCATGCACGGCCGGTAAACGCGGCGCTGTCGTGTCACGGCCGGCTTTGCGAACGGTCCTCTGACTTCCGGGAAGGAAGTGAGCTCTCAACCACACTAGCTAGGGAGCTGAACCACACGAACACGACACGAGCTCGAGGTCGGAGAAGAAGAATCAAAAGGTGGCCGGCGCCGGTGCACCTGCCACGCCAGACCCGTTCCAACGTTTTAATAGGACACGGCAGAGCGCGGCCGCCGGCCGGGTCAGCGTTTTCCTTTCCGAATTAATACGGCCGCCGCCGCTGCTCCCGGCGAACGGACACACACCGCCATGGAATTCCTCGCCGTCTCTTTCATCCACCAGAACGAACGGGTCAGCACGACCGCGTGCAGGAGAATTTCGGACCTGGCTGGAGTTGACTGCCAAGAACGGGGCACGCACGCTAGGCCGGACGACCCAGCTCAGCTGCGCAGAACGCCTCTATAAATACACACACCCGCTAGCATCAAACCATCTGCATAAAGAAAGACAATCTGCGTTCCGGTCGGAGATACAGAGAGTGGTATAAAATTCAGAGGAGATCCAATCCCAGAGCTCGTTCGTTTCTTCTTCGGAGCCATCAGCCATGGACGCTCGCGGCTTGTTCGTCGTCCTCGTCGCCGCTCTCGTCGTTATCTTCGCTGCGAGCTTCCTGCCGTGCGCCGACGCGGCGAGGCCCGTGCCCCGAGCCCGGCATCGGCGATGGTGTCCTCGTTGATGGAGATGCTGCCGAGTGGACCAAGCAGAGGAGGCGCAGGACACTGATCGATCACTGACTTGATCGAGTTCAGTTAGCGAGGGGTATATATAAAGTTTAGAGACTTAGAAACATACGGTTTTTTGGTTGATTTGTTTCTTTTCGAATACCATTACCATCTTTGTCTTGCACCTCCAAGAGGTGTGTGTACAGATGAAATAAGTTTGATACGATTATAGGAAGCCTACTAAACGCAAGTTTTCGTGATAATTACTCTTCCCCTTGTTGGGGCCTTGTGCGTATGTACGAGCGAAACCAAACTAAAACCAGGCGTGGAGGATGGTTATCATGACCAACTCAAGATTTTAGTTCCAATGTTGCTTGCTCATTTGTACGTTTGAAAGGATGAAGCTAGAATTGAATGCAGTATTAGGCAGGATTGGACTTTTGATGCAAATAAAAAGATAGGGTTGGACTTTTGCTGGGCAAATTGCAAGGCCCGTGCGTCCCATCATGCTGAGCTCCGAACTTCATTATATCACAAACAACGAAATATCAGAGGACTATTTCGAACTGGAGTTATGGGTCAGTGCTAAACAATTCCATCAAACGAACTGAGTGTGCACTAGAAAGTCAAAGCACGTGTCACGCAGCATAAGATGTGTGCCAAGACTATTTGAAAGGATTATAGAGGTTGGTGCGGTGCTTGTGTCAACAAAATGAACTATCGTGATCACCAAATTCAAAGTTGCAACCTTGACTTGGAAAATTAAGCGTTGTAAATGGTCCAACCAACGAACAAGACTGATCGAGAATTCATTAACGTTGCTTTACGGATTTACATAAAAATAGGGAAAATTCTTGGGGGGGGGGGGGGGGGGGTATATAGGGTGTGCTAAGCATATGAGGTGTACTAATATACGCGACAATTGATGACCGTATTTAATGGTACATGAATTTTTTTGTAAAAGATATAACAAATTGCCAACATTAAAACTACATAGATCTGTCATGACTCAAAATTTCACACGCAAAACCGACTCGCGGCTCAAGAAATTAAATTGAAAAATCGATTGTGAATTTACCATTTTAGTGTGTGATACTATTCACCTAGGTTTGGTATCATTCATAGTCTAACTTGACTTTTTTTCTTACATGTGAGAACAATTTGAATGTAAAATTCTCATCCATTGAAAATGTGCGTTGTGTTATGTCCTGGTTTTCTTTCATAGTTATACACAATCAATATATATGATTTTTGATGATCTAGTGCGATAGTGCATCTAAAGGTGTTAGTGTACCTATATGATCTTAGGAATTGTTTAACATAACAATTACAATATATGTAAATGGGTCAAAATAAGAGGTTGACGCTTTACAAAAGTTGCAACTCACAATTAAAATTAAAAGTTGCAACTCAAAATGAAAGCACGCCTCAAGAAACATAAGGTGCGTGTGAAGACTATATGTGAAAAGATTACATAGGCTGGAGAGTGTGTCAACAAAATGAACTATCATGATCATTAAATTCTAAGTTGCAGCCTTGACTTGTACAATTAAGCGCTCTGAATGGTCTAAAGATGACCAAGACCGACCAAGAATTCATTGATGTTGATTTACGGATAGCTTTTAAAAACTAGGAAAATTTTGGGGGAATATAGGATGTGTAACCAAATAAGGTGTACTATTATACGAGAAAAATGATTACCATATCTAATGGTACTGAAAAATAGTAAGAATATTTCTATACAAATTTGGGAACATTAAAACTAAATAGATCTAACATGACCCAAATTTCACATATGACTCGCTGCTTATGAATAAATTGAAAATTTTGATTGTGAATTTACCAGTATGAATGTGTGATATTGTTCGCCCATATTTGAATTTGGTATCGTTTATAGTCTAACTTGTCTTTTTTGTCGCTTAGTTGTGAGAACAATTTGAATGTAAATTTCACATACACAGAAGATGTGCATTGTGTTTATGTCATGACTTTCTTTCATAATTGTTCACGGTCATTAGATATGTTTTTGGTGATCTAGTTCACTAGTGTATCTAAAGGTGTTAGTGCACCCTACATGATCGAAGGAATTATTTTATGAGAACAATCAAAATCAAGATAAAAGGGGCAAAAGAATAAGAGGTTGACGCTTTACAAAGTTGAGACTTACAATTAAAATTATAGAAAGTCGAAAGGAAAGCACTCCTCAAGCGTGTGAACACTAATATTTGAAAAGATTATAGAGGTTGGTGTCAGTGCTTGTGTCAACAACATGAAGCATTGATCATGGTGATCAAATTCTACATTGCTTTACTTGGACAATACCCACTCTAAACAGTCCAAGGAAGAACAAGATCGAACGAGAATTTGTTAAAGTTGCTTTAGTGATCATATTTTCTTTTAACGGAAAAATCATGGTCAGTATATAAGGTATACTGGTATACTAGATGATGGACTAGCCTATTTAATGGTTATGACATTCTAAAAAAAGTTTACAACATTGACAGAACAGACATCTACCATGTCTCAAAATTTCACATGCAAATTTCACTCAACTCATGAAATATAATTGTTGGCTGACTGTGAACTGTAGTTGTATGATACTATTCACTCTATATTTGGATTTTGTATCGTTCATAGTCTAATTCTCTTTATGTTGCATGAGGTGTGAGAATAATTTGAATGCGAAACATTCATACATGGTTGATGAGAGCATAGTGATTATTTCATGATCTTATTTCACAATGTTTCACGGTCTTTAGAGATACATCGATGGTGTTAGTTCATCCTATATGATATTAGGAATTTATTTCTCAAATAAAAAGAATTAACGCAAAAAAGGTTGATGCATGATTAAAGTTGGTTCCATGTACCTTTTCTCTAAAGAAAGAAGAACCGAAGAAGCGAGGAGGTTGTGGGACGAACTCGGGGGATGGTCCCTCCCCAAACGTTGTGTGTTTGGAGCACCCCCGCGGGAGGAATGTTGCAGTAATCGGAATTTATTTTGTGGTTAGGTTTTCTACGTGTTTTTATGTTTCTCTTTTGTTTTTTTGTTTTGATGTGGTTTTTAGTTAGTTTATGTGTCAAAACAACATTCACTATTATCGACAGGTTCATGGCCCGTCAATAGAAAAGGGTCACTGGAATTACATACGCGTTTACCACAAGATTCAAAATACAACGAATAACAGCCTCTTCCCATAGGTGGCGACTACACCAAGAGGGAAAAAAGACAACCAACAACAAAATTTGTGCGTCAGTGGAAATTACATGAAGCAAAAGGAGGGTTGGGAGGGGCCAGGCCCAAACCGAGCCCACCTATCTCGTCCAACAGAACATGTCGTCAACCTCACCGTAGAATTCGCTGACGTCGCCAAGGCTGCCGAAGCAGGGGAGGCCGTTGTGTAGGGGAGGTCAGCAAGCTGACACCTCTCTTCATCGATGAGGCTTTGCCACTGCTCTGGATCTAGTAGAGGACATCGAGGTGTTGCGACTGCCGGTCTAGATTCTCACGAAGACTGAGGAGGAAGCTTCTTCATCAATTGTCTATTAGGTAGCACCCACTCTCAAATCTGATGACACCTCTTGGAAGAGAGGCAGAGAGAGAGAGAGAGAGAGAGAAAAGAGGGAGAGAGAGAGGGTGGTGGCAAGATTTAGGTCGTCATAAATAGAGTTAGTTAGTTTGTTATTTTTGTCATTTGTTGTGCAATGACATGCACTTTTATTATCTATAAAACTAAGTAAAGCATGTGTTAAGTAAGATCCTTATAATAAACAGAAAATTCATATGTGTACATAAGTATAATGTAAACTCTTATGCAATTGGCACCATTAACGGGCCGATATGGTGACAAATTGGTAGAAGTCCCAGTCAGATGAGAATGCGGGTCAGGGTTCGGGCAACACTTGGACAAACGGGCGCCTCTGGTGAAATTGTTTCATCCGACGCGTGATAGACTTTTAGTGATGAATGGGTTTAGCCCGTCGGTGCGTTTTAACGACAAAGACGGAGACCAACCTTGCTGGAAGTTGATATGGAGAGGGAGTTTTGTCAGTAGGGATTCCCTTGCATCATTAGATAGATATGAAAGGGGACATAGGTAAAATCTTGCATTCATCGACGTTGCAACACGACTAGTCATAGGTTTTCAGTGCTTGCAACACGTTCGAAGCATAGAAGCACACACCAATTAACAGGACAGTACAAATCAATGAACATGAGTAGTACACATCAGTGAATATGATAAGTATACATACAAGCATTAACATGAAAAAATAGATGTAGTACTTTCCTCCGTCCATAAAAGGATGTCTCATCTTTGTCTAAATTTGCATGTATCTACACACTAAAAATGTTTAGATACATGCAAATTTAGACAAAGTTGAGACATCCTTTTATGGATGGAGGGAGTAGCATGGAACTATACACTCGTTAACATAGGCATCTAGACACTACACACATTAACATGGAAGGTACATATGTATAGAAAACCAGTTAACTGAAGAGTTTCAACATGAGATTTGTTTTAAAAACAGCGGTGCAAGAAACTCAAAGCGAAAACGAATTTTGGACTCGCACGATTTCAAAAGTTATTTTAGTTATAATTTTGGTTTTGATAAAAGGAAAAAAAAATGCTGGACCATTGAGAAAATGAAGCACCCACGTCGAGCGAATGAGCCCCAAATGTGCAACTAGGAAGCCTTACCCATGTAACTTTTGCAAAGGTTAGGCTTTTTTCTAAAAGCAAAATTTGCAACAAAAAAATTATCAAAATTAGAAAATATTTATGGATTAGTTATGGCTTTTTTTTTAGCTAAATGGATCAGTTATGGCTGTGTACAATTCCCACTAGCAGCAAACTCTTCGGCCCAAGCAGTAGTGGCGTTCCGTGACACGGGCCCAACAAAGAACGCCCGAGCGAGGCTGCTTCCCTCTCCACGCCGCAGATAATTTCGGATAACATTTTACGGCTCCCCTTCTTCCCAACTCCGCCCGAGCGAGGCTCAAATCGTAGCCGAAAGCGCGGAGAAGCTCGTCCCGCGCATCCATGGCTTCAGCCGCAATCTTTCCGAAGCTTCAGCTTGGTCCGCGATGCCACGCCTACTGCCAGTTTCAGGTGCCACTAATTCCTCAACTGTACAGTTACACAAGCAGAGCAGGAAATTTCCTAGTGATTTTGACATAATCTCTGCCATTGTTTCAACCTTGTAGGTGACTGACCCAATTCATATCAGTATAAAGATTGGTGATGCTTCCAGGTGTCCCATTCCCGCCCAACGGTAAACCCTAGGTTTTTCCAAGGACCACGGTTGTATGTGTTGCTTATGTTGCTTCGGTCTTCAGTTTGGTGAACTTGAGCAGGCTGCTTGTCTCTAATGGGAGAAGTTCGAGGCATACATTCCTGCCGGTATCGGCGGCTCGATCAGGTGAGCTCCAGCTTCCTCCACAATGTTCACAGAAATACATATGCTAATCTGTTTCCATAATGTGCGTGCAATATGCCAAACCTTCAGAATCGGACAGTGTTAACGTTTTCAGAGAACTGCAGGTCGGCGCTCATCGGTTGCTGAAGAAGAGAAGACCGGCCTGTTGTTGGATAGCTTCAAGACATCCGTTGTCTCGCGTAACGACGAAGAGATCAATGTGAGCTTGTGAACCCAGCTAATCCATGTGAAACTGAAGTTGTCCACATCATTATGCTAAATTCTTCAGTTCTGTCCGGTCACATCAACTTATGCAAACATTTATCTTTTCAATTCAAGTGACATGATACACAAGTACTGACATATAACTGCACTGAGTTCTTGAGTTTGTGAGTGTTCTTAATTCGTCTTGATGCTGGGAATGTGCTTTCGGCACTCTGCAGTTAAGAATCGACTTGCCTGGGAAGGTAACGCAGAAGGTGTTTGATCAAGCTCTGGCGAGCTTGGCTCGTGATGCGCCGCCGGTACCAGGTTTCAGAAGGTCCAAAGGAGGTACTAATCCCAGATTTTTCCCTGCAAGAAAACTTTTCAGACAGTATTTCCTTGCTTCAAGTTATCGAATCAGCTAACAATATTGTTTTACTCTTTCTTCATGGGCATATGTTGGATCATTGAAGGGAAAACATCAAATGTAAGTGCCTATGAACCTTTCACGCCTCATTTTACTTTCTTCCAATGATAACTGTTTAAGGTGGT
The DNA here is from genome assembly GCA_947311845.1 of Poa pratensis. Taxonomy (NCBI): domain Eukaryota; kingdom Viridiplantae; phylum Streptophyta; class Magnoliopsida; order Poales; family Poaceae; genus Poa; species Poa pratensis. Next base: position 9,143,765 of record CAMZMU010000071.1, read on the forward strand.
TGTTTACCAACTCTCCTCGGAATGGAAAACTCTTTTAAGATGCCGTCCTTCTTCAGCAATAAAAGCACACAGGGAGTGTGTATGTTTTCCATCGAGCATGAGTACGCGCAGCTGTTACCAGCTAAATTTTCAACCAAAAGTGTTGGCTACTAAATACTACTTGCAATCAACAAGTTACACGGCTTGACACAGAAGTTATTAGTACAGTATCAACTTTGACTCCTGCTTCCGTCCTAATCCCCTCATTAACAACCGAACTGACCACAGCGTCTGAATTCTTGTACTGTATGCAGATACCAAGCAGCATTCTCCTGGCAATGCTCGGCAAAAGCCGGGTCACAAAGTTCATCCTTCAGGAAATACTCAGCGTCACCGTCGGAGATTTTGTCAAGAAGGTTGGTGCCATTTCAAGTAAGACAACCTTTGACTTTTGGGTTCAGAAACTGACGTTGGCTTTGCAACCGATCCAGGAAGACCTGAAGGTGAACCCTGAAATCGCAACAACCCAATCAGAAAGCGACCTCGAGTCATCGTTTACCCCGGGTTCATCGTTCGGGTTCAATGTGATTCTGCAGCTTGAGAACGAAGCTGACTCTGATGATGCTATTGAGGTGAAGCATCTGACATTAAAGACGCTCCTGAGGTGGGGCAATCCGACTCTGAAGAGGCTACTGAAGAGGAGCTGGCCTCCACATAGTTCAGAGAACAAAGGTTGTATGTGCTGCTGCATACCTTGTAGTATGATCCCTGTGTACTCTTAGGAGAATGTACTGTACTTCAGAAGAGCAAGCAAACAATTTGTTTAGGTAATACAAGACATTAGAGCTGATCTGCAAGTTGCAAGTGACACATCACTGAAGATACTACGTGTGACAGTGCTGACTACTGGACATACAATTGAGAAATTCATGGAAACATGTTAGATTTGGGGAGATTGTGCCAGAGGAGACCCGGACCCATGATGACAGCACTGCAGCTCCAGCACACCCTAATGAAAATCCTATCCACTTTGTCTGGAGTGTATGATCCACTGACACCTTGGCTTCGAACTACCCAATCAATCATTCGGGGTGCTCCACATTTCAAGGTTCACAGTACCCCCAACCTCACCAGTGACTTACCAACTACACACAAACTCCATGCAACAGTACTATTAGAATATATTTCTTTTCATTTAGACTCCATTTTTTTTGCGAGGGCAATTTAGACTCCATTGCTATAGAAGAATCCGTGACATGACAGTATCTTCCAACTTCCTGACCAGAACATTGCAGCGCTGAATTGTGTGCTTCATGTATTAAGGAAATCAAAGGATTAGGTTAGTAGGTGCAAGATCATAGCAGTGGGCAGTAGGATCATTATACAGGAACAAGTCATTTCATTAGGAGAACTGGTTAAATCCAGGACTTGGAAATGATTATTTGGAGCGCCAAATTATTCCCAGTCACAGTCACAGTTTCAGTACATAATTTCCAACAGAATCACGAGATTGTTGTGTGACCACCTAGATGTTCAAAAGGTAAACCTAACATATATATTCCCTTTCCATTCTAGTCCAAACACTGCTCACTGCCACACCAACCGGCTGCTGGCAATCATAGTGCACTTCTTGGAGTATTCTGGATGCACAGACATTGTTCATAATCTGCATGGGTTTTACCAGGAATTGGATCCTCATTCTCCTAAGACGTGCTGTTCCTTCTTGTTCATGTACTGCTTTTCTCCAACACAAAGGAAGATCCCAGATTAGTACTAATTAATTCTACTAGCTAGTACATGATTAGCTGAAAAAAAAGAGCAGAGGTACCCAACTTATTGTTTATCACCATCGATCGGTTCAGATGAACGAATATACACGACTGGGCATTGGCTGGATTGGTGAACCAAAATATCTGGAAATAATGTGACACTCAAGCCAAGCTGGATTTAAATTAGTGATAATAATGTTTAGTTGTAGAGGGTGGCCAGTCGCACTCCACGGAGGTACTTCAACCTCTCGTTGAAATCGAACGCGTTGGTACTTTAACCACCAAAGTACTCGCACCAATTCTTGCCTTCCAAAATTAATGCTCCGGAAGCGAAGACATCACCAAATGTAAAGTATAACACCTTAATTTAGAGAACGCAACAAAAACTCCCGTATTTGACCTCTCAACTCTAATACTACCAAACATTATTTTTGTCCCTAAAGTTTCAAAACAGTATTTGTCCTTGTTTCAGATAAATCTGTTTTTGGATATATTTAGGACTGCGACCAAAAAAACATTGGATGGTTTGCCAACTTCTCGTATGCCAATATTCCTTTACTAACTCTAATTTACTTTAGCAAACTATTGTTGACCTACTTATGGCAAACAAAACTTCACATTTTTTCGGCTGGCCAAAATTTTGGCCGGGCAACCATGGACCTAAACCAAGCATAACATTTATAATGATATGTCGGCAGTTTCTCATATGCGGCAGCCTAATCTAGATTAAAATGTACAAAGTTAGGAAAACGAGGGAACGCGGAAAATTGTTTTTTAACTCAACTAACATGATGAAAAAAAAAGTTGGGACTAGATATAAAAAAAAATGAAAAAGTATGATATTTTCTTAGGAAACTAAAAAATAAAAAAAATGAAGATTTATATGAACAATAAAAAAATATGAAACTGGAAAATAACAGGAAACAAAAAGAAAAAAAGAACAATATGTATTTTTCCTTCGAAAATGGTATTACGAAAAATAAACTCGCTTTTACGAGCTTTCATGTGTAATGATCACTTGTATGCTTCTGAAAACTGCTTTGAAAGACTATGACTAAACATCATATAAAAAATATGTGTGACGGTAAAAAAAATCACATATGTGCATAAAAAAAAAGTACTTCCTTCGCCCCTCAATATAAAACACTTTGGTAAGCTAAAACAGCATGTCAAAATATATTATATTGTGGGACTGAAAATACACCATACTTGGTATATTGCCCATCCATCTTTTGCAACTTTGTACCCAAAATGTACATGCATAAAGATTGAAGGAAAAATATCTCGCACGCATAATTTGTAAACTACTTCCACATCTTAGTAAGCACTACGTAATTCGTGGATCTCCGGCTCTAGGCTCGAGAATCTACCAGCTAACTCTAAAATGAGCTAATCCAGTAGAAGCTAGCACCAAAGATTGCGCCACATCTCTTGGAAAGATCGCTTCCCCGTCTCTTCATCTGTAGCTTCGGAGCCCCGTACAGTTTGGCCGGCCAGTTGGAAGACGGGAGCCGGATCTTGCCCAAAAAGGCAATTAGGATTAGGTAATGCCCGTCATGAATCGTTAAATACAATCTCAAAAGCATTGGTGGCCCGAAAATGGTGTATGCATCCAGCAATGCGTGCACTTATATCCGTCACCGTACTGGATGATGTGCACCCCGAAATATCTTAATAATGATGGTGGTGGTTAACGAACACGTTTCATTTTATTATCTCGGCATTTTTGAGTTAGTTTTTGTACTTGAAGTAGTACTTTTGAGCTAGCAATGTGTGCTAGGATGATTTAGTCGAGACTTTCCAGCAAAGGCAATGTGTCTGACGTGCAGTTGTAGCTAGGTACCTGAGGCAAGCAAACCGCAAACATGACATACCTGAACGACGTTGCGACGCAAACCAAGCGGGCCTATTTCGTCCGATTATATCCGTTTTGTGTCCATGCTAGTACAGTTCATAGTTTCTAAAACAATACCAACGGGGCGACGCAAACAGAGCAGATGGGGTGGACATGTCCGACTCGACCCATTCTCAATCCAAATTTAGTATGGAAATATGGTCGCGCGGCACTCGCGTCCGCCCCTGACCCGACTGTCAGCATCTCCCAACGTTCAATCACCACTTTTAGTACAGCAGGCCAGTTATTCAAAAGGACGTCAGCAGTGAGCTCAAACCCTAGTGCCACCCCATCGCCTCTCTCAGCTATGGCCAACTCATCTCCTAGCTCCAGCCATATTTTCTCCAGGCCCCGCAATGGATCCGCCACCGCCGCAGCATCTCCTGTACCAGGTTGAGCATGCTCGGGCGCTACCGCAGCAGCCTCTCTCGCCGTCGTGAGTCTGGTTGTCATTTTTATTTATCCCGGCAGTTCTGAATTATTTTTTATCTTGAAGCAGTACTTGGAACAAGCATGTGTGCTGAGATGATTTAGTTGAGACTTTCCAGCAAAGACACGGTCTGAACTCTGACGTGCAGTTATAGCTAGGTTAAATTTTTAAAAATGGCGTAAAGGCATCTGAGGCAAGCAAACGTGACGCACGTCAACGTTGCGACCTAACCCACAAGTGGCCAACCGGAAAACAGCGGGGCGGGAAAGCTGACGTCGGCGGCGGGAGGAAGACGAAGACTGATGAAGTGAGCGAAAGCGTTTTAGTTACGCGCCTCATTTGTCACGGCCCGCGTAATTGAACGCACTCTCATTTGTCCATAAATAGGCAGGTTGGTTTCAGCTTTCACGTTCTCCGAGCAGTTGACCTAAATTGTTGATTTACTAGCGTGCAAGCAAAACCTTACGATGACGATTTGTAGGAGTGTATGACAACATTATTTTGGACGTAGAGCTCGATGAGGTGTGCAGATTTGTGGCACCCGGGCACTGGTGTGCTAGGGTCCAAATGTTTTTTTGAAATTTTTGAGTTCTAGTTTGAAAAAAAAATCGTTGGATACATAGGCCTGTTTTTTACGTACATATAATTTTTTTTTAACCATACTCCGAGATTTTTAAAAAAAAATTTGTTGGCACATTAAAGGAAAACTAGTACTCTTTTTTTTTAGGGAAAAAACTAGTACTCTCTGATCCGTATTACTGTCGTAGCCTGTGTAGAAATTTGTACGCTCCATGATACTTTTGCCGACAACTATATCGGATCGGAGGTAGTACTTCCTCGATCCATATTAATGGTCTCAACATTGTCTAGATATGGATGCATCTAGTCTAAACACTTAACTAGATACATCCGTATCTAGATAAAGTTGAGGCCATTAATATGGATCGGAGGTTGTAACAATTTTTGTCAGACATTTCTCTTTTATGAGTAGCCCAATGTATAACGTTTTTTTTTTTACAAAATTTCTAACGTACATACATAATGTGTTACGTGTAGTTGTATGCAAAATTTCAGATTTTTTTGAAACCTAGAAGTAGAGTTTTCAAATTTTTTAAAAGTCGGGTTGTAGTGAGCTCGGGAGCTGGTTACGAACAGAGACGTTGTACGGAGGTACCCCCTTCGTGTCGCTCCCTAGTGCGACGCAAGGGGCCCAACCCTAGTGCCACCAAAGCCTCTCGGAGACGAGGATCTCCTTTCGTCGATGCCGCCGGTGTTGGCCGTGGTGGCGGTTGCATCGCCCGGTGCCGAAGGTGCCTAGGCATGAGGTTTGTGGCGGCGGCTCTCGGGTGCAGCTAGGGTGGTTCCCATGGAGATGCGAGCGTGCGGAGGTCAGGGCGGCGTCCCTTGGCTGTGTGGAAGCGGCCATCTCCTCCATGGATGACAGCATGAGCGGGCGTTGAGGTCTCCGGTGGCTGCTCTGGCCATGGTTGGTGGTGGTGCGTTGTGGATCTAATCCCCACCCAGATACGTTGCTGGCGTGGCTTTTTGCTAGCCAGTGGCACGTTGAGGGCGAGCGAGGGGCTGTTGGCCTTTGCCAATGTGCCGACAGCTGTGTGTGCCTCCATAGCGGGACTATGCATGGATCCTATCAGTTTCGAGTTCGGTGTGGTGAGACTGCTGGTGAAAACCAAGTCGATTTCGGTCAGGGCGGATGCTGGCGGCGTATAAGCATCACTTCCTTGTTGAAGGAATCATCATAGGAACGCTCGCCCCTTCGCTCGGACTGCTCCTTGGAAAACCCTAGATCTGGGTCTACATGATCAGACGATGATGACGTTTTGCGCCGTTCTTCCTCCTGAGTGCATCGTTTCTGGACTAGGGCATGCTGGGAGGGCCAGGAGGTGGCGTGGCGTGACATCTACCGCGTCAAACACGACGGGTCTCGGTGGTGCGGAGCATCGGGGTCTCGGCATTGAACGTGAGATGATGGAGGCGTGCAGATCGGATGTGTTTTTCTGGCGTTGTGGCGACAGAGACGACAGGCCTGCCAAGGTAATTGTGTTAATCTCTCTAGAAGAAAAGATGGGTTGGCAAGAGACAACGGCAACGGCTTCTCAGTGTGCACATGTGGTTTATGATGAGGGTCCGATGGATCGGTGTGTGCTCTCGGTTTGCCGTAGGACAGGTTGGTTGAGGCCTCCGGATTTAGATAATGTGCGTAGGTGTGTGAGGTTAGGACACATGGCTTTGATGAGGTGCACCCCTTCAGCAAGCTTGTAGGCATAGTGAATTTGTGTCTGGAAGGTGGAATCTGGTTGATTGATGTATATGTTTGTAAGGATATGTGATTTTTATATAATAATTTAAAAAAGTGTATCATTTTTGTGCAGAAGGTTGGGTATAATCTCCAATTTCAAAAAAAGTGACCTTGGGAGCCGCGGCCACTTTTCGTCCATGGCCCCACTATTTCCTAACAACTTTTGTTTGAATTCTGTTTGTGAACCACTTCTCTTTTAACTCTATCATCTATACTACTATTAAAAGAGCAAACATGTTCGGGATACATTAAATCACAAACGTTCAATATTAGATCAACGGCCCAGATCGCTCCAATGTTTGACAACTCAACACACCTTTTCGTTTTTATGAATATTACATGGATTGCCATCGCTGAAAGAAATCTCCCGACTCGCCTCTGGTACGAAGAAAAACCGGATCCAATTCCGTCCGTACGTCACAAATCGCACCATCCAAAAACGCATTTTCTTCAGGTTCGGACAAGTGCACAACGCGTCCGCATCCCAATTCACCAAGCAGCTGGCAAGTCCCGCCCCCGCGTCCCAATTCGTACTAGCTAGCTGCTCAAGGTACATCGATCGATAGCTCAAAGTGTACTAGCTAGGTCAAGGTGTAGTAGCTAGCAGCTAGCTCAATGGATTGCATCGATTGTACTGGCTAGCAGCTAGCTCAACTTGGGAGGGACTTCAAGACGGGCAGCCGCTGGCCGTCCAGGGACTCGGCGCAGCGGTTGTGGAACGGATGTGCGCGATATGCGGGAAGCGTTGGACTCGAAGGTGGCCTCGGGCTGAAGGTAGAGGCAACACAGGTGAGAGAGCGAGGAAGAAGATGGGAAAAAAGAGGAGAAAAAAAAGAATAATATTTGGAAATATTCTATTTTACTTTACGCGTTTCCGTATCTGTTCTGTCAGGCAGTTTTCAGCCCTTAAATATCGTTTTACAGTTCGATTATTACCCGTTTTAAGGGCTGATTTTCAGGGATCTGCTACAGATGCGCTTACATTACATGTGAAAGTTACTGGTAGGTGAATAATATTTTCTGACAAGGTACAATTTTACCTTTATCAATGTAAAAATAGAAAATGCATGATTATTTGGATTTTTAAAAGATTATTTGTACACATTAATTTTCGCTTGATTATTAAAAAATATTATTGTACAATAACACACTTTAAAATTTAAGCATTTGAAGATACTTGCATTGCATGTGCAATATTTGGTTCTGGTGCATCGATTCTCCCAGCACAGGTATAATTTAAACAGTTTATACATGCAAACTGCTTGAGCAATCACGTTGGTTTTTCATGAGCACCTTCTGGCCTTCTCAAGTTATATTTGTCAGAGCCTAGGCGTGATCTTTGTACTAGGTATTTTTGCCTTGTGTGTTCGTGTTCGAGAGTAATATAACAAACGATGGGGTCCCCCCCCGTCACCCTCGAAAAAAATCTTTGTACTAGGTATTAAAATTATAATCAAGTATAATATTGTCTAATGATGTCCTATACATGTGAATTGCAGTTTGTAAACATTCAATTGACAAAAAAAATAATGGAATTTAGTTATATCTATTTTCTCATATTGATTCTTCATGCTATAAATCCATAAAGAAACCACAATATAAGCAGGTTTCAGTTACAACGAGATTTCACCTGTTGTGTCCTCTCTAATAAGAGAACCAGCGCGCAAGTAAGTATAATTACACAAAAAAATATCCATGCTAGCCATTAATTAAGTTCATCAACACCTATGACCCTAACACTTTCAATTATGGGAGGAAGAACCTCCCATTTTCTCCTCCATCTAATATTTGGTAAAAGATGATGATTGACGTGATTTCATAAATAAGTTGACTTCGCCTAAATAATGAATGTATCGTCAAGTTTCATTTGATGAACAAACTGATTTTTACCTTAAAAACGGAAACACGGTGAACATGTTACAATTGTCAGTTTACACAAATCATGTCCATTAGGAGATTCTTATATTTCCAATAATATTGTCTTATTAAGGAAACAAATATGTATAGATGGAAATCAACAAGAATTCACCTGCATAAGTATTGTTCCCTTCACGTGAGTTGCACGTGCTCTCGAAGCAAGCCCGTCCTTAATTAATGATAGGGAAGGAAGGAATTGCTCTTAGGCTTCTGTGTCTTTTTATCATATGGATGGGTCGTGAAGACGTGCGTTGCACGTTCATGCCAACTAGTATAGTTAAAAAGACAAACTCAAGATTGTTAATTTCTTCAAATCCGTAGAAAAACAAACGCTATAAGAGCATCTGCACCGGGGGCTCCAAATGACCCTCCAAAGGCCCATTGGGGGTCCGGACGGCAAAATCGGCCACCAGCGGCACCCTCCAAAGGGTCGGGCCGAGCGAAATCGTGTCTGGCACCCCCGACAGGAGTGGCCCGCCTGCCATACACACAGCCTGGGCGCCCTTGTAATTAGGGCTGTGCAGGAGGTCGTTCCGCCCGCGTTAATGGCGAGGCGACGAGACGGCGGCACGCCTGTCAGCACGTGTCGCAATAATGCCACGCCTGTTCCCCTGGCGAACGCAGAGCGAAGCGACGCGTCACAATCACGCCGCGCCCATTCCCATGGCGCAGACGGAAGCAACGACTCGAGCGCCGTCCACGTGTTGACGTCGCTGCGGCTTCCAGCGGCGGCGCCCTGCACACGCGTCGTCGGCGTCAATGCGTGGTCAGGCGAACCGGTGGGCTAGGCGTTAATGCATGCCACCCAACCCCGCTCCTCCGGCCGCCTTTAAAACGAGGTGCGTCGCAGCCCTCCTCTGTTTTCTGCTGTTTTTGGTTTCAGAAAGTTTGCCACAGTGCCAGTTCCCTGTTTTCTGCTGTTTTTGGTTTCAGAAAGTTACTTCTGGAAATATTCTCGGAATTGCACGAAACAAAAGGCCAGGTCCCTATTTTTCCAGCACGTACACGGAGTCCGAAGGAGAGACGAAGAGAGCCACGAGGTGGCCAAACCACCAGTGGCGCGGCTGGGCCCACAGCCGCGCCTGGTGGTTTGGGCCCCTCGGGGGTCCGCCGACATCGCCCCTTCGCCTATTTATTCCCCGAGACGCGAAAACCCTAAAACACCGAGCCTTTCATCCAGAACATATTCGCTGCCGCCGCCGTCGTCAACCCTAACTCGGGGGGTTTCTGAAGCTCTTCCCGGCACCCTGCCGGAGAGGGGAATCATCACCGGAGGGCTCTACATCGCCATGCCCGCCTCCGGAGTGATGCGTGAGTAGTTCATCCTTGGACTATGGGTCCATAGCAGTAGCTAGATGGTTGTCTTCTCCACTTGTGCCATCATGTTTAGATCTTGTGAGCTGCCTATCATGATCAAGATCATCTTATTGTAATGCTACATGTTGTGTTTGCTGGGATCTGACTTATATTGATACCTATGTGGAGCTGAATATTATATTATCATGTCTATGTCATTTGTGATCTTGCATGCTCTCCGTTACTTGTTGAAGCCTTGGCCACGTGAATACTTGTAACTCCAAGAGGGGGTATTTATGCATGATAGTTGGGTTCAACCTCTATTTAACCTGGGATAGTGACAGCAAGTTCTAAGGTTGTAGATGTGTTGTTGCCACTAGGGGTAAAACAGCAATGCTTTATTCAAGGATGAATGTATTGTTTACATTACGCACATTACTTAATGCAATTGTCTGTTGCTTGCAACTTAATACTGGAAGGGGTACGGATGTTAACCGGAAAGTGGACTATTTAGGCATAGATGCATGCTGGATAGCGGTCTATGTACTTTGTCGTAATGCCCAAATGAATCTCATAGTAGACACCACAGCTCACACATGCATGTTATATGCACTTATCAATTGTCAATTGCCCAGCTGTAATTTGTTTACCCAGCATGTTAGTTATCTTATTGGAGAGACACCACTAGTGAACTGTGGACCCCGGTCCATTCTTTTACATCTGAAATACAATCTACTGCAATCATTGTTCTCTACTGTTTTATGCAAACAAACATCATTTCCATTCGATACGTTTAACCCTTTGTTTTCAGCAAGCCGGTGAGATTGACAACCTCACTGTTAAGTTGGGGCAAAGTAATTTGATTGTGTTGTGCAGGTTCCACGTTGGCACCGGAATCCCTGGTGTTGCGCCGCACTACACTCCTTCACCAACACCTTCGAAGCAAACCTCGTTTTCCTACTGGTCGATTAAACCTTGGTTTCATACTGAGGGAAAACTTACTGCTGCACTCATCATACCTTCCTCTTGGGGTTCCCAACTGACGTGTGACGTACAAGCATTGTTTCTGGCACTATTAACCTAGAGCCACCAACACGTTTTCTGGCGCCGTTGCCGGGGAAAACGAATTGCTTCTGCAAGGGGAGTCTCTCACACCCAATCTCTTTACTTTGTTATTTGTCTTGCTTAGTTTATTTTTATTTAGTTTGTTTGCTCTCTTATCAAAAACACAAAAAAATTAGTTACTTGTTTAATTCAGTTTATTTTGTTTTTCAAAATGATACTCCTGAGAACACTAAGTTGTGTGACTTCACTAGCACAAACAACAATGATTTCATATGCACTCCTATTGCTCCACCTGCTTCTACAGCAGAATTTTATGAAATTAAACCTGCTCTATTAAATCTTGTTATGAAAGAGCAATTTTCTGGTGTTAGTACTGATGATGCTGCTGCCCATCTTAATAACTTTGTTGAACTTTGTGAAATGCAAAAGTATAAGGATATGGATGGGGATATTATAAAACTGAAACTTTTTCCTTTCTCCTTGAGAGGAAGAGCTAAAGAATGGTTGCTTTCTTTGCCTAGAAATAGTATTAATTCTTGGACAAAATGCAAAGATGCTTTCATAGGGAAATATTATCCTCCTGCTAAGATTATATCCTTGAGAAGTAGCATTATGAATTTTAAACAACTTGATAATGAACATGTTGCTCAAGCTTGGGAAAGAATGAAATCTTTGGTGAAGAATTGTCCCACTCATGGACTGACTACTTGGATGATCATCCAAACCTTTTATGCAGGATTAAATTTTTCCTCAAGGAACTTATTGGATTCAGCCTCTGGAGGAACCTTTATGTCCATCACTTTAGGTGCAGCAACAAAGCTACTTGATGATATGATGATCAACTATTCCGAATGGCACACCGAAAGAGCTCCTCAAGGTAAGAAGGTAAATTCTGTTGAAGAAACCTCCTCTTTGAGTGATAAGATTGATGCTATTATGTCTATGCTTGTGAATGGTAGATCTCATGTTGATCCTAATAATGTTCCTTTAGCTTCATTGGTTGCTCAAGAAGAGCATGTTGATGTAAACTTCATTAAAAACAACAACTTCAACAACAATGCTTATAGGAATAATTTTGGTAGCAACAATATAAGCCTTATCCTTCAAATGGTTATGGCAATTCTTATGGTAATTCCTACAGCAACAATAGAAGTGTGTCCTCTGATCTTGAAGCTATGCTTAAAGAATTTATTAGCACACAAAAAGCTTTCAATAAAACTGTTGAGGAAAAGTTTGAAAAAATTGATGATCTTGTCTCTAAAGTTGATAGTCTTGCTCATGATGTTGAAATTCTAAAACTGAAAGTTATGCCTAATGAAGTTAAAGATATAAGTCATTTGCTACAGCAAATGCCATCCAAGTTCGAATTGATAATAATATTAGGATGTTGGCTGAATTGCATGCTAGGTGGGAAAAAGAGGAAGAACTTGAAAAAGAGAATAGTATAGTTAGAGTTTGTACTATCACCACCACTAGTAATGCTAATGTTTCACATGCTAGTAAACCTCCTACTATTGATGGTAATGTTATTGGTGTTGGTAATGTCTCTACTACTTCTGCAAAGCGTTTGAAATTGCCTAAAACTGCTGAAACTTTTTCTGATAAAAGTGCTGAAATTTTTCAAACTATTGGAGACAATGGTTCCACCACCATTGACAATAATGATTTTGATTTTGATGATTGTAACATCTCTGAAGTTATTATGTTCTTGCAAAAATTAGCTAGAAGTCCCAATGCTAGCACTATTAATTTGGCTTTTACAAAGCATATTACAAATGCTCTTTTGCAAGCTAGGGAGGAGAAGTTGAAACTTAAAGCTTCTATTCCTAGGAAATTAGAAGATGGTTGGGAACCCATCATTAAGGTAAAGGTGAATGATTTTTATTGCAATGCCTTGTGTGATCTTGGTGCAAGTGTTTCAGTTTTGCCCAAGAAGCTTTATGATATTCTTGATTTGCCACCTTTGGAACATTGTTATTTGGATGTTTTTCTCGCTGATAATGCTATGAAGAAACCTTTGGGGCGAGTTAATGATGTTTTTATTACGTAAAAATAACCTTGTCCCCGTTGATTTTATTGTTATGGATATTGAATGCAATGCATCTTGTCCTATTGTTTTGGGAAGACCTTTTCTTCGAACTGTTGGTGCCATCATTGATATGAAAGAAGGTAATATAAGGTACCAATTTCCTCTCAAGAAAGGTATGGAACACTTCCCTAGGAAGAGAATGAAGTTACCTTTTGACTCTATTGTTAGAGCAAGTTATGATGTTGATGCTTCTTCTCTTGACAACACTTGATTTTCACTTTCTGCGCCTAGCTGAAAGGCGTTAAAGAAAAGCGCTTATGGGAGACAACCCATCGTTTTTATTTGCTGTTATTTTTGTTTTCTTTGAGTCAAGGAGTTTTGTTACTTCTGTAGCAACTCCTTTGTATCTTTATTTTATCGCAATGTTGTGCCAAGTAAAGTTCTATATTGAAAGTTGATGCAAGATTTGGATTTCTGCGCAGTGACAGATTTTTAGCTGTCACGGATTTGAGCTTATCTCCCTGTAGAAAATTCAAAAAATTCTGAGAAAAATCACGCATATTCCTGAGATATGTACGCAACTTTCATTATTTTAGGCCAGATCCATCTGAGCAACTTAAGTGCCTCGAAAAAATTCGTCATTCCAGACTGTTCTGTTTTTGACAGATTCTGCCTTTTGTTTTGCATTCGCTCTTTTACTGTGTTTGTGTGGATTTCTTTGCTCCACAAAGCATTGGTGGCTGTAGCTAATGTCCAGAAGCTTTGGGATTGATTGTATCATTACAGAATATGAGAATTTTTGATTATGCACTAACCCTCTAATGAGAACTGTCTTGAGTTTGGTGTGAAGGAAGTTTTCAAGGATCAAGCGAGAAGGGTGATATTATGTGATCAAGAAGAGTGAAAAGCCTAAGCTTGGGGATGCCCCCGTGGTTCATCCCAACCATATTCAGAGAGACTCAAGCGTCTAAGCTTGGGGATGCCCAAGGCATCCCCTTCTTCATCAACAAACTTATCAGGTCATCTCTAGTGAAACTATATTTTAATTCTTTCACATCTTATGCGCTTTACTTGGAGCGTCTGTGTGTTTTTATTTTTGTTTTTGTTTGAATAAATTCGGATCCTAGCAATCCTTGTGTGGGAGAGAGACACGCTCCGCTTTTTCATGTGAATACTCATGTTCTTCACTTATATTTGTTGAGTATTCTTAACTAGCTACTGCAGTGCTTTTAGCTCCTGTTTTTCATGCATCTCTTCGAGCTGTTAGCACTTGTTTATAAATACTCTCTTGCTGCATTATATTATCATTTGGAGAGTTTATGTTTAAATAAATTATTGGTGTTTGTTTGGAAGAAAGAAAATGCTACATGTAGTAGTTGGTATTGGAAAAGACATATGCATTCTTGTAGATCATTGTCTTGTTTTGATTTGATGCTTTGCAATTGTTTTGAGCTCTCAAGTAGATCATGTTTAAGCTCTTGCATCATGTAGTTAAAGCCTAGTAGTGGAGAACTACCGTAGAGCTTGTTGAGACTTGGGATGCATATTTGTTCTCTCTAAGGTCTAGATATTTTCTGGTAAAATGTTTGAGCAACAAGGAAGACAGTGTAGAGTCTTATAATACTTGCAATATGTTTTTATGTGATTCTTGCTGTACCGGTTTATACTTGTGTTTGCTTCAAACAACCTTGCTAGCCTAAACTCTGTACTGAGAGGGAATGCTTCTCGTGCATCCAAAACTTGAGCCAAAACCCATGCCATTTGTGTCCACCATACCTACCTACTATGTGGTATTTCCTGCCATTCCAAGTAAATATTTCATGTGCTACCTTTAAACTATTCAAAACTTTATTACTCCTTATTTGTGTCAATGTTTTATAGCTCATGAGGAAGTATGTGGTGTTTTATCTTTCAATCTTGTCATTTACTTCTGACAGACTTTCACCTGGACTAGTGGCATATACATCCGCTTATCCAATAATTTGCAAAAAGAGCTGGCAACGGGGTGCCCAGCCCCAATTAATTACAACTTTCATTAATAATTCTCTTCACATGTTTTGCCCTGATTTATCAGTAAGCAACTTAATTTTGCAATAGACACTCCTCCATGGTATGTGAATGTTGGAAGGCACCCGAGGATTCGGTTAGCCATGGCTTGTGTAAGCAAAAGGTTGGGAGGAGTGTCATCTATAAAGAAACTAAAATACATGTGTAAACAAAAGAGAAGAGGGATGATCTACCTTGCTGGTAGAGATAACGTCCTTCATGGGAGCCGCTCTTTGAAAGTCTGGTTGACAAGGGGGTTAGAGTGCCCACTACCATTCGTTGACAACAACAAACACCTCTCAAATACTTATTTTGTGCTCTCTATATGCTTTCGAAAACTTAAAAAGCTCTAGCACATGATTTAATCCCTGCTTCCCTCTGCGAAGGGCCTATCTTTTACTTTATGTTGAGTCAGTTTACCTACTCCTTTCTATCTTAGAAGCAAACACTTGTGTCAACTTTGTGTGCATTGATTCTTACATATTTACTTATTGCACTTGTTATATTGCTTTATGTTGACAACTATCCATGAGATATACATGTTACAAGTTGAAAGCAAATGCTGAAACTTAATCATCCTTTGTGTTGCTTCAATGCCTTTTACTTTGAATCTATTGCTTTATGAGTTACCTCTTATGCAAAACTTTTTGATGCTTGTCTTGAAAGTACTATTCATGAAAAGTTTTTGCTTATATGATTCATTGTTTACTCTTTATCTATTTGTTAGCAAACTATAGATCATTGCTTTGAGTCACTTCATTCATGACATGAGCCTTGCAATATATTGATCAAGATTGTGTGAAAGCATGTCTCCTCAGAAATTATTTGTTGTTATCGTTTTACCTACTCGAGGACGAGTAGAACTAAGCTTGGGGATGCTTGATACGTCTCCAACGTATCCATAATTTCTGCTGTTCCATGCTTATATTATACCATTTGCTACATGTTTTATATACACTTCGTATCACTTTTATGCATTTTCTGGGACTAACCTATTAACAAGATGCCACAGTGCCAGTTCCCTGTTTTCTGCTGTTTTTGGTTTCAGAAAGTTACTTCTGGAAATATTCTCGGAATTGCACGAAACAAAAGGCCAGGTCCCTATTTTTCCAGCACGTACACGGAGTCCGAAGGAGAGACGAAGAGAGCCACGAGGTGGCCAAACCACCTGGCGCGGCTGGGCCCACAGCCGCGCCTGGTGTGGTTTGGGCCCCTCGGGGGTCCGCCGACATCGCCCCTTCGCCTATTTATTCCCCGAGACGCGAAAACCCTAAAACACCGAGCCTTTCATCCAGAACATATTCGCTGCCGCCGCCGTCGTCAACCCTAACTCGGGGGGTTTCTGAAGCTCTTCCCGGCACCCTGCCGGAGAGGGGAATCATCACCGGAGGGCTCTACATCGCCATGCCCGCCTCCGGAGTGATGCGTGAGTAGTTCATCCTTGGACTATGGGTCCATAGCAGTAGCTAGATGGTTGTCTTCTCCACTTGTGCCATCATGTTTAGATCTTGTGAGCTGCCTATCATGATCAAGATCATCTTATTGTAATGCTACATGTTGTGTTTGCTGGGATCTGACTTATATTGATACCTATGTGGAGCTGAATATTATATTATCATGTCTATGTCATTTGTGATCTTGCATGCTCTCCGTTACTTGTTGAAGCCTTGGCCACGTGAATACTTGTAACTCCAAGAGGGGGTATTTATGCATGATAGTTGGGTTCAACCTCTATTTAACCTGGGATAGTGACAGCAAGTTCTAAGGTTGTAGATGTGTTGTTGCCACTAGGGGTAAAACAGCAATGCTTTATTCAAGGATGAATGTATTGTTTACATTACGCACATTACTTAATGCAATTGTCTGTTGCTTGCAACTTAATACTGGAAGGGGTACGGATGTTAACCGGAAAGTGGACTATTTAGGCATAGATGCATGCTGGATAGCGGTCTATGTACTTTGTCGTAATGCCCAAATGAATCTCATAGTAGACACCACAGCTCACACATGCATGTTATATGCACTTATCAATTGTCAATTGCCCAGCTGTAATTTGTTTACCCAGCATGTTAGTTATCTTATTGGAGAGACACCACTAGTGAACTGTGGACCCCGGTCCATTCTTTTACATCTGAAATACAATCTACTGCAATCATTGTTCTCTACTGTTTTATGCAAACAAACATCATTTTCCATTCGATACGTTTAACCCTTTGTTTTCAGCAAGCCGGTGAGATTGACAACCTCACTGTTAAGTTGGGGCAAAGTAATTTGATTGTGTTGTGCAGGTTCCACGTTGGCACCGGAATCCCTGGTGTTGCGCCGCACTACACTCCTCACCAACACCTTCGAAGCAAACCTCGTTTTCCTACTGGTCGATTAAACCTTGGTTTCATACTGAGGGAAAACTTACTGCTGCACTCATCATACCTTCCTCTTGGGGTTCCCAACTGACGTGTGACGTACAAGCATTGTTTCTGGCACTATTAACCTAGAGCCACCAGGCACGCCCGGCTGTGGATGGGCCATAGCCCCTGGAATCATACACATCACTGACCAGTTGTCTCCTCGTATCACGCTCGCTCTCAATGATCAGTTGTGCATGATAACACAAGCACTCATGATCTCACACATTTCATCTAGTGACCATGAAAGACAAGGGTAGCGGACGACGGCAAACCTGGCCTGAAGCACTCCAAATGCCCGCTCCATATCTTTGCGAACAGACTCTTTACTTCTTTGCAAAATGGCAATCTGTCTCGCCGACAGGGTTGCAGATAGTCTTCACAAATGTTGACCAAGTGGGATAGATGCTGTCAGCAAGGTAGTACCCCTTGGTATACTCATGGCCATTGATCACATAGTTGCATGGTGGAGTAGTGAAAGTGCATGTGCCCTCATGTGTGGTTTTGGTAATTAATGATAATCTCTATGGACTAATGTTTGCATTGAGATATCTTTATAGATCTTGTCCATGGAAAGAGATTGGAGTTCATATGTGGACTCTAGAAGAGTATATGATGACCAAGCTTCTATCCAAGGGTTTATATGAAGAATAGTCATCTAGAGATGAGCATATTGCAAGCGGCTTGGAAAAGAAGATTGAGTGAACATTCCATGTTTAGCTCCAAGCCATGAAGACGGAGCTAAGCGAGGCTCTCCCATAATGGTTTATGGGGGGTATTTGGCGAAGGCTTCATCAAGCATGTGCTGGAAAGCGCAATCAAGAAAGGTGGTCCACTTGAAGAGATAAAGATCGTCATCATCTAGCTCAAGTGAATGCGCAAGGCAAAGGTATGATGTTGATAGGTTTCTATTTTTAAACCGGTCTCATGGTGTTAGTGGGAGACCGGGTTATAGGATAGATGACGAACATCAAAGGGGCTTTGAAGTGGAGTAACATGATCGCATTTTTGTGGAGAGCTCAAACCTTTGCATACTTGGCATATCATCTTTCTTGCTTCATACTTGGTTTTTCTCCTTGTTGG